>CM035156.1:38076855-38475066 GCA_020205615.1 Panax quinquefolius | reverse complement strand
AGAACTAGGAGGGAGGCAGGGGAATTCCAACTTATTAGTATGACCTACCTAAGTTTATTTCTTGTTATTTAATTGGTACGGTCGAGTATAGGGATAATATTTGATATATTAATTAACCCTTTGTTTCACAATTTCTTTAAGTAATAAGAGTGTAGCTAGGTCGTGGCAAATGATGGAATAGAGCGGTGGTCATCATTTAGTAGTTATATTTGGTGAATCAACTAGGGTGAGGCGTAACCCAGCGTTGAAAGAGTGTTTTGCCACTATCATACAAGATGTCTAACGACATACAACTGCGTGTCATCATAAAGACAGAGTTGTGCTTCATCCACTTTGTCGAGTATATTACTTAAGCACTACCTATATGATCTTGGTGTTTGTTTGAAGTATAATTTTCAATTTGAGACGAGAGATAATGATAAATCAAGAGAAGACTCACCATTGGGAAGAATATGATAAGTAATCTTCATTTTTCTTTGGGGTCTATTAGGTAAACCAAGAATAATTACTGCAGGCCATATGATATCTATCATAATAACCTGAAGATGGCCTCCATATATCGAAGGTTTCATGAGCACTTTCCAAAGATTCTAATTTCTAAAACAGTTTTGACTATACATTTATGTAAGGTGTCATTGTGAGGCTTATCTGGTGTTAAGGGATAGAAGTCATTAGTTGGTATCAATGTGACGTACTATCCAAGTCTTGGATGAAGAGTAGCAGCTTTTGAATGATATTTCTATTATTAATAAATTTCTTGGCGTATTCTTGAAGACTTCTTAGCCTACTTAGAGCGTGGAAATCGAATTTTGTATTGACCCCAAAGACAAAACTCATTCCTTAAACCCTCAAATATTTCTTCAACTAAAATGATGCATTTACGTGGTTTATGATGAAAGTCATAATAAAAGCATTGGAATAATGAAAATCATGGGTATTCGCCGTGGTATTAGTAAGTTTTATGATGAGTTATGTTGGTTATATGTAAAAACATGAAAGTTTCTTAGAAATCACAAAGAGTTGAATATCGATTTTGGTGAAAAGCAATATGAAATTCAATTGACCATATCTCTTATTATATTTTGAATTTTTGAATGTGGTCAAGTCCTAGAGTTAGATCTACGAGTTACCTAACTAATCCAAGTGGAATTACTGGAAAAGGTGTTGTAGATTTTTTGTGTGGACTGATTTAGCAAAGGAGGCCAAAGCTGTAAATTTCAAAATGCTACTGCCTTATGAAACTTTAAGGGACTGTTTCGGCCACTTAAATTATGAGAAAATTCTGGCCTTTTTGGGACATGAAAGTATATGGTATAAAAGTACCTCCTGTCCAAAAATGAGCTCATTCTGACTTAAAAATGAGCAAGTTATGACTATTTCAATATTTAGGTTTTTTAAATGTAACGCTATAACCTGGAGTTCTATAACTCAGACTGACCATAAATTTAAACTGAAGCTTCACGTTAATATGTGTAAGATCCTGCCAAGATTTGGGAATTTTTGAGTTAAACTTGAGGTAGCTAATTTCTTAAGGAATTAATTAGAAATTGATTTTTGAGAAAATAGTAAATGAATTTTAAAAATTCAGAGAAAAAATATATTTTCATTATGGGACTATATTATGCTAAATCCTAGAAAAGAAATATTTTGGGACTAATTTGGTATTTTCATGAAAATAGTTTAGTTACTTAACATATGAGTTAAATATGTTATGTGATAATAAAAAGTTGAAAATATGATTTTATGGCTAGAGAATCCTATATGTAGAGTATATGCATATTTTTTGATGAGGATTTGATAATTGGTGATGATATTTTATGAGTATGGCATTTTGAATGATTAAATGCATTATATGGTAAAGCGTAAACAATTGAGATAAATTGTTTATAAATTTAAGTGATTAAAATATTATTATAATATTAATGTTATTAGATTATGAGATTATTAGTGATTGATAACATGGGGATATTCTTGAATCCTTGGATAAATTATATTATAAATGTTTAATTTATCCTTTATCTCATTTCGATTGATTCTTCGTATCATTATCCTGATGTTTATATTATGAAAGTCATTATCTGTCGTAGATGGACTTATTTTTATGATTATGACCAAGTTATCTTAAGATAATCATATCAGTAAATGAATACACAATTATCTTTTCGTAGAAGGTATGGATAAATTTTGGTCGATATTATGATAATTATTCGCCGTAATGAAAACACAATTATCTTTGGTACAATTAGTCAAGTCATGGATAATTTGCGGGATATTAATGAATACACAATTATCTTCGCCAGAAGTGCATGGATAATTTGTGGTCGATGCGATATTAATGAATACACAATTATCTTCGCCGTAGTGCATGGATAATTTGTGGTCGCGATACTAATGAATACACAATTATCTTTGGCCGTAGTGTATGGATAATTTATTGGTCGTGATCTTAATGAATACACGATTATCTTTCGCCGTAGTGCATGGATAATTTGTGGTCGGATAATAGGTAATACTTAACGAATTCGCCGAATTATCTTGTGGTCGGATAGTAATGCATGGATAATTTCGTGAGGCAATGGATAATTTGTGGTCGCGTGATACTAATGAATACACGATTATCTTTGGTAGTAGTGTAATGGATAATTTGTGGTCGGATATCTTAATGAATATCATTATCTTTGGTAGTAGTGAATGGATAATAATTTGATTAATTAATCGTGGTATCTCAAAGAATGAAATATTAATTCGCATTGAATAATAGAATATCCTACGTCAGATGGTATTGATGATCGATGATATGGATTAATTATTGATTCTGTGAGTCACCGAATGAAATATTAATTCATGGATGTGGTAAAAGTCATCTTTGGTCAGTGGTGCATTGATAGACTTTGGTATGATTATAACAGGATTATTGATTATCAAAGATAATTGATCAGAGTGAAAACACTAATATCCTTAGCAAAGAGTGCATGGATAATTCATGGTTGTGATACTATTGTGAGTCTCATTATTATTGGTTTTGGGTTATATATCTTCGGTTGTCACAGATGAATTGCATGTATATCTTTAGCTTGTGGTGCAAAGATGAATTGTTAATGAATATCTTTGGTAGGATTGCAAGATGAATTTAATGTTTTCAACGATAAAGGTATTCAAGTATCCTCACCTCTTTATCATACTGTGTAATACGTACACTAATTTCGGGGTGAAATTCCATAAGGAGGAGATTGTGAGACTCAGATTTTATCAATAAAGATTTAAATTTGTCGAAATAATTTTTAATATTATGGTGTGAATTTGAGATAATATTATAGTTGTGGGTAGTATTTATAAATTTTGCAAAGTATGCAAGTGGTTATATTATATTCGATTAATTGGGGAATATTCGGTTTTAGGGGAATATTATAACAGCTCAATCATTGGTGGACCCCAATGAAATTATTATCGGATTGAGAAAACGATAAAAATATTTTATTGAAATAATTCATGGAAGTTTTACCGTTGATCTTGTTGAACTACTCGGTAGTAAAAGAAATCACGATGTCGTGTGGTTGCATAAGAAAGCACCACGGTATTGATTATTGATGCTTATGTGAGAAGTCCTTTCGGTTTGATTCCATTATCATTCGATTAATAATATGAATTATTATAAGCGATAATGGCGTTTTGTTTTATTCGTATTATTAACGTAATAAAAGCGAAACATCTTTTTATATAAAATAGAATACTTTATTAAAGTTATTACATAAATAGAATATATTATATTTTATTATGCATAGTGTTGCATAGTGTTTTGCATAGTGTTTTTGCATAGTATTGCATAGTGTTTGCATAGTAAAATGTTTTTATATAAATAGAATATATTATATTTTATTTAAAAGATTTTTCTTTAAATATGGACCGTCAGATTAAAGTAAATCAATCTGGACCGTTCATGGATTAATTCTTATACGATTCCATTTTCCTATAAATAGAAGCTCATTCCTTCATTATTTTCTTACGATTCATTGAAACTCTAGAGAGAGAAATTATAGAGAGAGGTTTATGAGAGAAAATTATAGAAAGAAGAAGAGTATTACGCTACTGCTACTTCATTACTTTATATTCATTCTTTTTACTAGTGGGGATATTATTATTCTTTCTTCTTGATTCAGAGACTTACATTATTCCATTCATTATTATTACATTGGAATAACTCCTGTAAAAGTGGCATACCCTATACATAACCTGTGTCATGGCATACTTCTATACTTGGTGAAATTCTTATATTATTCCATTCTTATTTATTCATTGGAATAACTCAGATATCATGATTTACCTATACTTGGTGACATTCTTTATTATTTTCATTGGAACATCACATGCATGTGTTTTACATTGGGACTGGTTAAAATTTTTATTATTAATACTGGAACATCATCATGTACACCGGTGTTTTACATTGGACTGGTTCATCTTTATCATTCTGTTGGAATATCCTATCTGTGTGTTTTACAGGATCGGTTCCATCTTTATTATTACATTGGAACATCACAACCGTGTATTAATTTCACGACTGGTTCCGATTATTATTATTACATTGGAATAACTTTGTCATCTGCAATCTGCATGCATGGTGATTTCTTTTGTTATTCCATTCTTTATTATACCCGGTTGGTTAAAACTTTGACTTTATACTCCATGAAATTAGTAGAATATCCTTGATATTTGCGTTTCATCGATATCTTTTCATGGAAATATTCTCCGATCATTCTTGAATTTTTTACTAAAACAAGGTATCATGTTGACAATTTGGACGTTAATAATTCATGGATTAAATAATTCTTGAACTTGTTTTATTGAATTATTATGTCATTGTCATCATCCTCATGTTATATTATGTTATCTTTGGCTTACGTGCATAGATGAACTTAGTATGATTATGACCGAGGATCATTAAATTATAATCATGACTTGATATAAATGATGTGACAAAAGTCCTCGATGGCTTTTGTAATGCGTTGATGGATAGTTTTGGTATGATTATGACCGGGGTGATTGGTATAGTCATGACCATTGATAATTTGATGAAAATCCTTGACCAGTGTGCGGGGATGATTAGATGTGGTGGTTTATTTATTAAAATGTGAGTCTCGGTGATAAAAATTGATGAAAACCTTTTAAAACCTAAAAGATAGTAGACTTTATTCTCTCACTTGACTCTTTTAATGGATTGATTTATTCCGCCTGATTCATGGTTGTCTATTGTATTTTATCGGTTTAACATCTTTGTTGAAGGCTAATGATAATTTATTCGCATTATCTTAGTCATAATATTTCTTCTTGGGCTAGTTGAGCTCACCCTTTCTTTCACCGTTCTCTTGAAATGAGAACATAGGTTGGGACAGAGTCTAGGGGAGCAAGTAATGGTCCAGAGGATAGCATTAGTAGTCCTCACTATTACGTGAAATAGTGTGATAATAGTTGTAATGAGGACTCCTTTTGAGTTTGTATAATATCTAGTAGACAATATTTGTATTCAAACTCACATATTTATGTCGTATTGTACCACACAGTTATATTAGTAAGTTGTATTTGAATTTATGTACCATGTAAGTGGCGACCCAAGATGGGTGGCGTATACACAATTTTGAGGCGTCCAGTGGTTGGTATCGGAGCTTAGGATATGATCCTGGCTAAGATCTTGAGATAAGAACTAGGAGGGAGGCGGGAATTAACCTTCGCTTAGTATGACCTACCTAAGTTTATTTGTTATTTAATTGGTGGTCAGTAGTATAGGGATAATATTTGATATATTAATTAACCCTTTTGCTTCACAATTTCTTTCGGGGTAATAAGAGTGTAGCTAGGTCGGACGGGGTAATGAGTGGAATAGAACGGTGGTCATCATTTAGTAGTTATATTTGGTGAATCAACTAGGGTGGGCGAACCCAAGCGTTGAAAGAGTGTTTTGCCACTATCATACAAGATGTCTAATGACATACAACCTCGTGTCATCATAAAAGACGTGGTTGTGCTCATCCACTTTTTGAAGTATATTTCGAGCACTACCTATATGATCTTGGTGTTTGTTTGAAGTATAATTCTCAATTTGAGGCAGTGGAGATAATGATAAATCAAGAGAAGACTCACCATTGGGAAGAATATGATAAGTAATCTTCTCATTTTTCTTTAGGGTCTATTGGGTAAACCAAGAATAATTTGCGGCCATATGATATCTATCATAACCTAGAAGCATGGCCTCCATATACGAAAGGTTTCTTGAGCACTTTCCAAAAGATTCTAATTTCTAAAAGCAGGTTTTTGACTATACATTTATGTAAGGTGTCATTGTGAGGTCTTATCTAGTTAAGGGATGAAAGTCAAGTTAGTATCAATGTGACGTCTTATCAAGTCTTGGATGAGAGTCACGATTTTGAATGATATTTCTATTATTAATAAATTTCTTGGCGTATTCTTGAAGACTTCTTAGCCTACCCTAGAGCGTGAAATCGAATTTTGTATTGACCCCAAGACAAAACCCATTTCTTAAACCCTCAAATATTTCTTCAACTAAATGAAGCATTTTCGTGGTTTATGATGAAAGTCATAATAAAAGCATTGGAATAATGAAAATCATGGGTATAGGAAGTATTAGTAAGTTTTATGATGAGTTATGTTGGTTAGTATGTAAAAACATGAAAGTTTCTTAGAAATCACAAAGAGTTGAAAATCGATTTTGGTGAAAAACGTAACATGAAATTCAATTGACCATATCTCTTATTATATTTTGAATTTTTGAATGTGGTCAAGTCCTAGAGTTAGATCTATGAGTTACCTAACTAATCCAAGTGGAATTACTGGAAAAGGTGTTGTAGATTTTTGTGTGGACTGATTTTAGCAAAGGAGGCCAAAGCTGTAAATTTCGAAAATGCTACTGCCCAGAAACTTTAAGGGACTGTTTCGGCCACTTAAATTATGAGAAAAATTCTGGCCTTTTGGGACATGAAAGTATATGGTATAAAGTACCTCCTGTCCAAAAATGAGCTCATTCTGACTTAAAATGAGCAAGTTATGACTATTTCAATATTTAGGTTTTTCCAACGAAAAACGCTATAACCGGAGTTCTATAACTCCGATGACCATGAAATTTAAACTAGAAGCTCACGTTAACATGTGTAAGATCCTGCCAAGATTTGGGAATTTTTGGAGTTAAACTTGAGGTAGCTAATTTCTTAAGGAATTAATTAGAAATTGATTTTGAAAAATAGTAAATGAATTTTAAAAATTGAGAAAAATATATTTTCATTATGGGACTATATTATGCTAAATCCTAGAAAAGAAATATTTTTGGGACTAATTTGGTATTTTTCATGAAAATAGTTTAAGTTACTTAACATATGAGTTAAATATGTTATGTGAAGTAACAAAGTTGAAAATATGATTTTATGGCTAGAGAATCCTATATAGAGTATATGCATATTTTTTTTGATGAGGATTTGATAATTGGTGATGATATTTTATGAGTATGGCATTTTGAATGATTAAATGCATTATATGGTAAAAGCGTAAACAATTGAGATAAATTGTTTATAAATTTAAGAAGTGATTAAAATATTATTATAATATTAATGTTATTAGATTATGAGATTATTAAGTGATTGATAACATGGGGATATTCTTGAATCTCTGGATAAATTATATTATAAATGTTTAATATTTATCCTTTATCTCATTTTGATTGATTCTTTATATCATTATCCTCATCATTTATATTATGTTGAAAGTCATCTGCGTATTTAAGGTGATAGATGGATGGATTATGACCACGGATTATTCTTTATAATCATAACAGTAAATGAATACACAATTAATGCATAATAATTTGTGGTCGTCGGATACTAATGAATACACAATTATCTTTTAGTGCAATGGATAATTTGTGGTCGTGATACTTAATGAATACATAATTATCTTTTGAGTAGTAATGGATAATTTGTGGTCGTGATACTAATGAATACACAATTATCTTTGGCCCGTAGTGCATGGATAATTTGTGGTCGTGATACTAATGAATACACAATTATCTTTGGTATGGTAGTGCATGGATAATTTGAATAATTCGCCGTAGTAATGGATAATGGTCGGATACTAATGAATACACGATTATCTTTCGTAGTGATTGGATAATTTGTGGTAATTGATCTTAATGAATACAATTATCTTTGGAAGTGCAGACCATTTTATCATTTTATCAATAAAGATTTAAATTTTGTCAAAATAATTTTTAATATTATTATGGTGTGAATTTGAGATAATATTATAGGGTAAGATTTATAAATTTTTTGCAAAGCAAAAGCATGCAAGTGGTTATATTATATTCGATTGGCTCTGGGAATATATTCTTTGAAGCAGGAATATTCGCATAACTACCAATCATCGTGGACCCCACAATGTAATTTATTCATTGCTTGATCGAGAAAACGAAAAAATATTTTATTGAAATAACTACGAAGTTTTTACCGTTGGTTACCGTCTGAACTACCAGTAGTAAAAAGTACAGAAGAATACGTGTGGTCGCATAAGAAGACACCAGATTGATTATCGATGCTTATGTGAGAAGTCACTCACTTTGATTCCATTATCACGATTAATAATATGAATTATTATAATGATAACGACGCTTTTGTTTTATTCAGATTATTAACGTAATAAAATGTAAACATCTTTTATATAAAATGTAATATTTTATTAAAGTTATTCTATAAATAGAATATATTATATTTTATTACGCATAGTGTCAGATATAGTGTTTTTGATATAAGGTTTTGTGATAAGATTGCATAAGTGTTTGCATAGTAAAATGTTTTTATATAAATAGAATATATTATATTTTATTTAAAAGATTTTTCTTTAAATATGGACCGCCGATTAAAGTAAATCAATCTGGACCGCTCATGGATTAGTTACTATGCATTCCATTTTCCTATAAATAAGCTCATTCCTTCATTATTTTCTTATTTAATTCATCAAACTCTAGAGAGAGAAATTATAGAGAGAAGCTATAGAGAGAAAATTATAGAAAGAAGAAGAGTATTTCGCTACTTCACTACTTCTATATTCAGCTTCTTTTTACTTTTACTTTGTAGTGGGTGTTATTCTTCTTCGAAGAGAACTTCGTTATTCCATTCATTATTATTCTCGTTGAATAACTCGTAAAAGTGGCATACCCTATACATAACCTCAGATACGCCAGATACCCTATACTGGTGAAACCTTATGTTATTCCATCGCTTATTATTCGTTGAATAACTCAGATACGCGGTTTACCCTATACTTGGTGACATTCTTCTATTATTCGCTGAACATCCCGTCTGTGGTGTTTTACACCGACTCGGTTCCGCTTTTTATTATTTCGCTGAACATCCTCGTCTGTGGTGTTTTACACCGACCGGTTCCGCTTTTTATCATTCTCGCTGAATATCCTATCAAGGTGTTTTTTACACCGGATCCGGGTTCCATCATTTTTTATTATTCTCGTTGAACATCCCGCTTGTGTGAATTTCACCCCGACGGTTCCGTTATTATTATTTCGCTGAATAACTCGCTCATGCAAGCACCGCATGCACGGTGATTTCTTTTGTTATTCCATTCTTTATTATACCCAATGGTTAAAACTTTGACTTCTATACTCCATGAAATTAGTAGAATATCCTCGATATTTGCGTTTCATCCAAAGATCTTTCATGGAAATATTCTTCCGATCATTCTTGAATTTTACTCTACTTAAACAAAGAGATCATGTCGACAATTGACGTTAATAATTCATGGATTAAATAATTCTTGAACTTGTTTTATTGAATTATTATGTCATTGTCATCATCCTCATGTTATATTATGTTATCTTCGCTTACGTGCATAGATGAACTTAGTATGATTATGACCAGGATCATTCTAAGATAATCACGACTTGATATAAATGATGTGACAAAAGTCCTCGTTATTCAGAATGCAAGTTGATGGATAGTTTTTGGTATGATTATGACTGTGGGTGATTCTAAGATAGTCATGACCATTGATAATTTGATGAAAATCCTCGACCGCGGGTATGTGGATGATTAGATGGTGGTTTATTTATTGTCGAGTCTCAAACGATAAAAATTGATGAAAACCTTTTAAAACCTAAAAGATAGTAGATTTTATTCTCTACTGACTTTTTTAATGGATTGCTTAATTCACCGCAGCTTAAACCGGTTGTCTATTGTATTTTATCGCTTAACATCGCTCAAGGCTAATGATAATTTATTCGCATTATCTTAGTCATAATATTTTCATCGGGCTAGTTGAGCTCACCTTTCTTTCACCGTTTTCTCAGAAATGAGAACATACCGGGACTTAGCCTGGGAACGTAAGTAATGGTCCAGAGGATAGCATTAGTAGTCCTCACTATTCGTGAAATAGTGTGATAATAGTTGTAATGAGGACTCCTTTTGAGTTTGTATAATATCTAGTAGACAATATTTGTATTCAAACTCACGCTTTATGTCGATTGCATACTACGCTTATATTAGTAAGTTGTATTTGAATTTATGTACCATGTAAGTGGCGACCCAAGATGGGTGACGATACCTAATTTTGGGGGGCGCCATATTGGTATCGTAGCTTAGGATATGATCCCCGCTAAGATGCTAGATAAGAACTAGAGGGGAGAGACGGGAATTCTTCGCTAGTATTTGACCTACCTAAGTTTATTTGTTATTTAATTGGCTCACGTAGTATAGGGATAATATTTGATATATTAATTAACCTTTTGCTTCACAATTCCTTTCGTGTAATAAAGAGTGTAGCTAGGTCGAGCTGGGTAACAAAGGGAATAGAACTATGGTCATCATTTAGTAGTTATATTTGGTGAATCAACTAGGTGAGGCGTAACCCAACGCTGGAAGAGTGTTTTGCCACTATCATACAAGATGTCTAATGACATACAACCTCGTGTCATCATAAGATGTGGTTGTGCTCATCCACTTGCCGAGTATATTTACGAAAGCACTACCTATATGATCTTGGTGTTTGTTTGAAGTATAATTCTCAATTTGAGACAAAGGAGATAATGATAAATCAAGAGAAGACTCACCATTGGGAAGAATATGATAGTAATCTTCTCATTTTTCTTTGGGGTCTATTGGGTAAACCAAGAATAATTCGTGGCCATATGATATCTATCATAACCTAGAAGCATGGCCTCCCATGTACGAAGGTTTTCTTGAGCACTTCCCAAAGATTCTAATTTCTAAAACAGCTTTTTGACTATACATTTATGTAAGGTGTCATCATGAGGTGCTATCCAAAGTTAAGGGATGAAAGTCACAGCTGGTATTAATGTGACGCACTATCCAAGTCTTGGATGAGAGTAACAGCTTTTGAATGATATTTCTATCATTAATAAATTTTTGACGATTCTTGAAGATTTCTAGCCTACCTTAGAGCGTGAAATCGAATTTTGTATCGACCCCAAAGACAAAAACCCATTTCTTTAAACCTCAAATATTTCTTCAACTAAAAATGATCAGCTTTACGTGGTTTATGATGAAAGTCATAATAAAAGCATTGGACTAATGAAAATCATGGGTATATGAAGTATTAGTAAGTTTTATGATGAGTTATGTTGGTTAGTATGTGAAAACATGAAAGTTTCTTAGAAATCACAAAGAGTTGAAAATCGATTTTGGTGAAAAACGAATATGAAATTCAATTGACCATATCTCCTATTATATTTTGAATTTTTGAATGTGGTCAAGTCCTAGAGTTAGATCTATGAGTTACCTAACTAATCCAAGTGGAATTACTGGAAAAGGTGTTGTAGATTTTGTGTGGACTGATTTTAGCAAAGGAGGCCAAAGCTGTAAATTCGAAAAATGCTACTGCCCAGAAACTTTAAGGGACTGTTTCGGCCACTTAAATTATGAGAAAAATTCTGGCCTTTTGGGACATGAAAGTATATGGTATAAAGTACCTCCTGTCCAAAAATGAGCTCATTCTGACTTAAAATGAGCAAGTTATGACTATTTCAATATTTAGGTTTTTCCGATTTAAAAAACGCTATAACCGAGTTCTATAACTCCGATGACCATGAAATTTAAACTAGAAGCTCACGTTAACATGTGTAAGGTCCTGCCAAGATTTGGGAATTTTTGGAGTTAAACTTGAGGTAGCTAATTTCTTAAGGAATTAATTAGAAATTGATTTTTGAAAAATAGTAAATGAATTTTAAAAATTCGAGAAAAATATATTTTCATTATGGGACTATATTATGCTAAATCCCAGAAAAGAAATATTTTGGGACTGATTTGGTATTTTTCATGAAAATAGTTTAGTTACTTAACATATGAGTTAAATATGTTATGTGAAGAAACAAAGTTGAAAATAGGATTTTATGGCTAGAGAATCCTATATGTAGTATATGCATATTTTTTGATGAGGATTTGATAATTGGTGATGATATTTTATGAGTATGGCATTTTTGAATGATTAAATGCATTATATGGTAAAGCGTAAACAATTGAGATAAATTGTTTATAAATTTAAGTGATTAAAATATTGTTATAATATTAATGTTATTAGATTATGAGATTATTATGATTGATAACATGGGGATATTCTTGAATCCTCGGATAAATTATATTATAAATGTTTAATATTTATCCTTTATCTCATTTGATCGATTCTTTATATCATTATCCTCATGTTTATATTACGTTGAAAGTCATCTCGTGGGTTCAGAAGGCATAGATGGACTTGGTATGATTATGACTACTGTGGATATTCTTTAAGATAATCATAACCAGAATTGAATACACAATTATCTTTTCGTCAGATAATGGATAATTTGTGGTCGTGATATAATGAATACACAATTATCTTTCGCCGTAGTGTATGGATAATTTGTGGTCGGATACTAATGAATACACAATTATCTTCGGGCAGTAGTGTAATGGATAATTTGTGGTCGTGATATTAATGAATATTACAATTATCTTCGAATACACAATTAAGTGCATGGATAATTTGTGGTCGTGATACTAATGAATACACAATTATCTTTCGCCAGTAGTATGGATAATTTGTGGTCGTCGGATACTAATGAATACACAATTATCTTTCGCAGAAAAGCATGGATAATTTGTGGTCGTGATACTAATGAATACACAATTATCTTTCGTCAGAGTGTATGGATAATTTGTGGTCGTGATACTAATGAATACACAATTATCTTCGCCGTAGTGCATGGATAATTTGTGGTCGTGATACTAATGAATACACAATTATCTTCGCCGAAGTGTATGGATAATTTGTGGTCGTGATACTAATGAATACACAATTATCTTCGTCAGTAAAGTGCATGGATAATTGTGGTCGGATACTAATGAATATCCTCGGCCCAGTAGTATGGATAAGTGGTGGATGATTCGATGATATGGATTAATTATCGAATCGAGTCTCAAAGAATGAAATATTAATTCATGGATGTGGTAAAAGTCATCTTCGTCAGAAAGTATTGATAGATTTTGGTATGATTACGACCACGGATTATTCTAAGATAATCACGATCAGATTGAAAACACGTAATATCCTTAGCCAAGAAGGTATGGATAATTCGTGGTCGTGATACTATTGTCGAAGTCTCAAAGATTATTGGTTTTATAAGCTTATATATCTTCGGCCCCAGCAAAAGATGAATTGTTAATAAAGATGAATGCAAAGATGAATTGTTAATGAATATCTTTCGCCTGGATTGCAAAGATGAATTTAATATTTTCAACGATAAAGGTATTCAAGGTATCCTCACCTCTTTATCATATCAGTACGCATTCTAATTTCGAGGGCTTAAATTCCATAAGGAGGGAGATTGTGAGACCCTGATTTTATCAATAAAGATTTAAATTTTGTCGAAATAATTTTTTAATATTATGGTGTGAATTTGAGATAATATTATAAATGGGTAGTATTTATAAATTTTGCAAAGTATGCAAGTGGTTATATTATATTCGATGGCTCTGGGAATATTCTTTTGAAGCAGGAATATTCGCATAACTACCAATCATGGTGGACCCCAATAATGTAATTCATGCATTTGATCGAGAAAAACGACAAAAAATATTTTATTGAAATAACGCATGAAGTTTTACCGTGGTTATCGTTGAACTACTCAGTAGTAAAAGTACAAGAATAATGTGTGGTCGACAAGAAATACACCAGATCGATTATCGATGCTTATGTGAGAAGTCACCATTGATTCCATTATCACGATTAATAATATGAATTATTATAATGATAACGACGCTTTTGTTTTATTCAGATTATTAACGTAATAAAATGTAAACATCTTTTATATAAAATAGAATACTTTATTAAAGTTATTCTATAAATAATATATTATATTTTATTATTATAGTGTTGATATAGTGTTTTTTGATAAGTTTTTCAGATAGTATTGCATAAAGTGTTTGCATAGTAAAAAATGTTTTATATAAATAGAATATATTATATTTTATTTAAAAGATTTTTCTTTAAATATGGACCGCCGATTAAAGTAAATCAACTGGACCGCTCATGGATTAGTTACTACGCATTCCATTTTCCTATAAATAAGCTCATTCCTTCATTATTTTCTTTTAATTCATCAAACTCTAGAGAGAGAAATTATAGAGAGAAGTTTATAGAGAGAAAATTATATAGAAAGAAGAAGAGTATTCTCGCTACTTCACTACTTCTATATTCTTTTACTAGGTAAGGGTGTTATTCTTTCTTTCGAAGAGAACTTCGTTATTCCATTCATTATTATTCTCATTGAATAACCTCGTAAAAGTGGCATACCCTATATATATAACCCGAGATACGCCAGATACCCTATATACTTGGTGAAATCCTTATGTTATTCCATTGCTTATTATTCTGTTGAATAACTCAGATACGCTGGGTTTACCCTATACTTGGTGACATTCTTCTATTATTCATTGAACATCTCGCTCTGTGTTTTACAACCGACCGGTTCCGCTTTTATTATTATTCTCCGCTGGAACATCCTCGTCAGGTGTTTTACACCCGACCGGTTCCGCCTTTTATCATTCCGCTGAATATCCTATCGTGTGTTTTACACCGGATCCGGTTCCATCTTTATTATTTCGTTGAACATCCCGCTTGGTGTGAATTTCACCGACCGTTCCGTTATTATTATTCTCGTTGAATAAACTCGCCTATGCTAAGTACCAATCGCATGCATGGTGATTTCTTTTGTTATTCCATTCTTTATTATACCCAAATTGGTTAAAACTTTGACTTCTATACTCCATGAAATTAGTAGAATATCCTCGATATTCATGTTTCATCCAAAGATCTTTTCATGGAAATATTCTTCCGATCATTCTTGAATTTTACTCACTTAAACAAAGATCATGTCGATAATTTGGACGTTAATAATTCATGGATTAAATAATTTTGAACTTGTTTTATTGAATTATTATGTCATTGTCATCATCCTCATGTTATATTATGTTATCTTCGCTTACGCATAGATGAACTTAGTATGATTATGACTGTGGATCATTCTAAGATAATCACGACTTGATATAAATGATGTGACAAAAGTCCTCAAGGGTCTGTCAGAATGCAAGTTGATGGATAGTTTTTGGTATGATTATGACTGTGGGTGATTCTAAGATAGTCACGACCATTGATAATTTGATGAAAATCCTCGACCGTGGTATGTGGATGATTAGATGTGGTGGTTTATTTATTGTCGAGTCTCAGCCGATAAAAATTGATGAAAACCTTTTAAAACCTAAAAGATAGTAGATTTTATTCTCTACTGACTTTTTAATGGATTGCTTATTCCGTCGCAGCTTAAACCGTTGTCTATCATTGTATTTTATCGCTTAACATCGCTCAAGGCTAATGATAATTTATTTCGCATTATCTTTAGTCATAATATTTCATCGGGCTAGTTGAGCTCACCTTTCTTTCACCGTTTCTTCGTGAAATGAGAACATAGCCGGGATTTAGCCTGGGAACGTAAGTAATGGTCCAGAGGATAAGATTAGTAGTCCTCACTATTCTCGTGAAATAGTGTGATAATAGTTGTAATGAGGACTCCTTTTGAGTTTGTATAATATCTAGTAGATAATATTTGTATTCAAACTCACGCTTTATGTCGATTGCATATCTACATGCTTATATTAGTAAGTCAGATTTGAATTTATGTATTATGTAGGGTGGCACCCAAGATGGGTGACGATACCTAATTTTGGGGCACCAAGAATAATTTGCTTAATGGCCATATGATATCTATCATAACCTAGTAAGCATGGCCTCCCATGTACGAAGGTTTCCTTGAGCACTTTCCAAAGATTCTAATTTCTAAAACAGCTTTTTGACTATACATTTATGTAAGGTGTCATTGTGAGAGGCTATATCTAAGTTAAGGGATAGAAGTCACAGCTTGGTATCAATGTGACGATTATCCAAGTCTTGGATGAGAGTCACAGCTTTGAATGATATTTCTATTATTAATAAATTTCTGGCGTATTCTTGAAGACTTCTTAGCCTACTTAGAGCGTGAAATCGAATTTTGTATTGACCCCAAAGACAAAACTCATTTCTTAAACCCTCAAATATTTCTTCAACTAAATGAACAATTTTACGTGGTTTATGATGAAAGTCATAATAAAAGCATTGGAATAATGAAAATCATGGGTATTCGTGGTATTAGTAAGTTTTATGATGAGTTATGTTGGTTAGTATGTAAAAACATGAAAGTTTCTTAGAAATCACAAAGAGTTGAAAATCAGATTTTGGTGAAAAACGAATATGAAATTCAATTGACCATATCTCTTATTATATTTTGAATTTTGAATGTGGTCAAGTCCTAGAGTTAGATCTATGAGTTACCTAACTAATCCAAGTGGAATTACTGGAAAAGGTGTTGTAGATTTTTGTGTGGACTGATTTTAGCAAAGGAGGCCAAAGCTGTAAATTTCGAAAATGCTACTGCCCAGAAACTTTAAGGGACTGTTTTGGCCACTTAAATTATGAGAAAAATTCTGGCCTTTTGGGACATGAAAGTATATGGTATAAAGAACCCCCTGTCCAAAAATGAGCTCATTCCGACTTAAAATTAGCAAGTTATGACCATTTCAATAGTTAGGTTTTTCCAACCAAAAATGCTATAACCGGAGTTTTATAACTCCGATGACCATGAAATTTAAACTAGAAGCTCACGTTAATATGTGTAAGATCCTGCCAAGATTTGGAAATTTTTGGGGTTAAACTTGAGGTAGCTAATTTCCTAAGGAATTAATTGGAAATTGATTTTTGAAAAATAGTAAATCAATTTTAAAAATTCCGAGAAAAATATATGTTCATTATGGGACTATATTATGCTAAATCCTAGAAAAGAAATATTTTTGGGACTAATTTGGTATTTTTCATGAAAATAGTTTAGTTACTTAACATATGAGTTAAATATGTTATGTGAAGTAACAAAGTTGAAAAATATGATTTTATGGCTGTAGAATCCTATATAGTAGTATATGCATATTTTTGATGAGGATTTGATAATTGGTGATGATATTTTTATGAGTATGGCATTTTTGAATGATTAAATGCATTATATGGTAAAAGCGTGAAACAATCGAGATAAATTGTTTATAAATTTAAGAAGTGATTAAAATATTATTATAATATTAATGTTATTAGATTATGAGATTATTAATGATTGATAACATGAGGATATTCTTGAATCTCGGATAAATTATATTATAAATGTTTAATATTTATCCTTTATCTCATTTGATTGATTCTTTGTATCATTATCCCATGTTTATATTACGTTGAAAGTCATCTGCATGGCTGTATGATGGATGGACTTGGTATGATTATGACCACTGGATTATTATTGGTATAATCATAACCGTAAATGAATACACAATTATCTTCGGTACGTAGAGTAATGGATAATTTGTGGTCGGATACTAATGAATACACAATTATCTTCGTCAGTAGTGCATGGATAATTTGTGGTCGTGATACTAATGAATACACAATTATCTTCGCCGTAGTGAATGGATAATTTGTGGTCGCGTGATACTAATGAATACACAATTATCTTTCGGGTCAGTAGTGCATGGATAATTTGTGGTCGGATACTAATGAATACACAATTATCTTTCGTAGTAGTATGGATAAGTCGTGATACTAATGAATAATTTGTCAAAGGTGGATAATTTGTGGTCGTGATACTAATGAATACACAATTATCTTCGTCAGTAGTGCATGGATAATTTGTGGTCGATAAATCTAATGAATACACAATTATCTTCGCAGAAAGTGCATGGATAATTTGTGGTCGTGATACTAATGAATACACAATTATCTTCGCCGTAGTGTTTGGATAATTTGTGGTCGTGATATTAATGAATACACAATTATCTTCGTCAGAAGGTATGGATAATTTGTGGTCGGATACTAATGAATATCCTCGGCCCAGAGTGCAGGATGATTCGATGATATGGATTAATTATCGAAATGAGTCTCAAGAATGAAATATTAATTCATGGATGTGGTAAAAGTCATCTTCGTCAGTCAGAAAGCATTGATAGACTTGGTATGATTACGACCACGGATTATTCGGTATAATCACGATCAGTAATTAAAAAACACGTAATATCCTCGCCAAGAAGTGCATGGATAATTCATGGTTGTGATACTATTGTCGAAGTCTCAGATTATTGGTTTTTATATCTTTGGCTCATAGTGCAAAGATGAATTGTTAATAAATATCTTTGGCTGTAGAATGCAAGATGAATTGTTAATGAATATCTTCGCTCGGATTGTAAAGATGAATTTAATGTTTTCAACGATAAAGGTATTCAAGGTATCCTCACCTCTTTATCATACTCAGTACGCACTCTAATTTCGAGGGCGTAAATTCCATAAGTGAGGGAGATTGTGAGACCCCTTGATTTTATCAATAAAGATTTAAATTTAGTCGAAATAATTTTTTAATATTATAGTGTGAATTTGAGATAATATTATAGTTGTGGTAGTATTTATAAATTTTGCAAAGTATGCAAGTGGTTATATTATATTCGATTGGTCTGGGAATATTCTGGTTTAGTAGGAATATTCGTACAACTACCAATCATCATGTGGACCTAACAATGTAATTATTATCTGATCGAGAAAACGATAAAAAATATTTTATTGAAATAACGGCATGGAAGTTTTACCGTGGTTACCGTTGAACTACTCTAGTAGTAAAAAGTACAGAAGAATGTCGTGTGGTTGCATAAGAAGACACCTGTATTGATTATTGACGCTTATGTGAGAAGTCACCTACGGTTTGATTCCATTATCACGATTAATAATATGAATTATTATAGCGATAATGACGCTTTTGTTTTATTCGTATTATTAACGTAATAAAACGTAAACATCTTTTTTATATAAAATAGAATACTTTATTAAAGTTATTCTATAAATGTAATATATTATATTTTATTACGATAGTAAGATAGTGTTTTCAGAGTGTTTTTGCATAGTATTGTATAAGATTTTGCATAGTAAAATGTTTTTATATAAATAGAATATATTATATTTTATTTAAAAGATTTTTTTTAAATATGGACCGCCGATTAAAGTAAATCAATCTGGACCGCTCATGGATTAATTATTATGCATTCCATTTTCCTATAAATAAGCTCATTCCTTCATTATTTTCTTATTTAATTCATTCAAACTCTAGAGAGAGAAATTATAGAGAGAAGTTTATAGAGAGAAAATTATAGAAAGAAGAAGAGTATTTCGCTACTTCACTACTTCTATATTCGGTTCTTTTTTAGTAAGGATATTATTCGTTTGTTATTCACGAAGAGAACTCTCGTTATTCCATTCATTATTATTCTCGTTGAATAACTCGTAAAAGTGGCATACCCTATACATAACCTCAGATACGCCAGACAACCCTATACTTGGTGAAATTCTTATATTATTCCATTCTTATTTATTCTTGCTGAATAACTCAGATACGCGCTTAATCCTATACTTGGTGACATTCTTCTATTATTCGCTGGAACATCCTCGCTCTCAGGTTTTTACAACAGGATTCGGTTCCAATTTTTATTATTATTCATTTGGAACATCCTCGTCGTGTGTTTTACACCGGACCGGTTCCGCTTTTATCATTCTCGTTGGAATATCCTATCTCGCAAGGTGTTTACACCGGATCCGGTTCCATCTTTATTATTCATTGCTGGAACATCCCGCTTGTGAATTTCACCGACCGTTCCGTTATTATTATTCTGTTGGAATAACTCGCTCATGTCAAGCAATCGCATGCATGGTGATTTCTTTTGTTATTCCATTCTTTATTATACCGGTTGGTTAAAACTTTGACTTCTATACTCCATGAAATTAGTAGAATATCCTCGATATTTGCATTTCATCCAAAGATCTTTTCATGGAAATATTCTTCCCGATCATTCTTGAATTTTACTCTACGTAAACAAAGATCATGTTCGACAATTTGGACGTTAATAATTCATGGATTAAATAATTCTTGAACTTGTTTTATTGAATTATTATGTCATTGTCATCATCCTCATGTTATATTATGTTATCTTTCGCTTACGTGCATAGATGAACTTAGTATGATTATGAATGAGGATCATTCTTAAGATAATCATGATTTTGATATAAATGATGCGACAAAAGTCCTCAAATTGTTACCAGAATGCAGTTGATGGATAGTTTTTGGTATGATTATGACCGTGGGTGATTCAGATAGTCATCATGCGACCATTGATAATTTGATGAAAATCCTTGACCGTGGTATGGTGGATGATTAGATGTGGTGGTTTATTTATTGTCGAGTCTCAAAGTGATAAAATTGATGAAAACCTTTTAAAACCTAAAAGATAGTAGACTTTATTCTCTACTTGACTCTTTTTAATGGATTGCTAATTCATCATAGCTAAACCGGTTGGTTTCTATTGTATTTTATCGGTTTAACACCGTTGAAGGCTAATGATAATTTATTCTCGCATTATCTTAGTCATAATATTTCTTCGGGCTAGTTGAAGCTCACCTCTTTCTTTCACCGCTTTCTTGAAAATGAAATATAAATGGGACAGCAGCAATCAGAACGTAAGTAATGGGTCCGCATGAGGATAGCATTAGTATTCCTCACTATTCCTAAACGTGAAATAGTGTGATAATAGTTGTAATGAGGACTCCTTTCGAGCTCAGTATAATATCTAGTAGACAATATTTGTATTCAAACTACGCTTTACGTCAGATTGCATACACTACGATTATATTAGTAAGTTTATTTGAATTTACGTATCACGTAAGTGGCATGCATGTAATTAAGTGGCGACGATATTGGCGTATCTACATTTTTAGGCGCCACATTGTTCTCAACTTTTCTTCCCTAATACATGCATAATGGAATACATTCAGATTAATTATAGATGATCTAATTTATAAACAGCTACTTATAATTAGATCATCTATATATTCTGAATGTACTCGAATATATCTTTTCTCTCTGATTGATCAAGTTATTTCAAAAATGGTCCACTTCTGTGAATAGTGTTTACAAGTTGCACCTGAATTAAATATTTTGAAATTAATGAGTGGATTTGGTTTTGATCGATGGGGATGCCCTAGATTTTGGTTTGTTTATTTTTCATTTCATTCCTCTTCTTCTACCCCCAATCTATAACCAAATTATGCTACTCTCTCCCTCTTTTTTCTCCAGAAAGTATGCATGTAATCTTTGTGAAAAAGTATTTTCAAATTATTAATATCAGACCATGGGAACCTATTTACCAGTTCACATGCATGTTGATTGAGGTATTCAAAATGAATGGAATCGGTTACTTGATGATCTCCCAAATTTATCTCCACAATAGTCATTCCCTGCTTATTTGAGCTCTAAACATATTCATGTTCATCACCAGTACTTTTATAGTGCAAAATGTAAATTTCATTAATTTGTAAGAAACTCACTTTGCTATATTCTTATTTACTGATGCAATTTTGTTTGTGTCCAGTCCTGTATATGATTTAGCGTGCCCTCGCTTTCACACATACGTATATTTATTTATATATTTATTTCAAAAGAGCTTTTAACTTTTTTGTTGCCATCGCTTTTACTACTACTTATTTAATGGATCCGGTTAATTTACGATAAGTTGGTAATTAACTAATACAAGATTGATGACGCAGAGAAAAAATCACCTCCCACCTTGGAATTAATTAATTATATTAATCAATTAATCAAAATTAACTTCACGCTAACCACTCCTTTATTTAATATCAAAAAAGTCTTCTCTTTTTTTGTTAACTTTTTTTTCTTTACTAACGTGTTAAAGATTTGCATTTGATATATTTTCTATAACATTTCACAATAAAAAAAAGTCACCTTTGATTTTAATATCTATCAAAAATTATGTCCAAATATTGTATCCATGAAAATTGTAATTCTTATAAAATAAGGCCAATTAACAAAAAAATATGGCTAGATCTCTTTTGGAAAAGAGTATCTAGATATATTCCAAGCCACTTGTTTAATATATACTTTGGAGGAAAGTGTGGAAACCTTATAGGTAGTCAAATTAGGATTTTACAATTTTATTATTTATAGCTAATTGTAGCAGTCCATCATGTATTAATTTCTAGACCACAACAAAAAAGTTAAGTTAATTAATTTTTTGCACTACCCTATATATGCTCTATGAAAATATATGCAGACAAGGGGGAGATGTCTAGCCGATCCCATTCATTGTATATGAAAACCTTTTCATTAGTTTCATAATGTATATATATGAATCAATCAAAGAAACATTTTATTACCTAATGCTTGCTCCATAAACTTTGAATAAACATGAAATTAAATCAAGAAAATATATTATTGCCAACATATCATCAAATTAAATTCATAAATCCTAAAGTAATATATCTGCAGTTATATATATGGCCGGAAGCATATATTAATTAATTAATGAATGAATTATCTATTGGTATGTTATAATAGCAATCTCTAGCAGTGAGTATATATGAAGCTATCAACTCTGGATTCCTAAAACAAAGGCAGAAACTACTTGAAGAAAAGATTGATGTCCTGGAAAAGAGTATTGTAATTCGTTTGCGGGAAGCCTGTGCTGTGGAGAGAATTAAAAAACATATATAATTTTTTTTAATGTAAAGAAAGAAAAAAACAAATTAATTACATATGGACTCATGCATCCCCATCTGCTGTAGTCCTGGGGATGGATCGAAAGGGAATGATCTAGCATAGCTCAGCAGTACATAGATACTCAATTTGCTTTTCATTTTTTGAGAATTGATATTTTTACAAATAAATTTGATAATTTTATAAATTTTTCTTCACATAAATAATAAATGGGTCCACCTTCATGTCAAGCACCGAAACTTTTGAAAATGTCTTAAGAATTAAGAAAATATTGTTTCAAATGTGTTTTGTCCACAGTTTTAACATATATCTTTTAAGAATTTTTACTGTAAGTTAGTGTTAGATTTTTTTCCAAAATAGGCTTTTTAAAATATTTAAATAAAACCTGCATGATTATCTTTATGGTTTTATATGAAACAATAAAATATATATATATACACCATGTATCTAAAATACGAATTTATTATCTAGTGTTTGGTTGGATTAACATGTTTTGAATATCCGTACACGATCTCTTGTATCTTCAAGATCTTCCTCCTATGACTTTTTATTTGAACCAGGATTATCTTTATGGTCTTAATTTCTTAAGAATCTGATCCATATTAGGCTAGGAAGGGATCCTAAGAGATTCTCTTATGACTCAATATTTATCTAGATATTATTATTTAATAATAATATTCAAATTAAATATTAATTATAATTAATTCCACTAAATAATTGCAATCGCACTTCAATCTAAGGATTAATTAAATAACCCTTTATTAATAAACTGTAAATATTTCCTCTATAAATGTATATAAATATGTTAGAATCAATTAATATAATTATGATACATTAAAACTAATTTTATAAGTCCATAATTTATCTCAATTAATTTGATCATAAATTGATTTAACAATTAAATCAATCATTTTAATAATAAATATTAAAAGACTCGCCAAGATTTTATGATCAATGATAAATTATCTTATAAAAAATCTTATAGATGTTTTGAGAATAATAATATTCCTAATATTAATTAAATATACTAGTTTACATTCGATGTATTAATTAACACAATATAATCTCACTCATTGGAATATCAAATTAAAATATATAACAATATTAAGTCCACTATTATTTTAAAATTAAGAAATTTTACAAATTAGTATTTATATGAAAATATTTTATAAATAAAATATTATCACATAATTCATTTAATGCACACCGTTAATGCACTAGTACTTTAATTAGAAGTTCAACTTCCATGATCAAGATAAATCATCTCTGTTAAAGTACTATAACCTATGGATAATATCTCCAAATCATCATCATAGGTTATAAATCATTATTTCTTTATTTATATATTACATATGATTTATATCTTCCGTTTATAACATTTATTTATACACAAAAACCATAACATATATAATATGAAGATATATATAAACAAACTAAACGATCATTTAATAAATAATGAATAATGTATTTTATTAAAAATAAATGTTCAACATAAATAAATAATTATATCTAATACTGTTTGCAAGGGTGAAGGAACAGTTTGTACGTATGGCATTTTGTAAAGCTTTATATCACACTCGAACGACCAGAAATATATGGAAAAATGTTTACTGTTCCTTGGACCAAAAAGAGAAAACAAGACAAGATGGAGGCATCTATATGCAATTTGCATTTGATAAAAATATTAATAATTCCCAGAATTTATAAACAATTGTGTATTAAAATAAATATATGCATATGCATGGCCCAGACGTTTTGATTTTGAGGCGGTGGAAGTTGGGAAGTTGATAACTGACGGATGGAGATAGGTGATCTTTCTCTAAAATACATTCCCAATATTATATACTACTACTACTTTCGTTCTTAAAAGATTATCGTTAAGATTTTAACACATGAATTAAGAAAGTATTATTTACTAAGTAAAATTTGTTTGAAATTCCATCACTATCCCTTTATGGGAAGTTGAAAACTATTAATCTGAGGAGAGAATTTCTATGAAACGATGAGAAGGTAAGGTAATATAAGAAAGTAAATAATTTATTCTCTTCGAAAAAAGTTAAACGATAAATTTTTTAAAATAATTATTTTCTTATAAAGTAATAATCTTTTTTAAAACGGAGAGATATATTTCATCATATCTCTTCCATAAAAAATATTTTCATTCACAAATTTACAAATTTTGAGACAAATTTATAAAAATATTAAAATTGTATTTTATGTTTACTACTAAAATTATTAATCGTGCTAGTTAATTTAATATATAATTGGAATTCTATTTATAATTTTAACAGCAAAATATGTAGTACTACTATTTATTAGGGTGGTTAGTAAAAGTGAAGTTTATTTTATTTTTAATATGGTGTTAACATTAGGAGAGATTTCTCTCGTTTATGTGTCAATATTTTATTACATATAAAATAAATTTATCATAAAAATTCTTTCATGCTAATCAGATTTTATTTATTAATAACACCTACAAAATACTTCATCCAAGCAAAAGCTTCCAAAAAAGAAAAACAATTAATTCTTTCATATTGTGCAACTGACGCAGGTATAATTATTAAGAATAATTGAGGCAGGAAATGCACGTGGGCTATCAGCCGACGGAAGATGACAAAATAAGCCTGCAGTCTAATTGCTAGTAATGCATGCATATTGATTCATATTATAATGCAATGTTATTCGAGTTGGACTATTTTTATACCTTCAATTAAATGTTAATCTGTGATATTGTCATCGTAAAAAATTCACATAAATATTGAGTGAAATTTTCACTCATGTGCGAAAAAATCCTTCAGTAAAATATTCTAGTCATATAGCAACACGTTACAACTTTTTTTTTCTTTTTAAATTTTAAGCATTTTCGACATTTTATTTAATAAATTTCTGATCAACTGTTGAATCATTTTAACTTAAAATCTATTGGTGATAAATGGAAAGACTCGACATGTATATATTATATATACAATAGTTATAGACATGCAGACAAATATATATATAGAGACAGAGTCTTATAAATATTCTCCCTCTCGAGTCTGGATCCAACTTAATCATTTTTAATTACTTCAAACATTAATTTTTCTGTGTCTGTTGCTCTTATTACACATGTCCACTTGTATTAATTTAATAATTTCTCTTTTATTAATCAAATAATACTACTATCACATAAAAATATCACATATAGCTCACAAACTGCATGGGTGACACCCATGAATTTATTGTTGAGTTAAGTGAGTTATGTCAACAATACCCCATGCAGTATGTCAACAACAAATTCATAGTTGTCACCCATGCAGTATCTGAATAATTTGTGATACTTTTTATGTGATAAGAACATTATTTTTATTAATATATGCAGTAGATCGGTTTTCGAAAGCCAGATATTGTAATGATTATAAGGAATGCCACATATTTTATGCATATGATAAGTGAAATATTAGATCTTAAACTTTAATTCACCCATTGTTACTGAAACTATTCAAAATCGATCTTTTGATAATTGAGAATGATTATCATTTATCAACTTGTTAAAACTTTATTTCTTTTGCTGTGCACCGTATATATATAACTCAGTCAGTCGAGTTAATCATGTATATATCAAGCCCTTTTATTGGTGTATTCTAGCTTCCAACTAGCTCCCTACTAATTAATTAATCAAAGACGCTGAGATAAACATGAAGAAATTAAAATTAGAGAATAGAACAACAACAAAAACAAGTAGTGAAGAGGTTAAAATTATATTCCCAACTAGCTACTTAAACGACGCAACTTATTTATCATCATAATGATTTATGTCCATTTCATAAAAATGAATTGCATGGTGGATTACAATCTTTTCTTTCATCAAGAAGAAAAGACTCGAAAAAACCGAATAATCATTCCAGGCTAGATTATTACAGGTACTACAACACTGGTGGCCAGTGTAAACACAGTGTCACAGCAACAAAACTCACATGGTGGACAACACACTCAGCTCCAGCACAAACTTACACAAGGATTCATCAAACAGATTGCCAGCATGGACTTAATGCATTGGGATTATTAAACATAAACACGAGTAATAAGATTATAGGTGTAGTAGTTAGTATAGTTGTACGTGTATTTTGATAGACAGCTTGGTGATTAACTAAGACTGAATAGTGTTTTCGGTATTACATTGATCATTAAGCAAAATACAATAGTTCTTCTTCTTGTCTACTAATATCTGATTTCCATAAAGTTTATATAGATGCTGAAATAATGAAATATGATGACAAATTGAAGGACATAATGTTATTTTATGAGATTATCACTAAAAATAAATTATTTTCTGGAAAAAAATGGACCAATGGTATTCTTTTTTGTGCAGTAAAAAGAGTAATAAAAGAAAATTAAAACTATTGTATGAGATTGTGCGCATCGAGTTCAATTATATTTAGGAAATTGATATATCCACATCTGTTTTTAATATTTTCAGATAATTCTTTCTCACCTGAGAAGAAAATAGGTCCTACTTTCATGTGAGAAAATACTATATAATTAAAAATATCAAAAACTCATGTGAAAATAGTGCTCCCTATATTTATGAGAGTGAAGAACAATCTCACTCGCTAGACTTTAGTTTACTAGTGAAAAGTTTCTCCAAATGTGGGACAAGTTCAGTGTCTCCTTTTGTGTAATTTTTATTTTTGTATTTTTTACTTAAAATCTTTCTTATATCCGATCCCTACTAAATCTTCAAAAAAATATATATATATATATATATATATATATTACGTTAATTTTTTGATTACCAGTTAGGTAAATAAGTATTAGTAATAACTCTTCTAGATATATATGTAATAAGTTGAACACTTTTATAATTCAATTCTATTCAATTCCAAGTATTGATATGTTTTATAATTGTAATTCAACACAAATTTATCGCAGACTCTTAACAAATTGAAAAGGACTAAAAACACACGTTTATTAGGAACTTGGGTCATACTTCTCTATAATGGGCAGTTGGCTTATGGTATTCATGATTTTGAACATTTTAGCCCATTCAATCGTAACCCATTATAAGAATATTGGAGTAATGTTCAAACTTGTGTTTTAGAGCCCATAAGGTGTGTATTGGTCTTTTTGGCCAATAAGTTGCAATTAATTTTCTTATGTTCATGAATTTTGAACTATATTAATTTTTTGCAGAAATCAACTAGGAGACTAGGGTGTTTAATTTTAATTCGACGCAGCCAACCACTTTTTCTATCATTCTCATTTGTATAAGAAAGAAATGAGGTTTAAACTAATTACTAAACATGGTGAATTTGGCAAAAATACATTAATTTTGCTTTATAATATTAATTCCATCAATTCCTTGTCAATTCACAGTGCTATCTCACGATTTTATTTTATTTTATGTTTTAAAATTTTCATATTGTTATAGCTAGTTGTAGGACTGAAGAGGTTGTAAAGGTATAAATCTTAACACCAAAGGTTTAGCTCAGTTGGTAAACTAGAAAAAGAGAGTTATGACACCTATAATAAAATCTTATGCTAAATATTGTACAAGTGACACGTCAATGACAAATAATAAATTTATATGGAATGAAAGGAGGATATAGATTGAGAAATGTTGTCATCCTATTACATTGAAATAAATTGTGCCAAATAAAGATGATCGGGAGAGATTAATATAAATTTAATTTTAGTCAATTGATCAATACAATGTCGATACACAAGCAGAAGGTAATCTCTCTCTGCGTGTCAGTACTATATTGATCAATTGACCAACTTATCATGATATAGGCTTTCATCCAAAGAGACTGAATAGATAAATTATAATACATTGTAGTGTGGTGCAATTTAATATTTTATTTTACAAAATTTTGAAATGATTTAACATATTTTACGAGTGTTCATATCATACTACTGTAATTTTTAAGATTTTATGAATCCGAATATGAATTTTTTTATACAATCCCCGTACCGAAGTGGCAGATATCAACATTTGATTTGGTCGAGCAAAATTACATCAACAATAGGAGTCGATTTCCCTCACAAGTTGGAGAACTAAAGTCTTAAAGGATGATTGATTCCCCAACTTTTGTTTGTGCAATATAGTACCACTTCTTAGGTGGGACCCAACTAATCTGCACATTATTGTACTAGTTAATTAACCATGATAAAAGCAATAAAGCATGTGAATATATAAAGTAAGCACTCACTCAGTGGATGAATGAATATCCTAGTATTCAATTAGACCCTAAGATTATAACTAACTTATCTCCCTTATTAGTACTACATAAAGCTATATATATATATATATATATATATATATATATATATATATATATATATATATATAATTCATTCATAAGATTCATTGTGAAATAATTCATTTTTAACCTTGTGTTGTAGCAGTTGGAGCAAAAAAAAAATAAAAATTTGACACAAGGCTAAAAAATGGTTCTTTCCACATCAATCACATCTTTATGAATGGATATATATATATATATATATATATATATATATATATATATATATATATATATATATATGGGATCAGGATCAGATATCTCTTTATCTTTTCATCCGTCTTTCACCCCTTTAGCAATGGCGGACCCATGACGGTTTTATTATCATACTACCGCCATAAATATACTTTTAGTGACGCTTATATGTTATCCGTCATAAAAAAGTATATACTTATCGACGATTAATAGAAAAGAAGAGCGCAGTGAGTAGTAAGATAAGGGATGTGCACTTGATCCTCGCTCTCTCTATATATATATAAATAGTTACCATAACACTATTCAAGCAAATTCATTTATGATCGTTTATAAAAAAAAATGAGTGATTAAATTTTTTTTTGAAAAAAATATTATCAACTACCTTAGCAAATTTTAAATATACAGACCATTCATTTTTTCTAAAAATATTCAAAAATATATTTATTTAAATATTATAATAATAAATACTCAATTCGCTTCTTAATATAAGTTAGTTTTTAGGGTTGTCTTGACAAGTATTAAGGTAATGATCGATAAAGATTAACTATAATATCAATTGCCTATATTGTATTCAGATTCAAAAAAAAAGAGATTCATATTTATTGGACAAAAATAGTTAGATAACCAAAGTTATATTTAATACTAAGAGTAATATTGGAAAGTAAACAATTAATCTTTATTTAATATTCTCAAACGACTTATATTAAAGAATAAATTATTTTTTTTTTAAAACGACTTATATTAAAGAACGGAGAAAATATTAGTTATGAATCACCCGTATATATAAAATACAATATGTTGGAGTGAGTGATCTTAGTGGGGGCTGAGTGCGTGGGGACCATACTATTGTAGAAGAGGAGAGGTAGAGCTGTAGAGGGTTGAGGGGTACTCATAAAAGGGACAAAGGCGTAAAAAAAGCGGCGTCTTGGGTAGAGATCCAAGCGGCGGAAACGTGAAACTGTCGGTAATTACCGGGGCGAGGCCACAATGTGTGGCTGCTTTTGTTTATGGTTTTGTTGGGTGTTACGGGATCACGTTCATCCAATGTTATGTGATGGATTTACAGGGGACAAGCTTCAAACAATTAAATTTTAACCTAGTTCAAATCAAAATAAGACTAATGTGGGCAACTTGCTCTAATTTGGATCTTCATTTTTTGGTGCTCTCCTTAAGAGGATTGTTTGATGGTGGATTAATTTAAACACATTTTAAATTGAATGTTTCAATACGGTATCAAAGTACGTAAGTTGTGCAGATGACCTCACTCATGTGTTGTGACATTTGAGCTTTATGCGAGCCTATATGTTCTATAAAATTTATATGTCATTCGCATATTGGGTACTTGTTGAAATTCATAATCGTGAATTGTATAAGTTTGATATGAAATTATGTTATATATAGTTGAGAAATCTCTTTGCTTAATAATAATTGATTTTGAATTAAATGCTTCAAAAAAAAAATTAGAAAACAAAGGACTTGCCGTGGTACGTGCCTCGAGCGGCAAGATCCGATGCCTAAGTTAGCTTATAGCTTTTAGCAATCAACAATAGAAACTTAGCCGAGTATAAAGACTAAAGAGTGTTATGTTCTAAGTTCTTTAAGATTCCACATTTCAAATTTTCTCACCAACTCCCTACTCTTTTTTGCTCACTCAGAAATGGACTAGAATTGAAAGTGTAAAGAGTGTAGCCAAGTCAAAGCCTAAACAATCTCAAGGATTGGTTCAATGGAATGTGCTCCGAATGTCACATTATTAATTTTGTCCTAATCCCAAAGGGTACCCCCCAAGTTTATGCTTAGATTTGCCCAATTTGCTCGGAACATGGCTTATGTTTGTTAGTATTTGTACAGTGTACAGCTCTTTGGGTGATCTTGTACCCTTGAGTTTAATCGAATGATCTAAAGAGGAGTGGTAGCGTGAAGTTAAGCTTTAATTGATTAATTAATACTGATATTGACGATATGCCGGAGGTGATATTTATCTGCGTCAAGATGTGATTGATTGATCAATTAACTAACTTACTGGTGAAATTAACTTTATAATAATCGGATCTTAAGAAATACAGATAATCGAGACACTCATAATTTCAAAATATCAAAATCAAAGCCTAAACATATTGTTGGGTCGTGATATTTTCTATATTGAACCGAATGGATTGGTAAACTTATTTAGTTAGTCAATTGGATCTCCACTATCGGGTCTTAAGGTTATTGGGCTCGATCTTTGTGTTATCCTTGATTAACCTCTATAGTATTGGATCGGGTTAGTGGGTGGATCCATTAAATATTAAATATCTTCATCTTTGTTAGGTAATGATGAAAAAACGATGAAATGATTATCATTATTCGTCATGCATTAATGTAGATGGGATTCTTGGACGGCCGTGAAGAAACGGTGACCACTGTGTAGGTAGTGGGTGGGTACCCGGTCAGGTAAACCATCGATCGAGGGACCGTATGTCGTAGGTAGTAAGGCACTGATGGCCAGAACCCATTGTAGAAAGCATAACATGTGAAAGTCTTCAAAAAAGGTACACACTCTCAATCGATAACTCTCTCTCTCAATACACTAGAGATTTTATCCTTCATTGTTAATATTGTGATCACGTCAGATCTTGATTTCTCACGGAGATTTATCTCCGACGCCAGTAGTCATCAAACTTTTGGTGTTGTCGTATTTACAGTGCGGGATATAAATCGTGTTACGTGATTGAAAGGCGTGAAAGATCTTTGGCGTTAACACATATTAACCTCATTCACCAGTTTTGTGAGGAAGTAAATTTTAGTAACTTAGTTTAAAAATAGTACTAATAGTAAAATTTCAAACTTTTTTTTATGGTATGCATGATTGAGGATATTACAATTTCCATCCATCGGGTAGTGTGGCTGTTGTTTCTTGCACTATTAAATATTTCAAAGTTTTGAAAAAAGAAACTAAAAAGTGGCAGCATTATAAATAATAGAGGAAGCTGCAAACTACAAAGGGCACATGCCCTTCGTAAATATTTGTGGGTAAAAAAGGCAGAAGGTGATGAAAACCATATGTTAATGTATTGCGGAAGAGAAGTAATGGTAGTAGCCTAGACATGCAGGAAAGTTGGTGATTGACTCTGAACTATCAGCCTTCCCCATGCACTCCAGCAATGTAATCCTAGACTATATTTAGTCTAGAAACATAGATTTCACTCCAGCAAATGGACTAAATATAGTTCATTGAATTTTTCGATAAGACACAAAGACTATATCAAGGAACTTGAGTTGGTGGACTATAATTGTGATTATAATTTTTAATATATTTAAGTAGGAGAGATGGGTGAAGAAGAAAGAAAATGGGGATACTGAAAAAGGAGAAGCAGCTGAAGAAGGAGATGAAGAGCATGACTGCTCCAAAGGATATAAAAAAAATCAGAACAATAATTTTTTTTTGGTCAGAACGGTAATAAAATACTAATAGATTTAAATTGAAAATGTAAATTGGAAAATCTATAAATATATACAATTGAAAGTATTTTGTTAATAATAGTTTGTATTTTTATTATATTTAATAATAGTTTTTTTTTGAATTAATTGATTATTTTAATCTTTTTATATTATAGTTAAGGATACCCACATGAGGACCCATCATCTGTTGAAAAAATTGAAGACTAAAAAATATTTGTTGATGTATATATAGACTAAATATAATCTATGGATAGTTAAATATGCTTTGGAAGCTCGTAAACTGTTTGCATGCCTTTGGTTTGGCTGTTTAATGTGTTGGAGCAATCAAATAAATAACTAATAAATAACCGTAAACTAATTAAATTAACAAAGGAAAGTTTTAACGAAGGCTATTGTCTATTTGTTTAACGCAATACTAAGATTGTATTTGTTTGTAAATATTATAATTTATTTAATTTAATTTTAAGATTAAATAATTCTAGTTATATGTTTGTTTTTATGATATTATTTATGGGATAATTTAAAATAATCTAATGTTATATTTGTTTTTTTTAAGATTAATTAAAAGATTGGATAAAAAAATTGTTTAGACTACTATAACCTTACTAATAATAACATATTTTAAATTATAATTTAAATTTGTTTATACATCAAAAATGATAAACAATTAATTATAAATTTTTAAATACTATTAAAATAAGTTATTGAGTTCACAATATTTCACTACTCTTCTTTTATAAAATATTTAAAATTAAATTATCATAAATTAGCTACCAAACTATACATTATATTAATTTGTTCGTGAACTTCCCTGTAGCTTGATATCATATATTAGCTACCAAGCTATATGTAGTAATTCAATTTTATGAATAAAATGAATTTTCTATAAATATCATTTTGAATATTATGGAATAAATTTGATATAATGTTATAGTTGTGGGTAATATTTATAAATTTTGCAAAAGACATGAGTTGTTATATAATATTCGATTGATCGGGAAATATTCTTACGACTAAGACAATCATTGGTGGACCCCACAACAAAATTATTATTCGGATTGAGAAAGCGATAAAAATATTTTTATGAAAATAACAATGAAGTTTCTGGTTGAACTACTCGGTAGTAAAAATCTGATGTCTGGCATTAGTTGCATAGTATACGTGGTATTAATTATTAATGCTTATGTGAGAAGTCACTCGGTTTGATTCAATTATTGTCGATATTTTATATGTTATTAAATCAATAATTGAGATGACGAAGTTGTTAATATTATTATTTGCATTATTAACGATGTCTAGAAGTTACGCAGGAGGAGAGGTTTGATCACCTAATCATGGCTATAATAGGAGAAATCCTTATTGAAAAGTCCTCTTTCCGCAGGAGCGACGCCTGTCGATTAATAGTGTGAATAATAATAATGATGATGACGTTTTTGTTTTATTTGTATTATTAACGTAATAAAAGCAGAAAAACTTTTTTATATAAAAGCAGAATACGTTTATAAAGTTATTCGTTTTATTAGCTAATAATAAAATTTTTTTTATATATAAAGCAGAATAATTTTATAAAGTTATACATTTTATTAGACAATAATTAGAATATATTATATTTTATTATCATAGTATTTGCATAGTATTTGCATAGTGCTTTGCATAGTGTTTGCAGATAGTAAAATCTTTTTAAAAGTTATTCGTTTTATTAGATTATAAATAGAATATATTATATTTTATTTAAAAAGATTTTGCTTAAAATATGGACCGTCCGATTAAAGTAAATCAATACGGACCGTTCATGGATCAAGTTCTTATTCATTCCATTTTTCTATAAATAAAAGCTCATTCCTTCATTATTTCTTACGAATTCAATTTGAAACTATATAGAAAAACTATAGAAAGAAAGAAGAAAAATATTCTACTACTTTACATCTCGATATCAAGTTTCTTTTTTACAGTGAGGTATTATTTCTTTTGTATTCATGAAGAGAACTTCTATTATTCCATCTTTATTATTCAGGTTGGAATAACTTTGATATCTGTGAGCTACCCTATACTTGGTGAAATTCTTACGTATTCCATTCTTTATTATTACATTTGGAATATCACATGCATTTTACGCTTCGGACTGGTTCCTTCTTTATTATTACATTGGAATATCTCGTCATGCTTTCTTTACGAGGACCGGGTTCCTATTCATTATTATTACATTGGAACATCCTGTTGGTGTGAATTTCACACGACTGGTTCCGTCATTTAGTATTCTCATTGGAATAACTTTTATCTATCTGAAGTACCGCATGCATGGTGATTTGTTGTATTCCATTCTTTATTATTACGTTGAAATATCACTGCCGATGCGTATTACGCTCGACTTTGGTTCCGTTATTTATTATTCGATGGAATAATCTGCATCATGGCAATCTGCATACATGGTGATTTCTTTTGTTATTCCATTCTTTATTATACTCGGTTGGTTAAAGTTTTGACTTCTACACTCCATGAAATTAGTGGAATATTCTTGATATTTGCGCTTCATCCGGTATCTTTTATGAAAATATTCTTACGAGCATTCATGAATTTTACTTTACAAAAAGTATCATGTTGACAATTTGGACGTTATTAGTTCCCGAATAAATTAATTCTTGAACTTGTTTTATTGAATTCTTATATCATTGTCATCATCCTCATGTTTATATTATTTTTTAAAGTCATCGTGGCTCAGTAGTGCATAGATGGACTTGGTATGATTATGACACGAGGATTATTGATTGTAATCATGACCGTAATGTTACAAATGATGTGGTAAAAGTCCTCATTGGCTGAGAAGTGCATTAATGAGCGATTGTTGGCATGATCATGACCATTGATGAATACACAAATATCCTTGGCCCGTAGTGCATGGATAATTTATGGTCGCGTGACCCTAATGAATATCCTTGGTCAGTAGTGCGAGGATGATGATGGATTATTTATTGTCGAGTCTCGGCGATAAAAGTGATGAAAAACCTTTTTAAATCATAAAAGATAGTAGATTTTATTCTTTACTTGACTCTTTTAATGGATTGCATGTTCCGCTGCAGTTAAACTTGATGTCTATTGTATTTTATCAGTTTAACATTGTTGAAGACTAATGATAATTTATTTTGCATTATCTTAGTCATAATATTTCTTACTGGGCTAGTTGAGCTCACCCTTTCTTTCACTGTTCTCTTCAGGAAATGAGAACGTAGCCGGGACTAGTCGGGGAACGAAGTGATGGTCCGAGATGGTGTCTTAGTAGTCCTCACTATTTACATTAAAAAGTGTGATAATAAATGTAATGAGGACTAAATTGAGTGTGGATATTGTCTAGATGACAATATTTGTATTAAAACTCACAGCATGTATTTTGTCGTATTTTACACGACTGTTGTATAATCAAGTTGTATTTGATTTTAGTACCATGTATTTGACAACTCAAGATGGGTGATGTATACCTATTTTGGGGGCGTCACACTATATGTTCTTCTTTTTTATTTAAATTAATAAAATTAATCGTGATGATATAATTTATAATTTTATATTAGTCGTTCCTCAATGCTATGGGTGCTAATAACCTTCTCATATTAAGTAATACATTACGACAATATATCAAAAAACTGCAAGTCATTTTAGCAAAAGAGGAAATTTTAGAAAAAATATTGAGGTTAATTTTGTCTATAAATTTTTAATCCTAAATGGTAGGGATTATAATACCTAGTTGAACATAGTATTAAATAATCCCTCATATTAAACTATTTTATAATTTTTGGATAAATAATTTCAAATCTAAATTTAAAAAACAAGTAAGACACTTGAGATTAATAATCATATCCCAAATATAATTCTTACAAACAAACATAGCATAAAAAGTATATGATGTTAGTCGATGTTATAGAACTTTAACAGAAGTTGGGTGAATACTCTAGTTCTTACAATTTTAATAGAGAGAAAAAGAAGTAAGAAAAAGAGAGATACCGAGAGATCAAAAACTTGTATTTCTCCATTTTATTAGTTACCTTTTATAGGTAATAAAATGAATTTCAAATCAAATAATGGACTAGAAAAATGTCTAGTTATAGCCCCCATTAGCTTGAAATGTTTAGAAAATTATAGCCCCATTCGTTTGAAATCTCTTGGGAAATCATATTATAACACTCACTTTAATTGATTTTTTAAGATAAAAGATTATATCACATTAAAAGTTTTATTAAGAAAATTTATTGGGAAAAACTAAGCAAAGAGAAAAAGATTACAAATTTTTTACATAAATATATTATATTTTAATTGATTGCATCATTAAAACCTTGTCAGGAAAAATCCATTAGCTAGGATAAAAACTGTGGCTTAAGGAAAAAAAGTACAGTCTCTCCCTCAGAAGGAATTCATTACTCCGTGATGAAATGTTGTGATAAGTCTTTCAGTCTACATATTTCAATCTTTTTTCGAAGTTTTGCAAGCGTTGTATTTGGTAGCGACTTTGTGAATAAGTCGACTAGATTATCAAATTTGATGCACCTTTATATCACCCTTCTTTTGTAGCTCATGTGTGTAGAAGAATTTAGGTAAAATGTGTTTTGTTCTATCTCCCTTGATGTATCATCCTCTAAGTTGAGCAATGCAAGCAGCGTTATCCTCATATAGAATTGTCAAAATATCATTGATTGATGGTAATCCGCATAACTCTTGGATATGCTGAACAATTGACCTCAATCAAACACACTCTCTACTTACTTCATGAATTACGAGAATCTTTAAGTGATTTAAAGATGTAGTTGTTATGGTTTGTGTGACGCCCCCAAAATAGGTATACAACACTCATTCTAAGTCGTCAAATACATGGTACAGAAACAACTACAACTTTATTAATACAATTGTCGTGCAAAATACGACAACACATAAACTGTGAGTTTAAAAACAAATATTGTCTTCTAGACAATATCAACACTCAAATAAGTCCTCATTACAATTATTGATACACTATTTTACAAAATAGTGAGGACTACTAAAACGACATTCTAGAACCTTCATTCCATACCCCGACTAGTACTCGCAACATTATCGCCTCTTGAGAAGAAAAATAGAACAAAAAGGAAAAGGGTGAGCTCAACTACACCAGTAAAGAATATTATGACTAAGATACTATAGAACAAATTATCATTAGTCCTCAACAGGGAAAAATCTGATAGAATATAATAGACAACAAGTTTCAGATCAATATTCGCAGCGAAAATAATAATTCATAGAAGAGTTACGTAGAGAAAGAAATCTACTATTATCTATGAATTTAAAAGTCTATCATCAATATTTTATTCCTGTAACATCAATCAATAAACATCTTGAATCAAATATTCATCTTTGCACTACAGGCCAAAGATATTCAACATTTGGTCATGTTCATCTCAACACCTGTACATCTTTACACTACGGGCCAAAGATATTCATAAGAAATTTAACCATCTTTTCACTACAGGCCAAAGATATTCAGTAATATCATCATTTAGGACTAAGGATGTGAAAAATATTTTAAAGAAAATGAATCCAGTGAAGCAAAAGAACAAATATTAAGGATTCGTACTTTAAACAGTCCAAGTTCAAAAATACTTCATAAATAACCATAGTGGAGTAAAATTCAAGAATGATCAAAATATGGATACAATCAAAGCTAGTATCCATAATAGATATTTTGGACAAAAAACAAAAATTTAATTTTTTCTTTGAATAAGTGTCATTATTCGTGAATAAGTGTAATTATACATGAATAGTAACCACGACACTAAAAGACAAGAATTTCAAAAAAAAAATTACCAATATTTTAAGCATAATGATATTAGAAGAAATAATATCATTTATAAAAAAAATAACATCTCTTACCTCGAAAAGGCAGATCTTACGACTAGAATCTTTGGATATAGTGATGAAGGGAACTTGCACTGTATAACAACACTCAAAGTATCAAAATACTCACAAGAATACGCTCGATAATATAGAGAAGATTTGATTTGGTGTGATTTTCAATTCTAACCTAAGCATCCTATTTATAGGAAATTGCTTAGAACACCAAAGCAAAAAATTTAATAAAATATTAATATAATTATATAAATTTTCTACACACACCAAGAAAATTGAATTCAACATGTTTACCACTCATGTGGGACCCACCCAAGTGTAAAAAATGTTTTTCTTTTAAAAAGAATTTAAAACTTTAAAAAAATAATTATTCCGGAATTTTAGAACTTCAATAATTCATAATAAATAGCTCTTTTATCCGAAAAATTCAAATCTTATGTCCATTCCATAGAAAATTTAATTCTCTACAACTTTGCAGAAGAAAGTTTTTCCAAATTCCAAACAGAAATTGACCGAAATCCACATACGGACGATTTTGCAGGCTATAATCAAATTTCAATCAAGAAATGGGTCTACTGACATGTTTAACATGTTTTTAACATTTATTGTAACAAAAATACTCTTCCTCCACATTTATTCATATATCCCATATTTATTGTAAAGATGTCATTATTATTATATTATTATAATATAATAATATATTTAAATGAATTATTTAATCAGAAAAAGATAAAATATTTATTTTCAACAATTGTCATATTAAAAAATTTCTCCATCTATATCCACATAAAATGAATATTTTCCTCATCATATAAATCAATAATTAATTATTCACAAATAATATTACAGAATCACAATAGTGACAACCAGGCAGTTCCCAGGAAAGAGGGGGCTTTCCAATAAGGATTTCTCCTTACTGGAGCGCAATTAGGTGACCAAACCTCTTCTTAGACAGAACTTTCTAGACATTGCCAATAATGCTATCTAATAATATTATTCAAGTAATATGAATTATTAATTTGATAAAGAAAAATACTGTGCAATGACAATTATTGAAACAACAATAATATAAAATATCAACATAGCAATTATTGAATTAATAAAATAAAATATTGAACAGTAATTGTGACGCCCCCAAAATAGGTCCATTCCATCCAACCCATTCTGAGTCGCCAAATACATGGTACAGAAACAACTACAACTTTATTATTACAACATATAAAGCGTGAGTTTAAATACGGATATTGCCATACAGACAATATCCACACGCAAATAAATCCCCATCATAATTATTGATACATTATTTTATAAAATGGTGAGGACTACTAAACAACTCTCTCTAGAACCTTCATTCCATACCCGACTAAGTACTCGCTACATTCTCGCCTCCACGAGAAGAAAAATGGAACAACAAGGAAAAGGGTGAGCTCAACTAGCCCGATAAAGAATATTATGACTAAGATAATATACAACAAATTATCGTTAGTCTTCAACAGGAAAAATCTAATAGAATACAATAGACAACAAATTTTAAATCAATATTCGCAATGAAAATAATAATTCATTAGAAGAGTTAAGTAGAGAATGCAAACTACTATCTTCTATATATGAATTTAAAAGTTCATCGTCGATATTTTATCCTGTAACATCAATTAATATACATCCGGAATCAAATATTCATCTTTTGCACTGAGCCAAAGATATTCATCGATTAGTCGTGTTCATCTAAACACCTATTCATCTTTGCACCACGGGCCAAAGATATTCTTCAGAAATCATTCATCTTTGCACTCACGGGCCAAAGATATTCCATAATATCATCATTTAAGGATCAAGATGATGAAAATATTTTTTAAAAAGCGAATCCAAATTGAAACAAAATGATGAGGATTAAGGATTAAGGATTAGTACTTTGTTTTATCCACGTCCAAAAATACCTCAAAAATAATCATAGGGGTGTAAAATTCAAGAATGATCAAAACATGGATACAATCAAAGCTAGTATCCGAATAGATATTTTAGATTTAAAAGAAAAATTTTCATTTTTAAATTGAATAGTCCGTATTCGTGAATAGTCAGATATCGTGAATAGTCTTGGTATCGTGAATAGTAACTCACACCAAAAGATAGAAATTCCACAAAAACATCTTCACGCTTCATGAATAGTACTCGTGAATAGTAACTCGTGAATAAGTAACTTCATGAATAATAACTCGTGAATAGTAACTCATGAATAGTAACTTCGTGAATAGTAACTCATGAATAGTAACCAGAAGACATGAAAAAGTTCCAAATTTGATAAAAAGTTCCAACCAATATTTCAAAGATAATGATATTGAAGAAATAATATCATTTGAGAAGAAAATAACATCCCTTACCTCGAAGGCAAGACTTAGTTGAAACACCTGATATAGGCTATGACTTGAACTTGCATCAGTATAGCAATACTCAAAGTATACTCAAAATACTCACAAGAATACGCTCGATAATATAGAGAGAAAACTTGAGTTTACGGTGTGATTTTCAATTCTAACCTAAGCACCCTATTTATAGAAATTCGCTTTAGAACACCAAAAGAGAAAATTTAATATAATAATAATATATTATATATATATATTCCTACGCCAACCAAGACTCCTGAAATCAGCATGTTTACAACACATGGGGGGCCAACCAAAACAATAAAAACGTTTTTTGTTGATATAAATAATTAAAACTTCCAAAAATCAATTATTTTGAACTTCAAAACTTCAATAATTCATAATAAATAGCTCTTTTATCAGAAAATTCGAATCTCACTTGAGTTTTTATAGGAAATCCAATTTCTACAACTTTTTAGAAGAAAGTTTTTCAAATTCAAAACAGAAATTGGACCGAAATCCACATACGGACAATTTTACATATTTATAATCAAATTTCGAACCAAGAAATGGGGTCCAAAGACATGTTTAACATGTTTTAAACATTTATTGCAACAAAAATACTCTTCCTCCTCGTATACTCATATATCCCACATTCGTTGTAAAAATATCACTTAGTTAATATATTATTAAAATAATATATTTAAATGAATTATTTTATCGAGAAAAAGATAAAATATTAATTTTCAACAATTGTCATTTTAAAATTTTTCTCCATCTATATCCACATAAAATCAATATTTTTCTCATCATATGAATCAATAATTAATTATTCACAAATAATATTACAGAATCGCAATATTGACAACCGCGGTTCCGAGGAAGAGGGCTTTCCAATAAGAATTTCTTCTTCTTGGCAGCGCAATTAGGTGACCAAACCTCTCCTTAGACAGAACTTTCTAGACATTGCCAATAATGTTATCTAATAATATTATTCAGGATAATATGAATTATTGCTTCGATAATGGAAAATCTTGTGTGATGACAATTTATTGAAACAACGGTAATATAAAATATCAATGCAAAGTGATTATTGAATCAATAAAATAAAATCTTGAACAATAATTCTTGTAACAATTATCGAGTAGTGCCTTCTTACGTAAGAATCAATAATTGGTGCAATACCGCAATGTCTTCGCTCAACAACGCAGCGTATTAGTGTGTTTTAACCACCGGGTATTCCAACAAGATAATCTGAGTAATAACTACGCCTGAATTATTTATAAACAACTTATATTTGTCGTTTTCTTCATCCAATCGCTTTTTTAGTTATGGGGCCCACAAAAGACTGGCATAGTCGTCGCATGCGAATATTCCCCCACATCAAGAATATTCCACGACCAAACGAATATTCCCGACAACAATGAATATTTTATAACCACTTGCTTATTCAAAATATTTGCGTATTTTACCCATAACTATCCACATTAATCAAATCGACCCTTACTATTTCAAAATAATAAATTGAGGAAAATAAATTTCATTTATTAATAATTTGGGGTCTTACAATTAATTCTTGTAACAATTATTGAGTAGTGCCTTTTACGTAAGAATCAATAATTGGTGCAATCTGGTGTCTTCTTGTGTTTTAACCATGAGTATTTCAACAAGATTATGCTTGTAATAACTACTATTGTTATTTATAAACAACTTATACTTGTCGTTTTATTCATCCAATCGCTTTTCGTTATGGGGCCCACACAAGGTTGCTCCGTCGTACGAATATTCCCAGACAACAAGAATATTCCACGACCAAACGAATATTCCCCGACAACAATGAATATTTTACAACCACTTGCTTATTTAAAATATTTGCGCATTTTACCCATAACTAACCACATTAATCAAATCAACCCTTACTATTTCAAAATAATAAATAGAGGAAATTCAATTTCATTAATAATAAGTTGGGGTCTTACAGTTTGCTTTGTTGATTTTCAGGATATAGCAGTGTCACAATATGTAAATACTTAACATGTTTGTGATCTCCCATTATGTGGATCTGATAAATATCCTACATCGGCATATCCAACCAATCACAACGTTGAATCTCTTAGATAAAATAACCCAAGATCTATACTTCAACAGAGGAATCTCGAAATGAGTTTGATCTCATACTAATGCTTCTTAGTCGGAGAAGAACTGTATCTTGCCAACAAGTTAACGACAAAAGTAATATTGGGACGTGTACAGTTTGCAAGATACATAAGAGCACCTATTTCACTTAGGTATGGAACTTCAAGTCCAAGAACTTCTTCCCCACCTTCTAGAGACCGAAATAGGTCTTTATCAATTTTTAGAGATCAGACAACCATCGGGATACTCAAAGGGTGAGTTTTATCCTTATGAAAATGACTAATAATCATTTTAGTATATATGGATTGATGAATAAAAATTCCAGATGCTAAATGCTCCACTTGTATTTCTAAACAGAATTTTGTCTTTCCAAGATTTTTCATTTCAAATTCATCTTTTAAATAAGTAACCGTTCTTATGAGCTCTTTACCTACAAGATTCAAATCATCCACATATACTGTAATGATGGTAAATCCACTTTGTGTTTTCTTAATTAAAATACATGGACATACTTGATTATTTTTATACCCGTCATTTATTAAATAGTTACTAAATCAATTATACCACAGACGACCAGACTGTTTCAACCCATATAATGAGCGTTGTAACTTGATTAAATATATGTGACGGGGCTTTTGTGATTCATCCATTTTCAATCCTTTAAGAATCCTCATGTAGATCTCACTATCAAGTGAGTCATGTTGGTATGTTGTTACAACATCCATCAAACGTGTTTTCAATAACCTTCCATAGTTGTCATACCTAACATAAAGTGAAAAGTAACTCTATCCATTAAATAAAGAGTATGTATCCTGATAATCAATATTAGGTCTTTATGAAAACCCTTGAGTTACAAGCCAGGTTTTGTATCTCATAATTTCATTATTCTCATTTTTCTTTCGTACAAATACCCATCTGTTTCCCACCAGAATTATGCCTAGCGATGTTTGGAAAACTGGTCTACATACTTCTCTTTTCAATAATGATTGTAGCTTAGTTTGAATAACATCTTTTTATGTTGGTCAATCTTTTCTTTTTCGACATTCTTCCACATTTTTTGGTTCTAGATCCATGTAAGGAATCAAAGTAATTTTTGATGCTATAGAGAAATCATGTATACCATCAATCATGACTTTGCTTCGATCCCAATTTTTCTCATAATGTACATAATTTATTAAGTTCTCTTGGTGGTCATCTCTTATCCTTTCGCTGAGATTTTGTACATCTTTCGGGGGTATTCTCAATTTTGGAATAACTATTACTTATAGAGCGGGTATTACTTCTGAGATTCCTTTATTTGTCTGTTATTTTCGTGGTACAGTGTCTTTTGCACCAACCAGTCTTCCATACTTCTGGCATGGTTTAGATTCTTCTATTACATTATTTGTCAATTTTCCAAGAATTAATTTTTCGATAGGTATTTCTATCATTGTTGGTGTAACGACCGAGAAATTCGGATTTATTGTAAAAATAATTTTATTTAATTAAATAATTAATAAAATTATATTATATGTTATTATTATGTGTTAGCAAGATGAATGTCGTTCTATAACCTAGAGATGTCAGAATGTCATAGTATTTTGACTACGTGAAAGAATTAAAATGTTAGAATTTCCAAGATGAAAATAAAAATTTTCTGAGAAATTTTTTGAAAAATACTATTCACTGATTTCTGCTAATGAATTATTTTTGAACTTCCGAGAAATACGTAACGATAAAATATCGAGGTGAGATGGATTATGTATTAATAATTCACGTATGGCAAACGCAATTTTTCGCCAGCGGACTAAATTTGAGAACGTTAAGGAAAGTAAAGCGTTAATAATTTAAACAAGGATCGTATGATGCGTAAGTATTGTACGAGGTAATGAATACGAGTATGATACGAGGTATTATACGAGTATGTATGAATGATGGTATGTCATATATGATGAATAAGTATACGAGTTAGTATACGAGAATAATACGTAGATTATACGTTATAAGGCTTTAAGCCAAGTGTATTGGACTTATAGGATTTGTTAAGAATTATACAAGCCCAATGGTAGGAATGGTTAAGTCCAATTGGAATTAATGAACAAGCCCAATGTTGGTTTTATGCAAGCCCAAAGATTAAGTAAGGATTAATTAAAACCTAAAGCCCAAATCAAGAACCGGATCCGTGGATCGATCCAATGGGTAAGAATGACCCATGGGGAAACCCATGTGGGTCCCATGATCACATGGGTTATCTTGGTGAGCAAGCAAATGATGAGTGTTGTGAACTCCAAGTAATGAATAGTAAGGAGGTTTATTAAGAAGGTGGATGGCTTAATGACCATTATGCCCTAATCGTGTATTCATTAGTATCACGACCACAAATTATCCATGCACTACGGCCAAAGATAATCGTGTATTCATTAGTATCACGACCACAAATTATCCATGAACTACGGCCAAAGATAATCGTGTATTCATTAGTATCACGACCACAAATTATCCATGCACTACTGCCAAAGATAATCGTGTATTCATTAGTATCACAACCACAAATTATCCATGCACTACTACCAAAGATAATCGTGTATTTATTAGTATCACGACCACAAATTATCCATGCACTACTGGCCAAAGATAATCGTGTATTCATTAGTATCATGACCACAAATTATCCATGCACTACGGCCAAAGATAATCGTGTATTCATTAGTATCACGACCACAAATTATCCATGCACTACGGCCAAAGATAATCGTGTATTCATTAGTATCACGACCACAAATTATCCATGCACTACGTGCCAAAGATAATCGTGTTTTCAATTACGATTACGATTATACCGAACAATCCCTGGTCATAATCATACCAAGTCCATCTATGCACTACAGGCCACAGATGACTTTCAACATAACATAAACATGAGGATAATGATATAAAGAATCAATCAAATGAGATAAAGGATAAATATTAAACATTTATAATATAATTTATCCAGGATTCAAGAATATCCCCATGTTATCAATCACTTAATAATCTCATAATCTAATATCATTAATATTATAACAATATTTTAATCACTTCTTAAATTTATAAACAATTTATCTCAATTGTTTACGCTTTACCATATAATGCATTTAATCATTCAAAAATGCCATACTCATAAGATATCATCACCAATTATCAAATCCTCATCAAAAAAATATGCATATACTCTATATAGGATTCTTTTAGCCATAAAATCTTATTTTCAACTTTATTACTTCACATAACATATTTAACTCATATGTTCGTAACAAAACTATTTTCATAAAAATACCAAATTAGTCCCAAAAATATTTCTTTTCTGAGATTTAGCATAATATAGTCCCATAATGAAAATATATTTTTCTAGGAATTTTTAAAATTCAATTACTATTTTCAAAAATTAATTTCTAATTAATTCCTTAAGAAATTAGCTACCTCAAGTTTAACTCCAAAATTCCCAAATCTTGGCAGGACCTTACACATGTTAACGTGAGCTTCTAGTTTAAATTTCATGGTCATTGGAGTTATAGAACTCGGTTATAGCGTTTTTAAATGGAAAAACCTAAATATTGAAATAGTCATAACTTGCTCATTTTAAGTCACAATGAGCTCATTTTTGGACAGGAGGTACTTTATACCATATACCTTCATGTCCCAAAAGGCAAGAATTTTTCTCATAATTTAAGTGGCCGAAACAGCCCTCTAAAATCATGGCAGCAGCTTTTTTCGGTTTTTACAGCTTTGCACTCCTTTGCTAAAATCAGTCCACACAAAAATCTACAACACCTTTTCCAGTAATTCCACTTGGATTAGTTAGGTAACTCATAGATCTAACTCTAGGACTTGACCACACTCAAAAATTCAAAATATAATAAGAGATTTGGTCAATTGAATTTCATGTTACGTTTTTCACCAAAATCTGATTTTCAACTCTTTGTGATTTCTAAGAAACTTTCATGTTTTCACATACTAACCAAAATAACTCATCATAACACTTACTAATACCACGAATACCCATGATTTTCATTAGTCCAATGCTTTTATTATGACTTTCATCATAAACCACGTTAAGCTGTTCATTTTAGTTGAAGAAATATTTGAGGGTTTAAGAAATGGGTTTTGTCTTTGGGGTCAATACAAAATTCGATTTCACGCTCTAGGGTAGGCTAGGAAGTCTTCAAGAATACGCCAAGAAATTTATTAATGATAGAAATATCATTCAAAATCATTACTCTCGTCAAGACTTGAATAATACGTCACATTAATACCAAGCTGTGACTTTTATCCCTTAACTGGATAAGCACCTCACAATGATACCTATCAACTTGCCATCTTGATCGCACGTCGCCTACTCTGAAAGTCCGGCTTTGGTGCATTCCACACAAGGAAGTTAACAACGAAAGGATCGGGGCTCTTTACTTATGGCTTGATATAACGGTGATTAACTTTAGGGTTTGGTTACTTTGAATTCGTATAACAAGTTGGTTATGAATATAAAAGCTAACAACCTTACGAAAAGCATGATGAGTAGTTAACCAATCGTTTTCAAAAATTACCTCAAAGGCAAGTATTTTCAAAGAGATAAGATCGACAGGTAACGTGAAAGTGTTTATTTGAAACAACAAGATTAATAAATAGTGGAGGTAACGAAGGTTTCTCCCAACGAAGTTTCAATAGATAAATCAAAGTCTAATTTCTCCGAGTCAAATTTAAGCGTTGAACGCATAAGCAAGAGAGATAAAAGAATGGGTAGAACCCAGGTATCTAATAAAGGTATAGACTTCGCAAGAATTTATAATTAACTAACCCGTGCTAACTTCGTTCGGGTTACCCACTTTTTGAGAAGTCACGAAAAACGCTCTTCCTGAAACCACCGACTTTGTTTTGTCCGTATCCGCCTTTGGTGCCACTATCCCAGCTGAACTTGACTTCACTATATGACAAAATCGAGCTAAATGACATTTTCTTCTTGAAATTTCCACTTCTATTATCTTTGCCATGATTACCACCGAAGTGGTTACCATTCTTAGCATGATAATTTCCCCCACGATGGTTATCATTGTTCTGATAGCCATTGCCACCAGTATGATTATTATCGTATTGTTGGTCGTTACCTTTTGTTTGAGCTGAATCAACACTCTCATGTGCTTCATTGCTTATCTCAGCATTTTCAGATGCCATTCTCAAACATTGTCACAAAACAAGGGTTAATTGACATGTAACAAATTATCCCTATATTACGTGCCGACCAATAAAATAGCACATAAACTTAGGTAGGTCATTCTAGCGAAGGTATTCCCGTCTTCTCCCTCCTAGTACTATTCTCACCTCTTAGCAGGATCATATCCTAAGCTCGATACCAACCGTGGCGCCCCCAAAATTAGGTATCGTCACCCATCTTGGGTCGCCACTTACATGGTACATAAATTCAAATACAACTTACTAATATAAGCGTAGGTATACAATCGACATAAAGCGTGAGTTTGAATACAAATATTGTTTACTAGATATTATACAAACTCAAAAGGAGTCCTCATTACAACTATTATCACACTATTTCACAGAATAGTGAGGACTACTAATGCTATCCTCTACGGACCATTACTCGGTCCCCAGGCTCGTCCGGACTATGTTCTCATTTCAAGAGAAAACGGTGAAAGAAAAGGGTGAGCTCAACTAGCCCGAAGAAGAAATATTATGACTAAGATAATGCGAGAATAAATTATCATTAGTCTTGACATGTTAAACCGATAAAATACAATAGACAACCAATTTAAGCTGCGGTGGAATATGCGATCCATTAAAAGAGTCAAGTAGAGAATAAAATCTACTATCTTTTAGGTTTTAAAGGTTTTCATCAATTTTTATCATTTGAGACTAGAATTTTAATAAATAAACCACCACATCTAATCATCCATGTACTACATGGTCAAGGATTTTCATCAAATTATCAATGGTTATGACTATCTCTAGAATCACCCACGGTCATAATCATACCAAAAACTATCCATCAACGCATTCTGAAGCCATCGAGGACTTTTGTCACATCATTTATATCAAGCCATGATTATCTAGAATGAACCACAGGCATAATCATACTAAGTTCATCTATGCACGTAAGCCAAAGATAACTTTCAACATAATATAAACATGAGGATGATGACAATGATATAAGAATTCAATAAAACAAGTTCAAGAATTAATTTCTCTAGGATTTATTAACGTCCAAATTGTCAACAAGATCTTGTTTTGTAGAGTAAAATTCAAGAATGATGAGGGAAGAATATTTCCATGAAAAGATCTTGGATGAAACGCAAATATCAAGGATATTCTACTAATTTCATGGAGTATAGAAATCAAAGTTTTAACCATTTGGGTATAATAAAGAATGGAATAACAAAAGAAATCACCATGCATGCGGTGCCGCATAGACGAGTTATTCAACGAATAATAATAACGGAACCGGTCGGGTGAAATTCACGCAAGCGGATGATCAACGAATAATAAATCTTTGAATAATAATAAACAATGGAACGAGTTAGATGTAAAACACACATGCATGGATATTCCAAATGAGAATAATAAATGCGGAATAATAAACAATGGAACGGTGGGTGTAAAACACATGCACGAGGATATTCCAAATGAATAATAAAGAATGGAATAATGAAGAAGATCACCAAGTATAGAGGGATTAGCGTATACTGAGTTATTCAACAGAATAAATAAGAATGGAATAATATAAGGATTTCACCAAGTATAGGGTACGCCGCGTATACGAGGTTATGTATAGGGTATGCCACTTTTACTGAGTTATTCGATAGAATAATAATGAATGGAATAATGAAGTTCTCTTACGTGAATAAGAAAAAGAATAACACCACTACGAATTAGAATGCACAACAAATAATATCCCTTACCTTAGAAAATGAATATTGGCGAGGTGAAGTAGCGAGAATACTTTTTCTTCTTTCTCTATAGTTTCTCTCTCAGAGTTTCAATTGAATTAAGTAAGAAAATAATGAAGGAATGAGCTTCATTTATAGGAAAATAGAATGCATAGTAATTAATCCATGAGCGGTCCAGATTGATTTACTTTAATCTGACGGTCCATATTTAAAGCAAAATCTTTTAAATAAAATATAATATATTCTATTTATATAAAACATTTTACTATGCAAACACTATGCAACCTACTATGCAAAAATACTATGCAAAACACTACGCAACACTATGCATAATAAAATATAATATATTTTATTTATAGAATAACTTTAATAAAGTATTACATTTTATATAAAAGATGTTTACATTTTATTACGTTAATAATCTGAATAAAACAAAAGCGTCATTATCATTATAATAATTCATATTATTAATCGTGATAATGGAATCAAACCGAGTGACTTCTCACATAAGCATCGATAATCAATACCAGTGTGTTATTATGCAACCACACGTATTCATCGTCACTTTTACTACCGAGTAGTTCAACAAGATCAACGGTAAAACTTCAGCCCGTTATTTGATAAAATATTTTTGTCGTTTTCTCAATCCAAACAATAATTACATGTATAGGGTCCACTGATGATTGGTAGTTGCTTGCGAATATTCCCCTAAGCTTAAAGAATATTCCCCAAACCAATCGAATATAATATAACCACTTGCATACTTTGCAAAATTTATAAATACTACCCACAACTATAATATTATCTCAAATTCACACCATAATATTAAAAATTATTTCGACAAAATTTAAATCTTTATTGATAAAATCAAGGGTCTCACAATCTCCCTCCATATGGAATTTAAGCCCTCGAAATTAGGGTGCGATACTGGTATGATAAAGAGGTGAGGATACCTTGAATACCTTTATTGTTGAAAACATTAAATTCATCTTTGCAATCAGGCCAAAGATATTCATTAACAATTCATCTTTGCACTACAAAAGCCAAAGATATACAATTATAAAACCAATAATCTTTGAGGCCTATGACTTAATAGTATCACGACCACGAATTATCATGCACCAATCGGCGAGGATATTCGTGTTTTCAAGTCTGATCGTGATTATCTTAAGAATAATCTTGATCATAATCACACCAAGTCTATCGATGTACTACTGACTAAAGATGACTTTTACCACATCCATGAATTAATATTTCATTCTTTGAGACTCATTTCAATAATTAATCTATATCATCGAATCATCCCACGCACTTTCTGCCGAGGATATTCATTAGTATCACGACCACGAATTATCCATACGACTACTGACCGAAGATAATCGTGTATTCATTAAGTATCCGACCACAAATTATCCATGCACTACGACCAAAGATAATCGTGTATTCATTAGTATCACGTCCACAAATTATCCATGCACTACTGACGAAGATAATCGTGTATTCATTAGTATCACTACCACAAATTATCCATACTACTACTGGCAAAGATAATCGTATGTATTCATTAGTATCACGACCACAAATTATCCATGCACTACGACCAAAGATAATCGTATATTTATTAGTATCACGACCACAAATTATCCATGCACTACTACCAAAGATAATCGTGTATTCATTAGTATCACGACCACAAATTATCCATGCACTACGACCAAAGATAATCGTGTATTCATTAGTATCACGACCACAAATTATCCATGCACTACGGACAAAGATAATCGTGTATTCATTAGTATCACGACCACAAATTATCCATGCACTACTACCAAAGATAATCGTGTATTCATTAGTATCACAACCACAAATTATCCATGCACTACTGACGAAAGATAATCGTGTATTTATTAGTATCCGACCACAAATTATCCATGCACTACTACCAAAGGTAATCGTGTATTCATTAGTATCATGACCACAAATTATCCATGCACTACTGACCAAAGATAATCGTGTATTCATTAGTATCACGACCACAAATTATCCATGCACTACGGCCAAAGATAATCGTGTATTCATTAGTATCACGACCACAAATTATCCATGCACTACGTGCCAAAGATAATCGTGTTTTCAATTACGATTCACGATTATCTGAACAATCCACGGTCATAATCATACCAAGTCCATCTATGCACTACAGGCCACAGATGACTTTCAACATAACATAAACATGAGGATAATGATATAAAGAATCAATCAAATGAGATAAAGGATAAATATTAAACATTTATAATATAATTTATCCAGGATTCAAGAATATCCCCATGTTATCAATCACTTAATAATCTCATAATCTAATATCATTAATATTATAACAATATTTTAATCACTTCTTAAATTTATAAACAATTTATCTCAATTGTTTACGCTTTACCATATAATGCATTTAATCATTCAAAAATGCCATACTCATAAGATATCATCACCAATTATCAAATCCCTCATCAAAAAAATATGCATATACTCTATATAGGATTCTTTAGCCATAAAATCCTATTTTCAACTTTGTTATTTCACATAACATATTTAACTCATATGTTCAGTAACAAAACTATTTTCATAAAAAAAATACCAAATTAGTCCCAAAAATATTTCTTTTCTGAGATTTAGCATAATATAGTCCCATAATGAAAATATATTTTCTCGGATTTTTAAAATTCAATTACTATTTTTCAAAAATTAATTTCTAATTAATTCCTTAAGAAATTAGCTACCTCAAGTTTAACTCCAAAAATTCCCAAATCTTGGCAGGACCTTACACATGTTAACGTAAGCTTCTAGTTTAAATTTCATGGTCATCTGAGTTATAGAACTCCGGTTATAGCGTTTTCGTCGGAAAAAACCTAAATATTGAAATAGTCATAACTTGCTCATTTTAAGTCGAGAATGAGCTCATTTTTGGACAGGAGGTACTTTATACCATATACCTTCATGTCCCAAAAGGCCAGAATTTTTCTCATAATTTAAGTGGCCGAAACAGCCCCTCTAAAATCATGGCAGTGACTTTTTTTGGTTTTTACAGCTTTGCACTCCTTTGCTAAAATCAGTCCACACAAAATCTACAACACCTTTTCCAGTAATTCCACTTGGATTAGTTAGGTAACTCATAGATCTAACTCTAGGACTTGACCACACTCAAAAATTCAAAATATAATAAGAGATTTGGTCGATTGAATTTCATATTACGTTTTTCACCAAAATCGATTTTCAACTCTTTGTGATTTCTAAGAAACTTTCATGTTTTCACATACTAACCAAAATAACTCATCATAACACTTACTAATACCACGAATACCCATGATTTTCATTAGTCCAATGCTTTTATTATGACTTTCATCATAAACCCGTAAAGCTATTCATTTTAGTTGAAGAAATATTTGAGGTTTAAGAAATGGGTTTTGTCTTTGGGGTCGATACAAAATTCGATTTCACGCTCTAGGGTAGGCTAAGAAGTCTTCAAGAATACGCCAAGAAATTTATTAATGATAGAAATATCATTCAAAAGCACATTACTCTCGTCCAAGACTTGAATAGACGTCACATTAATACCAATCGTGACTTTATCCCTTAACACGGATAGCACCTCACAATGATACCTATCAACTTGCCATCTTGATCACGATGTCGCCTCTGAGAAAGTCTGGCTTTGGTGCATTCCACACAAGGAAGTTAACAACGAAAGGATCGGGGCTCTTTACTTATGGCTTGATATAACGGTGATTAACTTTAGGGTTTGGTTACTTTGAATTCAGTATAATGGTTGGTTATGAATATAAAAGCTAACAACCTTACGAAAAGCATGATGAGTAGTTAACCAATCGTTTTCAAAAATTACCTCAAAGGCAAGTATTTTCAAAGAGATAAGATCGACAGGTAACGTGAAAGTGTTTATTTGAAACAACAAGATTAATAAATAGTGGAAGAGTGAAGGTTTCTCCCAAGCGAAGTTTCAATAGATAAATCAAAGTCTAATTTCTCCGAGTCAAATTTAAGCGTTGAACGCAAAGCAAGAGAGATAAAAGAATGGGTGCAGAACAGGTATCTAATAAGGTATAGACTTGTAAGAATTTATAATTAACTAACCCGTGCTAACTTCGTCGGGTTACCCACTTTTTTGAGAAGTCGCGAAAAACGCTCTTCACGAAACCACCGACTTTGTTTTGTCGTATCCGCCTTTGGTGCCACTATCCCACTGAACTTGACTTCACTATATGACAAAATCGAGCTAAATGACATTCTCTTCTTGAAATTTCCACTTCTATTATCGTGGCGTGATTACCACCAGAAGTGGTTACCATTCTTGCATGATAATTTCCCCACGATGGTTATCATTGTTCGATAGCCATTGCCACCCGATATGATTATTATCGTATTGTTGGTCGTTACCTTTTGTTTGAAATTTGAATCAACACTCTCATGTGCTTCATTGCTTATCTCGGCATTTTAGGATGCCATTCTCAAACATCGTCACAAAACAAGGGTTAATTGACGTGTAACAAATTATCCCTATATTACGTGAAACCCAATAAAATATACGTAAACTTAGGTAGGTCATTCTAGCGAAGGTATTCCCGTCTCTCCCCTCTAGTACTATTCTCACCTCTTAGCGGGATCATATCCTAAGCTACGATACATTGTGGCGCCCCCAAAATTAGGTATCGCCACCCATCTTGGGTCGCCACTACATGGTACATAAATTCAAATCTGACTTCTTAATATAGCGTAGGTATACAATACGACATAAAGCGTGAGTTTGAATACAAATATTGTCTACTAGATATTATACAAACTCAAAAGGAGTCCTCATTACAACTATTATCACACTATTTCACGCAGAATAGTGAGGACTACTAATGCTATCCTCCGGACCATTACTCCGTTCCCAGGCTTCGTCCCGACTATGTTCTCATTTCACGAGAGAAAACGGTGAAAGAAAAGGTGAGCTCAACTAGCCCGATAAGAAATATTATGACTAAGATAATGCGAGAATAAATTATCATTAGCCTTCAACGATGTTAAACCGATAAAATACAATAGACAACCAATTTAAGCTGCAATTGGAATACGCGATCCATTAAAAGAGTCGAGTAGAGAATAAAATCTACTATCTTTTAGGTTTTAAAAGGTTTTATCAATTTTTATATTTGAGACTCGAAACAATAAATAAACCACCACATCTAATCATCCTCGTACCTACTGGTCGAGGATTTTCATCAAATTATCGATGGTTATGACTATCTTAGAATCACCTTACAGTCATAATCATACCAAAAACTATCCATCAACGCATTACAGAGCCCTTCGAGGATGTAAGACCCCAAATTATTAATAAATGAAATTTATTTTCCTCTATTTATTATTTTGAAATAGTAAGGGTCGATTTGATTAATGTGGATAGTTATGGGTAAAATCTGTAAATATTTTGAATAAGCAAGTGGTTATAAAATATTCATTGTTGTAGGGAATATTCGTTTTGTGTCGTGGAATATTCTTGATGTCGGGGAATATTAAATGCTGACAGTTGCGATCTTTTGTGGGCCCCATAGCGAAAAAGCGATTGGATGAAGAAAAGCGACAAATATAAGTTGTTTATAAATAATGGCGTAGTTATAATAATTATCTTTGTTGGAATACCGGTGGTTAAAAACACTATTGTCTGGCGTTGTTGAGCGAGTAGCTGCACGGTATTGCACCAATTATTGATTCTTACGTAAGAAGGCCTTACTCGATAATTGTTACGGTAATTCTTATTCGATATTTTATTTTATTGATTCAATAATTCTTTGCGTTGATATTTTATATATTTTGTTGTTTTGATAAATTGTCATCACGCAAATTATTTTCCATTATCGAGCAATAATTCATATTATCTGAATAATATTATTAGATAACATTATTGGCAATGTCTAGAAAGTTACATCTAAGGAGAGGTTTGGTCACCTAATTTGCGCAAGATGAAGAAATTCTTATTGGAAAGCCCCTCTTTTGGGGAGCATGCGGTTGTCGATATTGTGATTCTGTAATATTATTTGTGAATAATTAATTATTAATTCATATGATGAGGAAAATATTGATTTTATGTGGATATAGATGAGAAAAATTTTAAAATGACAATTGTTGAAAATTAATATTTTATCTTTTACGATAAAATAATTCGTTTAAATATATTATTTTAATAATATATTAACGGTGATATATTTTTACAACGAATGTGGGATATATGAGTATATCTGAGGAGGAAGAGTATTTTTGTTGCAATAAATGTTTAAAACATGTTAAACATGTCGGTGGACCCCATTTCTTGGTTGAAATTTGATTATAGCTTGTAAAATTGTCAAAGTATGTGGATTCGGTCAATTTCTGTTTGGAATTTGGAAAAACTTTCTTCTAAAAAGTTGTAGAGAATTGGATTTTCTATAAAAACTCGTGAGATTCGAATTTTTCTGATAAAAGAGCTATTTATTATGAATTATTGAAGTTTTGAAGCTCCGAAATAATTGATTTTTGGAAGTTTTAATTATTTATATCAACAAAAAACGTTTTTATTGTTTTGGTTGGCCCCCCATGTGTTGTAAACATGCTGATTTCAGGAGTCTTGGTTGGCGTAGGAATATATATATAATATATTATTATTATATTAAATTTTACGCTTGGTGTTCTAAGCAATTTCTTTAAATAGGGTGCTTGGGTTAGAATTGAAAATCATTTGAAGCTGAAGTTTTCTCTCTATATTATCGGCGTATTCTTGTGAGTATTTTGAGTATACTTTGAGTATTGCTTTACGGATTGCAAGTTCAAGTCATAGCCTATATCCGGTTTTTATTTAGAAATCTTGTCTTTCGAGGTAAGGGATGTTATTTTCTCCTCAAATGATATTATTTCTTCAATATCATTATCTTTGAAATATTGGTTGGAACTTTTTATCAAATTTGGAACTTTTTCATATCGGGGTTACTTATTCATGAGTTACTATTCACGAGTTCTTATTCATGAGTTCTTATTCACGATTCTTATTCATGAGTTCTTATTCACGATTCTTATTCACGAGTACTATTCATGAAGCGTGAAGATGTTTTTTTGGAATTTCTATCTTTTGGTGTCGGATTACTTATTCACGTATATGGCCTTTATTCACGTATCTGACCTTTATTCACGAATCTGACCTTTATTCATAGAAAAATAAAAATTTTTCTTTTCGTCTAAAATATCTATTACGGATACTAGCTTTGATTGTATCCATGTTTTGATCATTCTTGAATTTTACACCCTATGATTATTTTTGAGGTATTTTTGGGCGTGGATAAAACAAAGTACGAATCCTTAATCCTTAATCCTTGTCGTTTTGTTTTCCTTTGGATTCGTTTCTTTAAAAATATTTTTCATCATCTTGATCTTAAATGATGATATTATGGAATATCTTTGGCTTGTAGTGCAAAGATGAATGATTTCGAAGAATATCTTTGGCCGTAGTGCAAAGATGAGCAGTGTTTAGATGAACATGACCGGTGATGAATATCTTTGGCTTGTAGTGCAAAGATGAATATTTGATTCAGATGTATATTAATTGATGTTCTGGGGATAAAATATCGACGATGAACTTTTAAATTCATATATAGAAGATAGTAGTTTGCATTCTCTACTTAACTCTTCTAATGAATTATTATTTCATTTGCGAATATTGATTTAAAATTTGTTGTCTATTGTATTCTATTAGATTTTTCCTGTTGAAGACTAACGATAATTTGTTGTATATTATCTTAGTCGTAATATTCTTCTTTGGGCTAGTTGAGCTCACCCTTTTCCTTGTTGTTCCATTTTTCTTCTCGGGAGGCGAGAATGTAGCGAAAGTCTTAGTCGGGGTATGGAATGAAGGTTTTAGAGAGAGTTGTTTAGTAGTCCTCACCATTTTGTAAAATAATGTATCAATAATTATGATGGGGATTTATTTGCGTGTGGATATTATCAGATGGCAATATCGTATTTAAACTCACGGTTTATATGTTGTAATAATAAAGTTTTAGTTGTTTACATTGTACCATGTATTTGGCGACTCGAGAATGGGTTGGATGGAATGGACCTATTTTGGGGCGTCACGGTTGGTATCGAGCTTAGGGATATGATCTCTGGCGGAGATCGGGGAATTGAACTAGGAGGGAGAGGCGAGTAAATCCTTCGCTGCTAGTGTGTCATACCTAAGCTTATTTGTTAGTTGGTTAGTATATAGGGATATTATGTGATATATTGATTTCCTTAATTAACCCTTATTTTATGGCGATATTTGAGAATGTCATTGAGAATATTAACGATTGGAGTAAATGAGGATAGTGGAGATGCATGTGTACTTACCAAGCGAGGAGAGCGTCAAGCAGGTGACAATGTACCTCCTGAACAACACCTTGGCGAGATGATGAGCGAGGGATGTTTAGAAGTTTTTTGCGAGTTCATGCAAAATCGGACGAGGAGACTCGTGTTCAAAATCTGAGGAGGAAATGATAGCAATTCACGGGTGGTCACGGCCAAGCGATTCAAAAGTTGGGACCACGAGTGCAGGGAAGCCGGATCCGATTAAAGGCGGAGGCGTGGGTCAAACAAATTACTAAGATATTCGATGTCTTGGGATGCGGCGGAGAACAGAAAGTTCCATTCGCTACTTTTATGTTCCGTGGTGAGGCGATTCTTGGTGGGGGAATCGTGAGGCGTACCCGTCATTTGCACTTTTCGGCATGTCGTGGGAGGCGTTTGAAATAGTTCAATGACAAGTACTTCCACGAAAGTATTCGTCGTATATGAAGGAAGTGGAGTTTATTAGGCTGGCGAGAATAACATGGCGGTGTCCCGATGCGAGGCGAAGTTAGCGGAGTTATCGAGTTTGCACCTCATTTGGTGGAGAATGAGAGCGTATGTAGCGGATGTTTACGAGAGGTTTGAAAACGGCATACGTCGTATCTCATTTCTCATAAATTTTCTCTCTATTGAGATGTTGTCAGCAGGCTCGGTTATTCTGACGAGATAACGAAATCACGTTCAATGAGGGACCGTAACGAGGATCATCTAGAAGATAGCGATCATCGAATAACGATAACCGGTGGAGAAAGAAGAATACGGACAAAGCGGTAACCACTCTGGTGGTAATCATGGCCATGAAAAATAGAAGAAGCGAGTCGGGAGGAGATTTTAAAGAGGAGATTCAACAATGACCATTTGAAGACGTCGGTGCCTTGATGAAACTAGTTCGAAGGAGGAGAAAGACCACCGGTCATCGTATGTTACAAATCTTGGGAAAAAGGATATATCACCCAAACGCCCCACAGCAGTTTAAGGTATGCTATAATTGTGAAAAAAAAAGGACATATCGCTCGAGAGTTATACGATATCGAAACCAGTCAGCGGGAATGGTGACTCAAAAGGATGTCCCGAAAAGTCAAAGTCGGCGATTCACGGAAGGCGTTTGTCGTGGCCGGTCAAAAATCGAGGAACCCGAGCGAAGTTATCACGGGTTAGTTAATTATAAATTCTTCTTGAAGTTTATACCTTACTAGAATCTTAGGTTCTACCCATTCTTTTATCTCTCTTGCTTGCGCTCAGCGTTTGAACTTGACTACGGAGAAATTAGACTTTGACCTATTTATGGAGAATCAGTTGGGAGAAACTTTCATTACATCCGTTGTTTAGAAATCTTGCTTGATTCGGGTTGGCACTATCACATTACTGTTAACCTTATTTCTATAGAGATATTTGTTTTTGATGTGATTTCAAGGTTAACTACTCATCATGCCAAAATTGATTACTTTTCGTAAGGTTGTTAGTTTTCATATTCTAAGCAACTGTTATTGAATTCAAGCAATCAAACTATTGTAGTCAAACATTTTCATATCAAGCCATGAAGTCATTCGTTTATTACGGATGTCAAGTTTTCTTAGTCCATGTTATGGATTTGAATAAAGACACGTCAGATTTGAATAATATTCCTGTTGTTATTAATTTTTCTGGCGTATTTCTTGAAGAATTTCTTGGCTTACTCCCCAAAGCGATATTAAATTTTGTATCGAATTTGAAACCGGTACAAAACTCATTTCTAAAATCTCATATCGAATGGCTCTATTGAACTTCGGAGTTAAAATTCAACTATAAATTTGGTACTGAGCCTTTATCTGGTGACTTCCTTTGTGGAATGCAAAAGCGAACTCTCGTCGAGGACACCATATTAAATGCGATAGTAAAAGCGATAGGTGTCATTGTAACGTCTTATCAAGGTTGGGATATGAGTCACGATTGAGAACAACCTAAATCGGTAATCGAAATACGTAGCTTTCAGGCTTAGTTGGTTATTATCGGAGATTCGTTGAAGGATATTCTCGAATCGCTACTCCATTAACTTTCGGTGACTCGTAGAGATACAAAATTCAAATGGAGCAAGGAATGTGGGAAGAGCTTGAAGAACTCAAGAGGAGACTCATTTATTTAACACATGTTACGACCATGCCATCACTGGAAAAGCGAACGTGGTAGGTGGCGTGTTGAGTAGAAGATCGTATACAAATACGAGTACGATATTGTCAAAGACTCATTTGAATAATTTACAAATAATAGAGATGGAGATGAAAACTCTAGTTACCCGCGTGATGATATCTGAGTATAATCGACTTTAATCGATAAAGTTAAAGATGTTCAAGCTACACACGGAGTGATGAATTTGAAGAAGGAGGTGCAAGAAGTTGTTATTTCAAAAGTGAGAGAATCGGTGAGGTGAGAAAGCTCAAACCTTCGATTTATTAATCCATTTAAAATTCTCGATCGAATAGAAGCTGGCCTATAGACTCGTTTTACCGCCAAGTATGATGCAGCGTGTTCATAACGTTTTTTCACGTATCGATGTTACGTAAATATGTGGACTAACCCGAACCACGTCATTGAGTTAGAAGCCAGGACAAGATAGTGAAGACTTAACGTATGAAGAGATACTGTCAAGATCTTGGATAGGAAAGAACATGTCCTACGTCTGAAGGTCATACCACAAGTTAAAGTTTTGTGGAGAAACCATGCTATTGAGGAAATGACACGGGAGTTGGAAAGCGGAAATGAAAGTGAGGTATTCTCATCTTTTGAAAAACACCAGTCGTCACGTCAATTTCGAGGACAAAATTTCATAAGGAGGGAGGTTGTAAGACCCCAAATTATTAATAAATGAAATTTATTTTCCTCTATTTATTATTTTGAAATAGTAAGTGGTCGATTTGATTAATGTGGATAGTTATGGGTAAAATACGCAAATATTTTGAATAAGCAAGTGGTTATAAAATATTCATTGTTGTCGGGGAATATTCGTTTGGTCGTGGAATATTCTTGATGTCTGGGAATATTAAATGCTGACAGTAGCGATCTTTTGTGGGCCCCATAACAAAAGCGATTGGATGAAGAAAAGCGACAAATATAAGTTGTTTATAAATAACTTGGCGTAGTTATTACAATTAATCTTTGTTGGAATACCCGGTGGTTAAAACACACTAATCGCCGCGTTGTTGACAAGAAGACGCAGCGGTATTGCACCAATTATTGATTCTTACGTGAAGAAGGCACTTTCAATAATTGTTACGATAATTCTTATTCAAATTATTTTATTTTATTGATTCAATAATTCTTTGCATTGATATTTTATATTCTTTGTTGTTTGATAAATTGTCATCACAAGTATTTTCCATTATCGAAGCAATAATTCATATTATCTGAATAATATTATTAGATAACATTATTGGCAATGTCTAGAAAGTTACTCGCTCTAAGGAGAGGTTTGGTCACCTAATTGCGGCGATGAAGAAGAAATTCTTATTGGAAAGCCCCCTCTTTCACTGGAGCTGCACGGTTGTCATTAATATTGCGATTCTCATAATATTATTTGTGAATAATTAATTATTGATTCATATGATGAGAAAATATTGATTTTATGTGGATATAGATGGAGAAAAATTTTAAAATGACAATTGTTGAAAATTAATATTTTATCTTTTTACGATAAAATAATTCATTTAAATATATTATTTTAATAATATATTAATGGTGATATTTTTACAACGAATGTGGGATATATGAGTATCTGAGGAGGAAGAGTATTTTATTTGCAATAAATGTTTAAAACATGTTAAACATGTCGGTGGACCCCATTTCTTGACTGAAATTTGATTATAGCTTGTAAAATTGTCCGTATGTGGATTTCGGTCAATTTCTGTTTGAAATTTGGAAAAACTTTCTTCTAAAAAGTTGTAGAGAATTGGATTTCCTATAAAAACTCGCAAGATTCAAATTTTTCTGATAAAAGAGCTATTTATTATGAATTATTGAAGTTCCGAAGCTCCGAAATAATTGATTTTTGGAAGTTTTAATTATTTATATCAACAAAAAACGTTTTTATTGTTTTGGTTGGCCCCCCATGTGTTGTAAACATCTTTGATTTTCAGAGTCTTGGTTGGCGTAGGAATATATATATATATAATATATTATTATTATATTAAATTTTACATTTTGTTGTTTAAGCAATTTCTATAAATAGGGTCTTAGGTTAGAATTGAAAATCACACCAGAAACTGAAGTTTTCTCTCTATATTATCGAGCGTATTCTTGTGAGTATTTTGAGTATACTTTGAGTATTGCTATACGGTGCAAGTTCAAGTCATAGCCTATATTCGGTGTTTCAACTAAGAAATTTGTCTTTCGAGGTAAGGGATGTTATTTTCTTCTCAAATGATATTATTTCTTCAATATCATTATCTTTGAAATATTAGTTGGAACTTTTTATCAAATTTGGAACTTTTTCATATGGGGTTACTATTCATGAGATTCTTATTCACGATTCTTATTCATGATTCTTATTCACGAGTTCTTATTCATGAATTCTTATTCACGAGTTCTTATTCAAGTACTATTCATGAAGCGTGAAGATGTTTTTTGTGGAATTTCTATCTTTTGGTGTCGGAGTTACTATTCACGATATACGGCACTATTCACGTATCTGAAGACTATTCACGAATCACTTATTCTATAGAAAAATGAAAATTTTTCTTTTCGTCTAAAATATCTATTACGGATACTAGCTTTGATTGTATCCGTGTTTTGATCATTCTTGAATTTTACACCCCTATGATTATTTTTGAGGTATTTTTGGACGTGGATAAAACAAAATCTGAATCCTTAATCCTTAATCCTTGTCATTTTGTTTCTTTGGATTCGTTTCTTTAAAATATTTTTCATCATCTTGATCTTAAATGATGATATTATGGAATATCTTTGGCTGTGGTGCAAGATGAATGATTTCTGAAGAATATCTTTGGTGCCGTAGTGCAAAGATGAGCAGTGTTTAGATGAACATGACCAACTGATGAATATCTTTGGCTTTGTAATGGTGCAAAGATGAATATTTGATTCAGATGTATATTAATTGATGTTCTGAGGATAAAATATCGACGATGAACTTTTAAATTCATATATAGAAGATAGTAGTTTGCATTCTCTACTTAACTCTTCTAATGAATTATTATTTCATTGCGAATATTGATTTAAAATTTGTTGTCTATTGTATTCCATTAGATTTTTCCTGTTAAAGACTAACGATAATTTGTTGTATATTATCTTAGTCGTAATATTCTTTTCTTGGGCTAGTTGAGCTCACCCTTTTCCTTGTTGTTCCATTTTTTCTTCTCGGGGAGGCGAGAATGTAGCGAGTACTTAGTCTGGGTATGGAATGAAGGTTTAGAGAGAGTTGTTTAGTAGTCCTCACCATTTTGTAAAATAATGTATCAATAATTATGATGGGGATTTATTTGCGTGTGGATATTATAGATGGCAATATCTCGTATTTAAACTCACATGATTTATATGTTGTAATAATAAAGTTGTAGTTATTTCTGTACCATGTATTTGGCGACTCAGAATGGGTTGGATGGAATGGACCTATTTTGGGGGCGTCACAGTGGACTTTTGTCACATCATTTATATCAAGCCATGATTATACCGAATGAACCATGGTCATAATCATACTAAGTTCATCTTTGCACGTAAGCCAAAGATAACTTTCAACATAATATAAACATGAGGATGATGACAATGATATAAGAATTCAATAAAACAAGTTCAAGAATTAATTTCTCTAGGATTTATTAACGTCCAAATTGTCAACAAGATCTTTGTTTTGTAGAGTAAAATTCAAGAATGATCGGAAGAATATTTTCATGAAAGATCTTTGGATGAAACGCGAAATATCAAGGATATTCTACTAATTTCATGGAGTATAGAAGTCAAAGTTTTAACTTATTTGGGTATAATAAAGAATGGAATAACAAAAGAAATCACCGTGCATGCGGTGCAGTATTGCGCATAGGCGAGTTATTCAACGAGAATAATAATAACGGAACCGAATGTGGGTGAAATTCACAATCGGCAGGATGATCCAAAGAATAATAAATCTTTGAATAATAATAAACAATGGAACCGAGTCCGATGTAAAAACACGCAGACGAGGATATTCCAATGAGAATAATAAATGCGGAATAATAAACAATGGAACGGTGTCGGTGTAAAACACATGACGAGGATATTCCAATGTAATAATAAAGAATGGAATAATGAGAAGAAGATCACCAAGTATAGGGGATTCGCGATATCTGAGTTATTCCAATGAGAATAAATAAGAATGGAATAATATAAAGATTTCACCAAGTATAGGGTATCAGCGTATCTGAGGTTATGTATAGGGTATGCCACTTTTACGAGTTATTCAATAGAATAATAATGAATGGAATAATGAAGTTCTCTTCATGAATAAGAAAGAATAACACCCCTTACGGGTACAACAAATAATATCCCTTACCTTAGAAGAGGCTGAATATTGGCGAGGTGAAGTAGCGAGAATACTTCTTCTTCTTTCTCTATATAGTTTCTCTCTCTACAGAGTTTCGGTGAATTAAGTAAAGAAAATAATGAAGGAATGAGCTTATTTATAGGAAAATAGAATGCATAGTAATTAATCCATGAACGATCCAGATTGATTTACTTTAATCGACGGTCCATATTTAAAGCAAAATCTTTTAAATAAAATATAATATATTCTATTTATATAAAAACATTTTACTATGCAAAAATGTTTATACGCAAAAAACACTATGCAACACTATGCATAATAAAATATAATATATTCTATTTATAGAATAACTTTAATAAAGTATTACATTTTATATAAAAAGATGTTTACATTTTATTACATTAATAATCTGAATAAAAACAAAACTTCATTATCGCTATAATAATTCATATTATTAATCGACAATAATGGAATCAAAGTGAGTGACTTCTCACATAAGCATCGATAATCAATCTGGTGTATTACTTATGTATGTGGCGACCCCAAAATAGGTCCATTCATCCAACCCATTCTCGAAGTCGCCAAATACATGGTATGTAAACAACTACAACTTTATTATCACAACAATAAAAGCGTGAGTTTAAATACAAATATTATCTTCTAGACAATATTTATACTCAAATAAATCCTCATCACATTTATTGATACATTATTTTACAATAATGGTGAGGACTACTAAACAACTCTCTCTAGAACCTTCATTCCATACCCCGACTAGTACTTTACATTCGCCTCACGAGAAGAAAAATGGAACAACAAGGAAAAGGGTGAGCTCAACTAGCCCAAATAAAGAATGTTATGACTAAGATAATATACAACAAATTATCGTTAGTCTCCAACGAGGAAAAATCGATAGAATACAATAGACAACAAGTTTGAGATCAATATTCGCGATGAAATAATAATTCATAGAAGAGTTACGCAGAGAATGAAATCTCTATAATCTATGAATTTAATATCCATCATCAATATTTTATCCTCGTAACATCAATCAATATTCATCTCAAATCAAATATTCATCTTTTGCACTTCTGGGCCAAAGATATTCATCAATCCGGTCATGTTAAATCTCAACACTGTTCATCTTTGCACTAAAGGCCAAAGATATTCATCGATCGGTCAATATTCATTTAAAACACTTTCATCTTTGCACTTCTGTGCCAAAGATATTCATCGATCGATCCATGTTCATTTAAACACATGCTCATCTTTGCACTACGTGCCAAAGATATTCATCGAAATCATTCATCATTCAACTACTTCTGCCGAAGATATTCAATAATATCATCATTTAAGGCGAGGATGATGAAAAATATTTTAAAGAACGAATCCAAAATTGAAACAAAATGACAAGGATTAAGGATTAAGGATTAGTACTTTGTTTTATCCATGTCAAAGAATACCTCAAAAATAATCATAGTGGTGTAAAATTCAAGAATGATCAAAACATGGATCTGATCAAAAGCTAGTATCCAAAATAGATATTTTAGACGAAAAGAAAATTTTCATTTTTAAAATTGAATAGTCAAAAGATTCGTGAATAGTCTAGTATATTGAATAGTCTTGATATCGTGAATAGTAACTCGGACACCAAAGATAGAAATTCCACAAAAAACATCTTCACGCTTCAGTGAATAGTACTCGTGAATAGTAACTTCGTGAATAGTAACTCATGAATAGTAACTCGTGAATAGTAGCTCATGAATAAGTAACCCAGAGCATGAAAAAGTTCCAAATTTGATAAAACTACCAACCGATATTTCAGCGTAATGATATTGAAGAATTAATATCATTTGAGAAAAAAACATCCCTTACCTCAAAGAATCAAGATGCCGGAAGGAAAATTAGGAAGTGATCTTGAATGAAACTTGTCTTGAGCAATAAAGAACTCTCAAAGTATCTAAATACTCAAAAAACGCCTAATAATATAGAGAAAGAGAGAAAACGACGGTGTGATTTTTAGCCCTCTATTTATAGGAAAATGTTAGCCCAAAGAAGCGGACGACACCGCTACACGATGGCTTTACGCTCGCCACCCACCACATTTGAAATAAAATTCAGCACATTTCTTCACCAACCACAAGTAGGGCCCACTCAATTCTAGAATTTTCCACCAAAATCAATTATAAACCTAATTTAGAATCCGACACCTCTTAAAATTCACAACAAATCATTCGCGTGCATTTTAACGGTTCAAAATTTGTGGACATATACTCAACTTATGTATGTATAACATACCCAAAAATTACCACAATCCAACTGGTCGGATTAAAAATTATAACCCATGAATATATCTCAAAACCACGATTTGATTTTTAACACCTCAATCCGAGATAAAATCTTGATAAAACACCTCAACATTAATTCCTTCATTAATAACCACATAAATAAATCCATCATTTATATTCATATAAAATAAATATTTCCTTATCATATGAATCAATAATTAATTATTCATGAATCACATTTACGACAACCAGTCGCATTTTCAGAAAGAGGGGCTTTCAATAAGGATCTCTCCTTCTTGGTAGCGCAATTAGGTGACCAAACCTCTCCTTAGACAAAACTTTCTAGACATTGCCAATAATGTTATCTAATAATATTATTCAAATAATATGAATTATTGATCGATAATGGGAAATATGCTGTGCGGTGACAATTATTGAAACAACGATAATATAAAATACCAACGCGACAATTATTGAATCGATAAAATAAACTATTGAGCAAGAACTCATTGTAATAATTATTGAGTAGTGCCTTCTTACGTAAGGATCAATAATTCAACAATACATGCAATATCGTGCTTCTTGTCTGACAGCACGCGTACATCAGATTTTAACCCCGGGTATTCCAGCAGGATCTTAATGCAGTATGACTTCTTATGCTAGAATGACTAACACGAAGTTATTTATAACCACCCAAACTTTGTCGTTTTCCTCATCCAACTTTCCGTTATGGGGCTTTTGCATGGGTCGCATTTAAGTCGATACGAATATTCCCACGCAAAGACGAATATTCTAGGACAAACGAATATTCCCCACAAAGATTCGAATATTCCACGACCAAAACGAATATTCCCCAAAAAACGAATATTTTATAACCACTTTGCTTATTTTGAAATATTTATGTATTTAACCCTTTCTTATCCACATATTAATCAAATCAACCCTTACTATTTCAAAATAATAAATAAAGGAAATTCCTTTTATTTAAAAAAATTTCGAGGTCTTCTACAATGTAACCTGCGACATCGTTGTCTTTACTACCGAAAGTAGTTCAACGATATCAACGGTAAAACTTCCGGCCGTTATTTCAATAAAATATTTTTATCGTTTTCTCAATCCAAACAATAATTACATTGTGGGGTCCACCAATGATTGAGCCATCGCACGAATATTCCTCGCTAACCCAATATTCCTCGACCCGATCGAATATAATATAACCACTTGTATACTTTGCAAAATTTATAAATACTACCCACAACTATAATATTATCTCAAATTCACACCATAATATTAAAAAATTATTTCGACAAAATTTAAATCTTATTGATAAAATCTGGGGTCTCACATCAAATTTTGACATTGAACTCAGAAACGTTGGTTTTCGATGGAGAATAGTCTCATTTGGCAGTCAAGAGTTGCGGACTCAAAAATAACCAAATTCTGACTTAGAACGAAGAAAGGAACGTTGAACATTCACGAACGTTTATTATTTTAGTTAAAATTGAACTAAATGGTGAATTCTGAGTTAACGAATTCGAAAATGAAAAATTCTTGCATGAACACTTAGAGTATGTGATTTGTGAGCTAATGGCTTTTGAACGAGCCAATTCGAACTTAAAATGAACAATTTAGGAGTCCGGGAAATTCGTTTATGTAAAAAAACTGTCATAGTTTTCAGTATAGAGGCCCGGCACACTGCAGGCACTAAGGTATCACGAAGTGGCATTTTGCCACCAACGTATGCCTGAAGCCATCTGCAGAATCACGCGCCATGACGCGGCCAGTTAAGTTAACTAACTAAGACTCGTCACAACATATTGTCCAAGAGTCAGAGCCACCTAGACAAACTAGAGTGGAAATGGCAAAGACCAACACTAAGTTATCTTGTGATAATGAAAGCTTGTGAAGATAGAAGGAAGATGATTGTTTAGTAATGAACTAAAACCTAAAGTAATATTGATTAAGACATTGTTAAACCTTAAGTAATACACTAAATGTTGGAGATAACTTACTCGAACGTTAACGTAAGAACGAGATAAAACATAACGACAAGCTGTAACCAATGATAAACAATCTAAGGCATGATTAGATTGAGAAGAAGGGTAAGATATAGTAGTAGACATACTTGATTATATATGACCTGATGTGGTGTATTATGTGATCATGTATTGTAGAATCCTTAAGGACTCAAAGGAAAAGTAATTATTCAGTAGCAGACGTTAAAGACAAGTATTCTAACCCTTGTCTACGTTTAATCTAGACAAGTTTTGTGATTCATGTTTCTTACGCATGAATTGATGTATGATGAAGTCGAAGCCAATTTCTTCGGCTAGACTTAAGATGTTTCATGGATTTCTTATAATCTATTGAACTGTTGTCAAGTTTTGCCAAACTATGTTGGTATGGTTTTCAAATGAAGACTGAGTATGTTAAACAAATGTTTTGTCATCAAACGACAGACACGTGAGGTTGTCACAACTTAAATGTACATACGTTTAAATAAAGTAGTGTTGTACAACATAGACTACTATAGGCTGATCACCTAGACGTGCTCGTAAGTAATGCCGGACTTACGGACTTAGTGTCGGGTTGTCCTTTTCAAAGAAAATGTGAAATACTCAAGGTCTTGGATCGGAATTGATGTTTTACTGAATGTTGTTCATTGTAAAACGTTTTAAGAAAAGAGAAGTGCTATTTTGAATTATCGATAGTACTTTATAACTATTGTTAAGTTATTGAAGATATATGATTTGTATGATTCAAGCATGTTCTTTAAATGGAATTGTCATACTTGCTGAGCTAGTTATGCTCACTCTTGCTTGAACAATATGAATGCAGTTAAGACCGAACGGACCGAAGGATTCGAAAAAGATAAAGGGAAGGCTAAGGCGAACCTATAGATTGCTTTTGTAATAGTATAGGTTGAATGTTGATATTATTTGATATTATGACAAGAACGAATGTAATGGTTATTAAGAACCTGAGGAATGGTAATATTGTTTGGAATATATATAATTAAGATATATTCATTCTTTTGAGGCATTTCAATTGAATGTATGTGTGAAATGTAGCACCGTGTAGCACCATATGTCGGGTTGGAAGATACCCGGATTTTGGGGAGTCATAGTTGGAGTATTCCCTGCAAGTGTATGTGACTTTATCCATTTTCTAGTATCATTAAATGCATCTGGCATTTGATTTGTAATATTTTATAAATAAATAATTCTTTAAATTTTAACTTCACGCACATTGTTATGTGCGAGGATCAAGTGAATTTAATTCGTATGCATTCCATGATATTGCAGAAGGTTTTTTATTTAAAAATTTCCCTCCTCCTAATGGTGGAAATACAACTTCATCAAAATGACAATTTGCATAACGTGCAATAAAAACATCTCCAGTTAAAGGCTCAAAATATCTGATAATAGAAGGAGAATCAAAACTAACATAAATTTCAATTATTCGTTGGGCTCCAATTTTAGTCATTTGTGGAGGTGCAATAGGAACATAAATTGCACTTCTAAAAACATGAAATTGTGATATGTTGAGTATCTGACCAAGAACTAATTGTAGAAGAAAATATTTATGAAGTGTCGTTGCCCTTACTCGAATGATGGCTACAACGTGAAGGATTGCATGACCCCAAATCAAGGTAAGTAAATCAGCCTTTAATATTAATGGACGTGCAATTAGTTGAAGTTTTTTTTATTAAAGATTTAGCTAAATCATTTTGTGTATGTACATGAAGAATATAATGCTCAATGGAAGATTCCAATAGTCATACAAAAGTCATTAAAAGTCATTGATGAAAATTTAACTGCGTTATCAAGTCGAATTAACTTGATTGGATGATCTGGATATTGAGCTCGTAACTTGATTATTTGAGCAAAAAGTTTAGAGAAGACAAAATTTTGAGAGAAATGGAGATAAACATGAGACCATAAAGTTGAAGTATCTATTAAAATCATGAAATATCAAAATGGTTCAGACAATGGGTGAATGGGTCAACAAATGTCTCCTTGGGTTCTCTTTAGAAATTTTGGGGTTTCCCTTGGGTTCTCTCTAGGAATTTTGGGTTTCTTTATAAACTTTTACTGGTGATGGTTGAACAATTAATTTTTCTTGAGAACATGTAGCGCAAGGAAAATCACTACAAGGAAATACCTTCTAATTTTTTAGAAGATGACTAGTAGAATTTTCAATAGTGCGACACATCATAGACGTGCCTCGATAACCGAGTCTTTCATGCTAAATCACAAAGGATTTGGCATCAATGATTTTTGGAAATCATAGCAGCATGAGACTCAATTGCTCTAATCGTCATTGTATATAATCCAGAAGAAATTAAATGGAGTTTTTTTAGGCTGTTCTTCTTTCCAGAAATAGTAGAAGTAATGAGAAGATATTAATTATCATTTTCATTTGTTGTTTCAATGTGAAAACCATTTAGTCGAATATCTTTAAAACCAAACAAATTTTTTAATGATTTACTAGAATATAGAGCATTTTATATATAAAAAAATATGTCTCATTTGGTAACATGAAACTAGCTTTTCCAAATCACTCGATTAAATTTGATGTGCTAGAGATAGTTCCAATGCTTCCGTTAACTTTGATTAATTATGAAAAATATTTCTCACTTTGAAGGATTGTGTGAGTTGTTGCACTATCTGATAAACATATTGTAATACCCCAACTTTTTATGAATAAATATTTAATTTCTCTAATTATTATTTTGAATAATAAGGTGTTGATTTGATATAATGCTTTAGTTATGGGTGAAGTGTACAAATTTTACAAAGTAAGCAAGTTGTTATATGATATTCGTTTGGTCGTGAAATATTCTTTTTGTCGGGAAATATTCGTACGACGGCGCAATCATTGATGGAGCACATAACAGAATAACTATCGGATATAGAAAGTGACAGAAATAACTTTTTTATAAAAATAACGATAAAACTTTTACCGTTAACTGTTGAAATACCCGGTGATAAAAGTACAGTAATACGCGTGGTTGCACAGTAGAACAAGGTATTGCATAGTATCTCTGATTATTGATTCTTATGTAAGAAGTTATTTAGTTTCATTCAATAATTGCCACAGTAATTATTGCATAGTATCTCATATTATTGATTCAATTATTATCACAGTACCATCTGCACAATATTTTATATTATTAAATCAATAATTGACACAACACAATTATTCATATTATTAGTTAGTATTATTGGCAATGTCTAGAAAATTCTGTCGAGAAAATGGGTTAGGTTATATAATTGCGCGCCAATAAGGATAAATCCTTATCGAAAAGCCCCCTATTTCCTGGGAATGATCTGGTTGTTAATATTATGAGCTGATAATATTAATTGTGAATAATTATTATGTGATGAATATTGGTTCAATTTTAATATAAATGAAGGAATTTGGCATGAAATCGTTGTTGGAAGTTTGACATTTATCTTCTCCGATAAAATATTTATTCAAATATATTATTATAATATTACATTATAATAATGTGATAATATAATAATATAATTTTTTTTATAATTTAAATGGTAATATTATTATAATAATATATAATTTTCAGCATGTGAATAAAAGTGGAATGAATGTTAAAATTTTAATTTTGAATTCTTTCTGTGCATATTTTAAATTTCTTTCTTTTGCACGTCCTTTTCTTTTTTGTGGCTTATGATTGCAAAGTGTGTTGTTGCCAAGTTGTGGGGCCCAACTATTGAAAATGAGAGGAGTTAGGCATATGCAGAAATTAGGTAGAGGAAAGGTTTGGCAGAGTTAGACACTTTGCTTAACTTTTTCCTCCGTTGCACTATAAAAGGGAGGTTACCCCTCCTTCCTCAACACACCATTACAATATCAGAAATTCTTATTCTATAGTATTTTGAGTATTTTTCTTGAGTATAAGGATATTTTGAGTGTAACTTTTTTTGCAAGATTTTTTCAGAATAATATCTGATATTCTAGTCAAATCTAGTTTCTACTAAGGTGAAGGATATTATTTTATTTCAATAATCGTAAGAAATATTATTTTCTTGCATACTCCATATTATGTAAGGGATATTATATCATTTCATATTCCTAAATTTAAACTTACTATGGTAAGTATTGCTTCTATAATTCCTGAAATGATTAGAAATTCTTTAAGTTTTGCGCTTCATCTAATATCAGTTCACTGGAATATTGGTCTGAATTTTCTTAATAAATTTTAATCTTTTCATGTCTGGGTAGTATTCATACGGTACTATTCATGGGCACTATTTATATGATACAATTCATACGATACTATTCACGAGTACTGTTCACAACATAATTTAATTTTCTTTCTGTCCAAATTATTTTTGATACATGAATATCATTCTTGAATTTTACTTCACAAGTAATTATTATGTTGACAATTTAGACATTTTTGAACTCAGGATAAATTGAATCAGAATTATATAATATTTATCCTTTATCTCACTTGATTGAAACTTTATATCATTGTCATCAACCTCATGCTTATATTGTACTGGAAGTCATCTTTGGCCCGTAGTGCAAAGATGGACTGTTGATTGGTATGATTATGACCAAGAATTGTGTGTTGGTATAATCATAACCTTTAATGTTACAGATAAGGTTTGTGGTGAAAGTCCTCTTTGGCCCGTAGTGCATAGATGAACAGGTGTTTGTCATGATCATGACCACTTGTGATATTAACGAATATCCTTTGGCCCGTAGTGCATGGATAATTAGTTGATTTGAAATATTTATTGAATGATGTTACATGGATAAAATATTGATGATGGACTTTTAAATCATAGAATATAGTAGATATCATGCTCTACTTGACTCTTCTAATGGATTGTTGTTTCAACTGCAGTTGTATTCTAAAACTTGTTGTCTATTGTATTATATCAGATTTTTTCCTGTTGGGGACTAAGGATAATTTGTTCTATATTATCTTAGTCATAATATTTTTTACTGGGCTAGTTGAGCTCACCTTTTTCCTTTTGGTTCCATTAGTCTTCTCAAGAGGTAAGAATGCAGCTAGGACTAGTCGGGGAGTGGAGTAATGGTCCAAGATGGTTATTATAGAAGTCCTCACTATTTCATAAAATATATAGTGTAATAATAATTGTAATGAGGACTTTATTTGAGTTTGAATATTGTTTACAATACAATATTTGTATTAAAACTTACAGCTTATATGTTGTCGTATTTTGCACGATAATTGTATTAATGAAGTTTGTATTTGAATTCTGTACCATGTATTTGGCGTCTCAGAATGGGTTGTGTGGACCTATTTTGGGAGCGTCACACATATATCTTCCATATTTGTTAAAGTTGATCTGACAAATATAAAAGCATATTTAAAAAAATTACATTTTATTTATAATTTTATTCACCAAGAACGTATAATATTATCCATGCAACGTACAAAATGAAAACTAATAATATTATGCATGCAGTGTTATTAATTAAAACAAGAAACTAATCGATTTCCCAAAAGATGTTTTTAGAAGGTTCAGTAATGTCGCAAATATTTTCTTCATTGTTGGTCATTATTGGAGCATCAACAATATTCAATTGATGGTTAACAAAGTTTGTTTCTACCATTATTTCTTTGTTCTTTTGACTCTTGGTATAAATTAACCAGATGCCTTGGCGTACGACATGTACGTGACCAAATGCCTATTTATTCCACACATGAAACAGACATTTGGTTTGTTCTATATTTGTGCTGCATTTTCTTTATTTTTACTCGGCCCAAACACTTGCTACTTCTGGTGGCCTAAATTATTGCGATTTTGGAATTTATTGTTATGAAGGCCTCGTTTATTTTTTAATCCCCAAGACTTTTTATTATATTGACATCTATTATCACGTTTATTCTGCTAGAATAACATGTTGTTAATGGCTAACAATGAGGTAGAACCCGTTGGCCGTACTTGATGATTTTTCAATAACAATTCATTATTTTTTTTCGCAACAAGGAGGATAGAAAATAAGTAACTACATTTTGTGAACTTACTCTGTCTTTATTGTTGTGACAGGATCATGTTGGTGTGATGAAAAATTGAGAGTATTTTTTTAACATTTAGGTTTCAGAAACTGAATCACCACATAAAGTCAAAGTAGAGGTTATTCTATAGACATTGGAACTATACTCCGTAATTGATTTATAATCTTGCAGCCTTAAATTAAGCCACTCAAATTTGGTATTAGGGAGAATATTCAATTTTTTGGTCAAATATTTCTTTTAGTTGTGTCCATGATCTTTGACGGTTAAATACTCAGTTTTTAATGCTTCAACAATGTGATGACAAAAAAAAAGTATGACTTGTGCATTTTGTGTCATTATTGTGTTTCCTAATTCAATGATTTTTTTTAACTCATTTGCCCTAAGATGTAATTCTGCATCAAGTGCCCAAGCCAAATTATTGTGTCCAGAAATTTTTCAAAATTGAAAAATCTATTTTTGTCAGGCTTTCCATCTATTCTGGGTTAAAATATAATAATTTTCATTATTTATTAAAACAGGTAATAAATAATTGGATGTATGATAAGAAGAAAATAAACTAAGCCAGCACCTTAAGTGGTGATAAAATGTAACAATATGAATATATAAATATTTATATTATTAACATATCACTTTAGTCAAAATGTATGCAATCACTAATGTATATACACACAAAAAAAATACATGTACAAAGTTACAAATGGATTTTCACTAGACTTGGTAAAAAGGTTCCCACTAAGTATAGCTGGTACCACGTGTAATTACAAAATTTAAAAATGGACAACAAAACATGAATATTATTTAAGAGTTAAAGAATATAATCGGCGTCAAAGCCAAACCAATTGTAAGAATAAAATTATATTATCGGCGATAAAGTCAAACCAGTTATAAGAATAAAAGAATATCATCGACGACAAAACTAAGGTAATAGAAAGAATAAAATTATATCATCGGCGGCAAAATCAAGTCAGTAGTATAATAATTAATTGAAGGAATTTAAATTTACTATCTCAGTAAGGTATGTAAACGAATATATAAGAATTTGGATACAGTGGTATCCGTATCCATTTATTTGCGGATACCTTTAAATCGAATATGGATAATATCCATTTTTTTCAAATACGAATAATATCCGCTTTTTTTTGAATCTGATCTGAGACGAATAAGAATTTTTAGGTTACCATTTCTGTTACTAACAATAACTAGAATAAAAAAAAATAATGAGTTTTAAAATATAATTTATTAATGATTGAATGTTAGTTTATTTATTTTAATAAATATTTAAATACAATAATCAATGTTCTAAATTAGAATTCAAATAAGTTTTCATCATTTTTGAATTAAATCCTAAATTTCAAAATGAATGTTCTACTTATTAATGTTTAGATGTCCATTTTATGTGTGTGGAGAGTAATATTGTAGTGTGTATAAATATTTATAATTTATAATTAGATTCAAAAGTTTATATTGAATATTTAATTATTTTTTCTCAAATACTTGATTAAAACTTTAATAATATGTTTATGGGAACTTTTATTTATAATTTATCCTCAATACATAGATTACAATTTACATAGTTATAAAAAGTTTATTTTATTTCATTATATTTATGGAGAGTGCGGGTTATAATGTATATGTGACAACTAACAACTAGTTAATCTAACTTGATCCAAAATTTATTTTGGACTTACTTTAAATATTTGGACTTCTAATTTTTAAATAATTGGGCAAATGAAAGTGATAAATATTCCATCCACAGAAAATTCATAAAAATGAAATAATTATTCAATCATTTTTTAGATTAATTCTAAATTAATTCGGACTTAACACATTTTAATAATAAAATTATATTGTTCATTGTTTCACTCTCCCAACATTGCAAGTAAGTTTTGAAAGTAAAAACTTATAACAAGCTAATAACTATAGTTTTGTTCTTCTAGTATATAATTTTCTTAGTAAATGATAAATTTTAGATATTTTAACTTTATAATAGTAAAAATCTATTAACTATACTTAAATCAATTTATTTTGGTTTATTAATATTAAAATAAAAGTGTTATTTTCTATTTTTTAGAAGTGAAATGATACATTTTAAAATAATTTTCGTAAGATAGTGAAAACTAATTATTTTATAAGGAATGCAACTTTAAAAAATTATTTTGCTTATTATATAATATATATATATATATATATATATATATATATATATATAAGTTATTTGGATACGAATTCCGGATACGGATCCGAATTTGGATATCCGTTATCGGACGGATATATTTACAGTCGGATGTTAAACGAATACGAATACGCCTATATCCGTATTCGTATCCGTTTATTTGCGGATACCTTTAAACCGAATACGGATATATCCGATCTTTTTCAAATACGAATAATATCAGCTTTTTTTCGAATACAGATACGGATGAATACAAATTTTTTGGTTACCATTTACAGCTCTAGTTTGAGTTGATTAAAATTTCGTGCCGATAATGTGTCATAAAACTTTAAGAGAAGTTAGGTGAATACTCTAGTTCTTGCAATTTTGGGAGACAGAGAAAGAAGTAAGCGAAAGAAAAATAATGAGAGATCAAAAGCTTGCGTTTCTCACTTTGATTAGTTAGTTACCTTTTATAAGCAATAAAAGTGAATTATAAATCAAATAATAGACTATAAAAATATCTAGTTATAGTCCAAATAGTTTAAAATGTTTAAGAAATTATAGCCCCATTAATTTGAAATCTCTTGAGAAATCATCTTATAGCAGTCGGTCTAATTAATTTTGGCATTTAGACGATTGAACCGTCTTTAGGAACGATAATTGAGTGTCACCAAGAATATGTTTGTTGTGAATATTGGTAGCATTTAATTTGTAGTAGTTTGAGTAAGCAAGAGTTGTTTGCTTTGGGAAGTGCAAAGAAATTTAAGGAGAAAGAGGAGGGGAAGGCTGTTGAGTATTATGTCATCTTCTTTTATTTTTTACCCCAAACACTTCCTTTTTCTCTGACTTCTCTGACGTCCCACCACTGTCCCTCCCACCCCCACTCTCTCCTCTCTTACCTCTGCTTTCCCATAATTAAACTTAAACATCAAACACCCTTTCAATCTCTCTCCACATCCCCTTCTCCTTTCCATTATCTTCTCTTTTCTCAACTGGCCCTCTCTTTCACATTAAAAAGAAGCAGCCCACAACCATGTTTTGTCCTCCACTCAACCTTATACATGCCTACAACCTGGTTAGTTCATCAGTGTTCTATGTTATTTCTGTTCTTTACTTGATTTTGTTGATCATTGGGCTTTTTTTTATTTATATTACATGATATATTTGTGTATTTTATCTGTTTCAATGGTTATGGTGATGCTTTAGCTTTTGACGTCCTTGTTAGTTCATATAGTTTCCAATGGTTGATATGTGTTCCTTCGGATCTCTAATAGGCTAAGACAGTCAAAATGTTATTAAATATTAGGACAGTGGATGGAAATAAAATTTATGAGTTCATCCAATTCTGTCATACTTTTAAATATCCTGTTTTTCCAAAGTTATTAGTACCACATACCAGCCAATTGCCCACTATTTTTCAGATAATTACAGCAAGAAACTTAAATTTTGGCTTTGGAGCTTCTTTAGTTATATCAAGAAATAGAACTTCAAGGTAGTAATTGGAGGATTTGTGGAATTATTTTCCTCTGAAATTCTCATCCATAATGATTACTAATTTTTCATTTGTATAATGGTTACCTTAAATTCAACCTAATTCAAAAGGTAAGACCATTCAAGAGGCTATAAATAGGTCTCAAAATTATACTTGGCATTGATCAAGGATATTTCTTTGGTGGAATTAACACGCACAAGAACAATAAACAAAGAGAATTTGAGTTGTTTAGTTAAAAGTCCATTGCCCTGGCCCTGGGATTAATAACAATTGGTTAATTAGTCAGCCTAAAATATCTGGTTCTATATTTCACTTAAGCTCCTAGGCTGATTAACTTTGAGGTTGGAGCATTTATCAGTTGTTTTATCTGTATTTCTCCTCAGATATCAGTACTAATTAGATAGTCAATTTCAGGTCAAATATCACTTGCATAGTTTCTGGAAGTGTAGATAGATATATTCTATCTATCTCTCAAATTAAATTTGCGAGTATCTTTAACTGAACCACAAGTTAATTAGTTATGAAAGAGTGAAGATTTTTGTGAAAATAATTACATGGATGAGAATAGTATCGACAAATACCCAAGTAGTTTTAAACCCCAGATACAGAATCACCAGCATATGAGATAGTTATCATATTGTCTTGCAAATTCCAACTGAAACACTTTTTGCTGGCATGAATTGAATATCAATAACAATTCTCTTAACAACATTTGTGTAAAAAATCGCAGGACAAGAACAAGTAGCCTCCAGTGAAGTTGGTTAGTTAGATCAAACCATCTAGTTGCTGCTCATTTAAAATGCAAACTAGCTCTTCTTCTTCTTAGAATGAAAACACCAACTTTTGACCTTGAAGTGGCCGCCACAGAAACTGATTCCGACATTAGCAGCCAAGTTGCATCCAACATATCCATTCAAGAAATATTCATATGCCCCAATTCCAATGACTCTTCACACCCCATTACAACTTCTGAACCTGCAGTTTCCCTCGACTTAACTCTTACCTTCAACTCCAACAACAAGGAATTAGCAGGAAGAGAATCTATTGGATTTTCTATATCAAGCACAAGCGAAAGCAGCAATGAACCTGCAGCTTCCCGCGCTCCGGTAGCAGCGGCTGCAATCCCACGAATTTTTTCGTGCAATTACTGTCAACGAAAGTTCTTCAGCTCACAAGCCCTTGGAGGTCACCAGAACGCGCATAAAAGGGAGAGGATACTAGCAAAACGAGCAATGCGAATGGGAATCTTTTCTGAGAGGTATGCCAGCAGCCTGGCCTCGTTGCCTATACATGGAAGGTCATTGGAAATTAAAGCACATTCTTCATTGCACCAAGGCTTTATGAGGCCACATGAAGCTAAAAGCAGCCCAAGATTTGAAAATGGATACATGGGGCTGCCAATATTTATAGAAGATGATGATGCAGAGCTGTTGTGGCCAGGTAGCTTTCGGCAGGAAAGCGAAGCAGATGGTACTCATTCCAACTTTTTACTGGCCGGAACTTCGGATGTGAATTTCGTAGAGATGAATCAAGTTAACATGGCTAAAACTACACCGGATCTCACACTGAGACTTTGAGAGACAAGCATGTCTGTGACTGTGTCTCCTCTTTAATGGATTCATTATCTGCTATGTTGTGATATCTCTTTGTACAGTGGAATTTGAATTCTCCAGGGCTGCAAGCTTCTTCTGTTCTTGCACTACTTTTAGTCCAAATCTTCCAATTTTTTAGTGCTCCACAAGGATAATTATGGAGATTTTGCGTATGGACATGGTATAAATGTTTTTGGTGTTTGATACTACAATAGTAATTCCAAATGCTTATATTTTTATGGCCATTTATTCTTTCTTTCCTGAGCTAATATAGAATATGGTATGAATACCATTCAAAAAGTGATCATTAGCCATAAGATTACGTTGAGACTTGGTTCGGATGTCGAGAATCTTCAACAGGAAAATAAAAGAAAAAGAAAAGAAAAAAATTGGATGTCGAGAATCTTGAACAGGAAAATAAAAGAATTTTTTTTTGCTTTTTTGCCATGTTTGGTTGACATTATAATTTGAAAGAAAAAAGGCCTAAACATTTCCACAACGCAAAATCATGTTGAATGTGTTGGATGAGATTCGAAGGAAACCCTTTTTTACAGAAAAATAGTTAGTGGTAAAGCCTAGAGTTTCTCATGACATCCACACACACACACACATTACACATACATGAGAAAACAAACGGTTACTTTTCTTTCTTTCCTGTCATTCAAACGGGAGCCTAAGAGGGAACAAAGCTCTGCTCTCCAAAATAAAGTAATCCCTAGTTTTCTATGAATTTTCAACCCCACCTAAAGGAGGGAGAAGTTTTGGCATTTTGCAACTGTCAAAGATGGTTTTATTCATCCATCTATGATCTTTCTGATAAACATAGAAAGCATTTGACAAGAAGAACATATCTGATGTGGGGTTTGGGAAAACTCCCATGCATCATTGTGCCAAAGCATTTCCTCAAACGCTTTTGTTATTCAAATTAGGCCTTTACCCTATTCCATCGAGTGCTATCATATTAGAATAGCCTCTCATTTTCACCTTTTCTATAACATTGCATGATAAAATGATGTATTGAAAGATTTTCTACATCTTGGAGGGAAGGATCTATCATGCAATTAAATATTATACTAGAGGTAATATGGATCATGTTATGAATATCATTCCAAAAGTAATCATTAGCCATGATTATCTTAATAGAGAACTCGACCTAGCAAAATAAATTACTCTCTGCGTCTAAAATTATAAGATTAATATTAATTTTTTTGAAAAATTAATTTTAAATATATTTTAACTCAAAAGCTGAGATGAATTCATTTAATTTATTTTAATAAACTTAAAAATATCTCATATTGACTTTTAAAAATCAATAATGATCTTATAATTAGGAACAAAGGAAGTAAATCATTTGCAAAATTTACAAATATTAAGAAAATATGTTATTTTTATGTTTATCTCTAAAAAGTATTAAGCTGTTTGTTTAATAGTAGTATTTAATAAAATTTTAAGGGACAACTTTGACAAAATTATGTCATTTTATAACGATTATAACATAACAAAGTGTAGTACTACATTGGCTTAAAAAAAAAACAAAGTACAACAATAAAGGGCATTAGGGAACAGAAGAAGAGGGTAGAGCTTCAGAAATGGGCTTCATAACCCTATTTTGGTGGGCCTAGGTCTCCAGATCTGATCTCTTACTAACTGGACTCTTGTGTCTTTAATTATTAGAGTAACGAACCAGAGAGAGAATCTAAATTATTAAAAAAAAAATGGGTCCTTTATATAAATATACAACAAATAGAAAGTAATTACAAGAAAAGTGCATCAACCAAATAATTATAAAAAAATGTAATTATTACAAAAATAGTACAATTCACATTAATAAGAAAACCTAAGATCAAGGACAAATAACTGCCATAATTAATAATTCAAATTCAAATATTTGTATCTAACAACAAAAACAAATTCAAATTCAAAATAATAATTCAAATTCAAATCTTCATCTCTCTCGCATACACTATGAAATAATAGTCCGCTGCTACACCTCACATACTCTGCCGCTACACCTGGAATTAGGTTACATTTTTACCTCAAACATGGTTGCTAGTATTAAAAATCTAGTCATATAACAGTAAGTGTGTTCAATTACCATTGGCAGCCACACGATCGGCTCCAACAATGACAGCATTCACACGTCCAGCTTTCATTAAAGCAGCTGCAGCAGAATCTGCTATAAGAGTAGCAGGAATGTTATCATGCACCAACTCAAACGCTGCAAGTCTGGATCCCTGCCATTATTGAGGAAAATGTAAACAAAACCTCAAAATTTGCACACATTCAAATGCAAGGCGACAAGAAGTGGTAATGGACACCAAAATATAAATATGCTATGCTTGTAGAGTTGCATCACAAAGATGCAGACCAATTCAGTTTAACCAATGTATTATCCTGTAACAATTAGCTTTGTGGCACCATAAAAAAAAAACGTATTTGAGTAACAATTCCTAGACATACAAACCACATAAATCCGAAAGCCATCCTATAACTTTCCTGTTAATCTCACAAGCAGCCACACATGCATGCATACATATATTACTAACAACTCCAAAATGTGTGTGCGCACATACTCCCTCCGTTCCAAATTATAGATCATTATTGACTTTTGAAAGCCAACTTGAGACATTTTCAAACTCAAAATTGACATAGATACATTTAATTTTAGTCAATGATGAATATAAACTACCTAAAATATTAATAATTACAAGATTTATTGTTCCTTAATTTTTGCTAATTTTAGTCAATGATGAATATAAACTACCTAAAAAGTACTAATAATTACAAGATTTATTGTTTCTTTATTTTTGCCGAATTATATCAATTTTGAGTTTGAAAATGTCTTATATGTACTTTAAATGTCAAACTTGACCTTATATTTGGAATAGAGGGAGTATATATTATTGTTTTCCTTAGGGGGGGAGAGAGGTCAGTCCAATAATTTAGACAAATAAAAATCAGGTTCCAGAATAATTTAACATGTGAAGAAATTTTGTCAGCACTTGAAAGCGAAAAACAACCTTTTGGTATCTCACCGGACTTGTGGTTTTCAAAATATGGTTTGTATTGGATAGCCTCAACCACAGTATTTAACTTCACCACTAGCAGGCTATATCCAGGTTTGCTTGTTTTCTGTATATTGTATAAAATATGAAATGGAAGCCATCAAATAAGCAGCCTTGCTCCTAATGTTTGGTCGCAAAAGTGAAATACATGATATAGCACTGCGTCTAGAATATTTATTACTGATAGATTATCGCTCATATCAGACAATTAATCAATTTATTTATTTACTTTGTTGGGGTGGGGGGAACACGTTATCTCTTAGCTGCAACAATGCAGCTACTCAGGGTAGTGTTACTGGTAATAATTGTACCACTGAAATTATGTGAAAAAAGTGCATGCCAAAGAGACCAATAAGATGATAAAATAAAATGTGTGTACTAAAATGAAGTTCTTGTTACCTTGATTGCATTTTGAACTCCAGCAATATCTTCAAATTCAACAAATGTGTAACAGACATCAATATCCTTCATCAATAAATGTATAGTAAAATATTAGTTTTATTTTCATGAGGCAGAATTCAGGGGAACATCCAAAAGAACAATCTGAAAGAACATCAAAAAGAACACACCAGCAGTCAGCACTTTGGCATAATTAGAACTTAGAACTGATGTAGATCAACACTGTCTTGGTAAGGTCCTCCATTCTCTCCATTCTCCTGTTGTACAGCCTCAAATACTTGGCCATCGAGAGATGGAGCTTCTAAAATGGACTCCTGAAACATATGTAGAACAATATAAATTCATTGTAGAAATTAAAACCTGAGGTTCATGGTGCTATCAAATGTTAAATTTCACTTTTCTCAAGAGCAGTTTCATGGTCTTTCTGCAAGCTGTAGCAATTCCCCATAGCAAACCTGCCAAAACCATGCAATACCAATTATACCAGGAAAATTTTCGTCAATGCAAACTGAAAACATATTGAAATAAAATCCAAGGCTTCTGAAATGACATTTCTAGCAAAGATTTACACGAGTAAAACAAGAATTAATTTTTAACAGCAGCATGCCATTCCGCAACTAAAAACCATATCATCACTAGGAGGTATAGAAGAACGTATTCAATTTATGGGAAGCAGGTATAGGCACCCCAAATATTAATCCACTAGACATTTAGGAAAAGTCAACAGCATTCGATAACTACAATAGCCCACATGATTCCAAAGCTCAATAACAGCATGATAGGAAGCATATTACATCTCAAAATATAAAATCTTTCTCAGCTTTATGAATATTTAATCCAAAAAAAAAAAACACACAAACAAAAAACTTGTATTAGTACCATGAAGACATGCATACATGCAAAAATAATGCAAATCTATTTCCAAATTGTAGTCGATGAAGACAAGATGTAAATCTATTTCCAAATTGTAGTCAATGAAGACAAGCTGATAGATGAAAAGATATCTAAAGTGAGACCAAGATGTAACTCATAAGAGTTACATGCAACTCATGCTAAAAGATAAAAAGTAAAAGTTTTGGAGCACTCTTCAATATATATGTAGTTCAATATAGTTACCAAGATTGAGGAGCTAAGCGGTCAGTTGATACCAGCTCCTGAGCCAAGTAACTTAACTTCATGTCCTCCTTCAAATGCTGCAACAAAACAAGATTTCAAATTTCAAATTTATGTCTAGTTATTGAAAACTGTCCCACCATAGTTGGGTCAAAACAGAAAAAATAACCTAAAAAGAAGCATAAAAGCATCGAATAGAAGCATTTAGCTGCACCAAGTACAAACGAAGATCCTAAAAAGAACTCAACATGTTATCCTAAATATATGACTGATACCCGGGGCAAAATTAACAGATTACGGATCAGGCACTGATATTTTTTAACTGCTAATTTTCAATGCCAAAATACCAAGGTATTATTTACATTACAATAACCTATATACATTTTCCTTTCTCCCAAACCTGAGTCATCTTTTCCAAATCAGCAGTCAGCAAAGATATGGATCTCGTGGGAGAAAAGTTATTGTGCTCACATTGTAGTCACTGTCTCACAGGCATAATCAACTTCCACATTCCAAAGCTGATAACTAGGAAAGTAGGAAACAACAGAACCTATAGAAGAAAACTGGTAACAATAAGAACTAATGGAATTACCTGAGAAAGCACCCAGCCTGTGTTGTAATGCTTGTGCGGAAGTTTCAAATAAACATCCAGCGCATCCTGTTCTACCAAGAAGAATTAGTAAATTCAAAAGGCAGCAACTTGAAATAAGAATGTACAACTTTTGCTGCCATCACTATTTAGATGAGTGGCTAGTTCCATTTCCAGTAAATGATGTAGCACTTGAGTTTGTGTTAGGCCCTGCTTCTCCAGCAAGTCTAGTGCTTTGTCTTGGGCCAGAATCAAATAATTTTCCTGATATCTGAAAAAAAACAGAACCAACAGATGTCATGAAAAGGCGAAGGACAAATAGTCTATGAATATCATTGTCATACAAATATACACATTAGAAGCTCCAAAACCCAAGCGTAATGGGCCTAGTAAACTAAAACCGCATAATTACAAGTTGATATCAAAAGTACCTGCACCATTGGATATCCTTGAGATACTTCAGAGCCTCCTCATCACGCTCAGAGATCTAGAAAAACAACAATCATAAACAGTTCTAGCTAGGGGGGAAAACATTTTTAAATAAGCAGAGTAAATCACAGGTATTAAGGTCTATGAATTATCAATATCGGACCTCCTCGGCCAATATTTCATTAGTTTTCATTGCAGTGAGCCAGAAATCGGGCACACCTTTCTCTGCATCAATTGTTTCAAAATACCAAATCAAAATCCCATATCAAACAATTTTACCGAAAAGAAGAATAAATATGAAAAATAACAGGCAATCTTTGAATGTGATAATCACCTTTTTCTTTATATTCCTCTTGGTCCATTGCAGTTTCACTTTTAACTCCTTCAGCTTCAACAATACCATTCACTATCATTTCTAGAAAAAGCTACACAATAAGCCTGTCTATAAATAATAATCATTCTTGCATACACTTATAAATATAGAAATGCATAAACAAATAATAATCGTCAAAGAGAAAGCTCGCCGTACTTCAAAACGATAGTTTTTTGGCCGATCTTGACTAGCAAAACTGATGATTATAGCTGAAGAAGAAATTGGAACCAAAAAATGAATGCATTCATATTAAACACACCTGCTGCCAGAAAAGGTAATAACAGGAAACCAAAGAAGAAAATCAATTCACATGACAAATGAGGGGTAATGTAGAAATAAATTTATGTAACAACAACAAAAACTCCTTAAATGAATGAGTACTCAACAACTAATCTAACTTACTCGATGCTCTGCCTCAACTGTAATGCCTCCGCTGCTCTCCTTGCCCTAAAACTAAGCACATGCTAGATTTTTCATGGGGTTGACACACTTTTGGAATCGGAAACCAAATTAGGCTTAAAGTTGGACTAGGAGATGATTTCAAGATGAATCTCTATGGGCAATTGAGATAGTGTCGGATGGGTTTGTTTTTGAAGGCCTCGGGGCTGATATGAGGTGAATTGGGGGTTGAACTGCCAAACAAAAGCCGACTTAACCAACAAAATATTTGAACTGGTGTTGCGGCACCGATATTTTTTGTTAATCTAGACAACTGACCATCTTGCGGATTGCTATAGTTGACATAACCATAGCCCAGAGATCGACCGGTACTCAAATCCCTACAAACCCTAACCGAAGCAACCTGACCCACTTGGTTAAACAGGAGACACGGCAGAGAGTGGAGGAGGACAGAAAACCCAAGATTAAGAAATTTGGTCATTTTGTTTGTGTTAGGTGATGAGTGAGTTTTATACGCATGAATTGAATATATTCGGGCTTAATTTATTGTTGTTCTCAAGTCTTTTAGGATATTTTTATGTGTCTGTGTCTATTTATGCATGTTTTATATTGTTTTGTAGGAATTGGGACAAAAATTCTTTGAGATCGGCGTTTGAGGTGGTAGATTCAGCGTTTTCGAATTTACAATTTCAAAGTAGATCACTTCAGAGCCAATTTGACTATAGCTCCGGACATTATTTCGAAAAACTCAAAGAATGAAAGTTGTAGATCTACTTTTTGTCTTTCCGGATCATCTTGAATCATCAAAATCGGAGTTCGAAAAAAGAAGTTATGGCCATTTTCCCAAAGGACGTCGGAGCAAAAAAGTTAGAAACTGGGGCAGCGCCGGGGCGCCCATTTTAAGCCTATTTGCAGTGTCGGGGTGCTATAAGGCAGTGTCTGAGCGTCGTTCCCAGCGCTGGGGAAGAGGTTGGGTGCGGCCTGGACGCGTTTTGGGCGAATTTTGACACCTTTTTGACTCCAAATTGGATTGGGTTTGTTCCTAAACTAAAAATTGGACTTGTAATCTAAAAATACATGATGTAAGACATAAAATAAGGAGAGATTACATAGATTAGACTAGATTAAACACTCCATTAAATTAGAATCTAAACCCCAGTTCTTAATTAGCCATTGGAGATTGAAGCAAATTGAAGAACACTAAAGATCAAGAGCAAGAGGGGAGCATCAGATTTGCTGACAACAGATTCTATTCTCTTCTCTCATCATACTTTTATCTTTTAATGTCTATTCAATTGTGGATTCTTGGTTTTAATTCATTAATTATGAACTAATTTCTTTTATTAAGATTTCAATTGAACATTTTATGATTATGAATTGATTATTTGATTTATTCCAATTATTTATGTTAAAGTGAGTTGTTTATCTTGCTTTGAGCTTATTGATTAATTATCTGATCAATAATTACCTTGTTACTCTAGAAGGAACTGAGAGATGAATTCTAGGGTTAGAACTGGGCATGGTGACATGTGACTTAGTTATTTGCACAGTGAATAAGTAGATTTGTGAATAGAATGAGAATATCTATTTGCCGCATGTAACATATAAGGAATTGGGGTTGTAACGAGTTTAATTCAATTATTTTGCATAGAGATATTGTAAGACCCCAACTTATTATTAATGAAATTTAATTTTCTCTATTTATTATTTTGAAATAGTAAGGGTTGATTTGATTAATGTGGATAGTTTAGGGTAAAATCGCAAATATTTTAAAATAAGCAAGTGGTTATAAAATATTCATTGTTGTCGGTGAAATTTGTTTGGTCGTGGAATATTTCTTTGTTGGGGAATATTAAATGCGATAGTAGCGACCATATGTGGGCCCATGTGAGCGATTGGATGAAGAAAGCGACAAATATAAGTTGTTTAAAAATACTTGATTGTAGTTATTCACAGATTAATCTTGTTAAAATACTAAATTGGTTAAAACACGGTGCTTTGCGGTATTGCACGATTATTGATTCTTACGTGAAGGCACTACTTTCGATAATGGTTCTGATAATTCTTTATTCGGTATTTTATTGAGTTAATAATTCTTTGCGTTGATATTTTATATTCTTTGTTGTTTGATAATTGTCATTACAAAGTATTTTTCATTATCGAAGCAATAATTCATATTATACGAATAATATTATTAGATAACATTATTGGCAATGTCTAGAAAGTTACATACAGGAGAGGTTTGGTCACCTAATTGCTGCGCGCTTGATGAAGAAGAAATTCTTATTGGAAAGCCCCTCTTCACAGGAAGCGCACGGTTGTCGATAATGTGATTACTGTAATATTATTTATGAATAATTAATTATTGATTTATATGATGAGGAAAATATTTATTTTTATGAGGATATAGATGGAGAAAATTTTAATGTGACAATTGTTGAAAATTAATATTTTATCTTTTACGATAAAATAATTCATTTAAATATATTATTATATTTTAATAATATAATAATGGTGATATTTTTACAACGAATGTGGGATATATGAGTATCTGAGGAGGAAGAGTATTTTTGTTGCAATAAATGTTTAAAACATATTAAACATGTCGGTGGACCCCATTTATTATTTGAAATTTGATTATAGCACTTTGTAAAATCGCTTGTTTGTGGATTTCGGTCAATTTCTATTTGGAATTTGGAAAAACTTTCTTCTGCAAAGTTGTAGAGAATTGAATTTCCTATAAAAACTCATGAGATTCAAATTTTCTGATGAAAGGGCTATTTATTATGAATTATTGAAGTTAGAAGTTAAAATAATTAATTTTTGGGAGTTTTAGTTAATTATTTTGAGAAAAACGTTTTTTGCAACTAAGTTGGCCTCACATGTGATTCAAATGGGCTGAGATCAGTTGTTCTAAAGGTGGGCTAAAGAAAATGTGAAAAATATATTAATATTATATTCAATTTTCTACTTTGGTGTTCTAAGCATTTTCTATAAATAGGGTCTTGGGTTAGAATTGAAAATCACACACAAACTGAAGTTTCTCTCTATTTCTCTCTCGATATATTGTGCGTATTCTTGTGAGTATACTTTGAGTATTGTTAGGCGGAGCAAGTTCCTTTAGCACTATATACCCGGTATTCCATTTAAATCTTAATCTTTCGAGGTAAGGGATGTTATTTTCTTCTCAAATGATATTATTTCTTCAATATCATTATCTTTGAAATATTGGTTGAAACTTTTATCAAATTTGAAACTTTTTCATGTCGGGTTACTATTCATGAGTTCTTATTCACGAGTTACTTATATCATGAGTTCTTATTCACGATTCTTATTCACAAAGTACTATTCGTAAGCGTGAAGATGTTTTTTTTGGAAAATTTCTATCTTTTGGTGTCGGAGTTATTATTCACGTATCGGCACTATTCACGATATCTGGCACTATTCAATGAAAAATAAAATTTCTTCTTTTTGTCCAAAATATCTATACGGATACTAGCTTTGATTGTATCCATGTTTTGATCATTCTTGAATTTTACACTACTATGATTATTTTTGAGGTATTTTGAACATGGATAAAACAAAATACGAATCCTTAATCCTTAATCCTTGTCATTTTGTTTCCTTTGGATTCGTTTCTTTAAAAATATTTTCATCATCCTCGGTCTTAAATGATGATATTATTGAATATCTTTGGCTGTGGTGCAAAGATGAATGATTTCTGAAGAATATCTTTGGTAGTAGTGCAAAGATGAGCAGTGTTTAGATGAACATAACCGGTGATGAATATCTTTGGCTGTAGTGCAAAGATGAATATTTGTTCAGATGTATATTGATTGATGTTACGAGGATAAAAGATGAGCGATGAACTTTTAAATTCATACATAGAAGATAGTAGTTTGCATTCTCTACTTAACTCTTCTAATGAATTATTATTTCATTGCGAATATTGATTTAAAATTTGTTGTCTATTGTATTCTATTAGATTTTTCCTGTTGAAGACTAAAAGTAATTTGTTGTATATTATCTTAGTCGTAATATTCTTTCTTTGGGCTAGTTGAGCTCACCCTTTTCCTTTTTGTTCCATTTTTCTTCTCGGGAGGCGAGAATATAGCGAAATGCAGTGGGGTATGGAATGAAGGTTTTAGAAAGAATTGTTTAGTAGTCCTCACCATTTTGTAAAATAATGTATCGATAAATGTGATGAGGATTTATTTGAGTATAGATATTATCAGAAGATAATATTTGTATTCAAACTCACGATTTCTTGTTGTAATAATAAAGTTGTAGTTGTTTACGTACCATGTATTGACAACTCGGAATGGGTGATGTATACCTATTTTTGGGGCGTCGCGGTTGGTATCGAGCTTAGGGATATGATCTCTGGCGGAGATCGGGGAATAGAACTAGGAGGGAGGCAGAGTAAATCCTTCGCTAGTGTGTCCTACTAAGCTTATTTGTTAGTTGAGTCGGTATATAGGGATATTATGTGATATATTGATTTTCTTAATTAACCCTTGTTTTATGGCGGTATTTGAGAATGTCGGTGAGAATATTAACAATGGAAATGAGGCCAGTGGAGGCGCTTTGTACTCACCAGCGAGGGAGAGCGTGCAACAATTTGGCAATGTTCCTCCTGTGAACAACACCCTTTGGCGAGATGATGAGCGAGGGGATGTTTAGAAGCTTTTGCGATTCATGCAAAATCGAGACGAGGAGACTCGTGTTCAAAATCTGAGGAGGAAATGATAGCAATTCACGGGTTATCACATGACCAAAGCAGTTCGAAGAGTTGGGACCACGAATTTAAGGAAAGCGGATCGATCATGGCGAAAACATGGGTCAAGCAAATTACCAAGATATTCGATGTCTTGGGATGCGGAGAACGAAGGTTCCATTCGCCACCTTTATGTTAAAAGTGGCGAGGCGGACTCTTGGTGGGAGTGCGTGAAGCGTACCCATCGGTACTTTTCGGCGTATGTCTTGGGAAAGCGTTTGAAACTATTTAATGACAAATACTTTCACGAAAGTGTTACGTCGTATGAAGGAAGTGGAGTTCATCAGATTAGAAGCAAAACAACATGGCGGTGTCTCGATGCGAGGCAAAGTTTGCGAGTTATCGAGTTTGCACCTCATTTGGTGGAGAATGAGGAGCGTGTATGGCGGATGTTTCTTAGAGGTTTGAACCCGGCATCGTCACATTATCTCATTTCTCATAAACTTTCTCTCTATTCGGATGTTGTAAGCAGGGGCTCAATTATTAGAAGCGAGATACTTGAGTATACGGTGTTGAGGACCACAACCGAGGATCGTACGGAGATAGCGATCAGCAGAATAATGATAACCCGGCGGAGAAAAGCAGACGGACAAAAATGGTAACCACTCTGGTGGTAATCATAGCCGTGAAAATAGAAAAGCGAGTCGGAGGAGATTTTAAAAGGAGATTTAATGACCACCGTATGAAGGCAGCGGTCTGCGTGACAAGCTGGTTCTAAGGAGGAGAAACGACCACCGGTCGTATATTACAAAATGCGGAAAAGAGGACATATCGATCAAAGCGCCTACAACAGATTCAAGGTATGCTATAATTGTGGAAAGGAAGGACATATCGCTCGAGATTATGCGATGCGAAACCTAGTTCATTGGGGACGGTGACTCAAAAAACATCCCGGAAAAAGTCAAAGTCAGCGATTTTGGGAAGGCGTTTGTTGTGAATGGTCAAAATCGCGAGGAACCCAAGCGAGGTGATCACGGGTAAGCTATTTATAAATTCTTGAGAAGTTTATACCTTACTTGATCTGGGGTGCTACCCATTCATTTATCTCTCTCTGCTTGTGCTCAAGCGTTTAAACTTGACTCAGGAGAAATTAGACTTTGACTATCTGTGGAAACTCAGTTAGGAGAAACTTTCATCACATCACTTTGTTTATAAATCTTGTTTGATTCAAGTTGGCACCATTACCTTACACATTGACCTTATCTCTTTAAAGATACTTGCTTTTGATGTGATTTTAGGGATTGATTGGTTAACTACTCATCATGCCAAAATTGATTGTTTTTCGTAAGGTTGTTAGTTTTCATATTCTAACCAACTTTGTTTATGCAATTCAAGCAACTAAACCATTAAAATCAATCTTTGTCATATCTAATCATAAAAGCTATTCGTTTATTGAAAAGCGGATGTCAAGCTTTCTTAGCCCATGTTATGGATTTGAATAAAGACACGTCAAATTTGAATAATATTCTGTTGTTATTGACTTTCTGGCGTATTTCTGAAGAACTTCGGTCTACCCCGAGCGTGAAGTTGAATTCTTTATTGATCTTGAACTGGTACAAAGCCCATTTCTAAAACCCCATATCGAATGGCTCTATTGAACTTGAGGAGTTAAAGGTCAACTACGGGGAATTGTTGGACATCGGTTTTCAAATCTAGTACATCTCCTTGGGGTGCTCTGTTTTATTCGTAAAGAAGAAAAGGCGGGAGTATCGACTTTACTTTTATTGACTATCGGGAATTGAACCATGTCACCATCGAGAATAGGTATCCTCACCTCGTATTGATGACTTGTTTGACCCGATTCTGAAGACGCAATTCTTTTCAAAATCGATCTTAGATTCGGATATCATCGGTGAAGATTAGAATTGAGGATATTCAAAGGCGCCTTTAGAACTTCGATGCGGGCATTATGAATTCTTAGTCGTATCTTTCGGATTGACTAATGCTCCTGCTGACTTTCATGGATATGATGAACCAAAGTATTGAGGAATATTTGGATCGATTCGTTGTTGTTTTATTGATGACATCCTCATATATTCCAAAAGTCGTGAAGATCATGAGCACCATTTGAAATTTGGTACTCAAAGGCTTCGTGAAAACAAACTATATGCCAAATTGAAGAAATGCGAGTTACGGCTTGAGAAGTAGCATTCCTTGGGCGCGCGTGGTGTCGAAACATGGAGTATCTGTTGATCCGTGAAGATTGAACAATCTACAAAGTTAGGGAAGCAAAGTCGGTGGTGAAATCGTAGTTTTTTGGGCTTATTTGGTTATTATCGGATTTCGTGGAAGGTTTTCTCGAATCGCTACTCCATTAACCCGGCTAACTTCGGAAGGATACAAAATTCGTTTGGAGCGAAGAATGCGAGAAGAGTTTCGAGAGCTTAAGAGGAGACTTATTTGGCTTTGTTCTAACAATACCATCTGGTTCGGATGGATTTGTTATCTCAATGATGCTTGAGGCAAAGGGTTAGGATGTGTTCTCATGCAGCGTGGGAAAGTCATAGCCTATGCCTCATGACTAAAAAGTATGAGAGGAATTATCCTACTCATGATCTAGAGTTAGCGGTGATCGTTTTTCGCGCTAAAGATATGGAGGCACTATCTATATGGGGAGAAAGTGGAGATATATTCGGACCATAAAAGCCTTAAATATTTCTTCACTCAAAAAGAACTCAACATCTGGCGGTGACGTTGGCTCGAGCTATTGAAAGACTACGACCACACTATTGATACCATCACGGAAAAGCGAGCGTGGTAGGTGGCGCGTTGAGTAGAAGATCATATGCGAGGAGCGAGTGCGATGATGTCAAATATCGCGTAGAGCCGACTTTAATAGAAAAAAGTTAAGGTTGCTCAAGCCCGCAGGCGGAGGGTGATGCGTATGAAGAAGAAAGTACAAGAAAGAGCTATTAGGAGCGAGAATTGATGAAGAAGGAATACTTGAGTCCACTCTAGACTTTGTGTTCTAACGACTACGATTTGAAGTACAAGATTATGATGGAGGCACACTGATACACCATTTGCAATCCATCACGGAAGTACTAAAATGTATCGTGATCTTGACATACATTTTGGTGGAACAATATGAAGAGAGAGATTGCAAAGTTTATCTCGATGTGTTTAACTTGTCGGCGTGTAAAAGGCGGAGCATCTGGTACCTAAGGGTCCGTTGCAACCACTTGAGATTCGAAATGGAAGTGGGAACACATTACCATGGATTTCGTTATGGGTCTTCCTACGGTTTCTCAAGGCATCAATGCTATTTGGGTTATTGTTGATAGATTAACCAAGTTCCGCTCATTTCTTGCCGATCGGGAGACTTATTCCTTGAGCGTCTTGCTAGTATATGCGTGAATGAGATTGTGAGGTTTCATGGCATGCACTGTATCCATAGTTTTGGATCGTGACCCAAGATTCACTTCAAGATTTTGGGTTAGCTTGCAAAAAGCTATGGAGCGCAGATTTACGATTGATTCGGCATACCATCCTCAAGCAGACGGACAATCGAAAGGACTATTCAAACTCTTGAAGATTTATTAAGACTACGTGTCCTAGACTTCAAGGCGGTTAGGATAAGTATTTACCATTGGTGGAATTCTCCTACAACAACGGTTATCGAGTGCAAGTAGGGTGTGGCTCCATTTGAAGCATTATATGGACGAAAGTGTAGCTCTCGGTATGTTGGGGACGAGGTGGGTGAAGCAACATTGTTGGGACGAAGTTAATGCGTATGACTACGGAAAAGATCAAATGATTCGACAACGTATACAAAGCGGCACAAGATCGACAAAAGAGTTATGCGGATCTTCATCGAAAGGGCGTGGAATTTAGTGTAGGGGATCATGTATTGTTGCGAGTTGCTCCATGGAAGGAGTTACAAGATTTGGGAAGAAGAGGAAAGCTCGATCCCGATTTATTGGTCCATTTCAAATTCTTGATAGGAGTAGGAAATGTAGCCTATAGACTCGCGTTACCTCAAAGTATGTCTCGTGTTCATAATGTGTTTCACATATCATACTTTCGTAAATATGTGAAAGACCGAACCACGTTATAGAGTTAGAAGCAGGACGAGATAGCAGAAGACTTAACATTATGAGGAGGTACTGTCAAGATCTTGGATAGGAAGGAGCATGTCCTACTGTGAAAGGTCATACCACAAGTTAAAGTTTTGTGGAGGAATCATCTATAGAGAAATGACATGGGAATTGGAAGCGAAATGAAAGCGAGGTATCCTCACCTTTTGAAACACCGAAGTCGTGTACGTCGATTTCGAGGACGAAATTTCATAAGGAGGGAGGTTGTAAGACCCAACTTATTATTAATGAAATTTAATTTTCTCTATTTATTATTTTGAAATAGTAAGGGTTGATTTGATTAATGTGGATAGTTAGGGTAAAATCATAAATATTTTAAAATAAGCAAGTGGTTATAAAATATTCATTGTTGTCGGGGAATATTCGTTTGGTCGTGGAATATTAAATCTTTGTGGGGAATATTAAAATGCGGCCAGTAGATGACCATGTGTGGGCCCATGTGAAAGCGATTGGATGAAGAAAAGCGACAAATATAAGTTGTTTAAAAATAACGGTGTAGTTATTACAGATTATCTTTGTTAAAATACTTGGTGGTTAAAAACACGTAGCAGACGGTATTGCAATTATGCAATTATTGATTCTTACGTGAAGAAGGCACTACTCGATAATGGTTACGATAATTCTTATTCGGTATTTTATTGAGTTAATAATTCTTTGCGTTGATATTTTATATTCATTGTTTGATAATAATTGTCATTATACGAGTATTTTTCATTATCGAAGCAATAATTCATATTATCTGAATAATATTATTAGATAACATTATTGGCAATGTCTAGAAAGTTACATCTAAGGAGAGGTTTGGTCACCTAATTGCGGCATGATAAGAAGAAATTCTTATTGGAAAGCCCCTCTTTCTCACAAGGCGCACAGGTTGTCGATATTGTGATTACTGTAATATTATTTATGAATAATTAATTATTGATTTATATGATGAGGAAAATATTGATTTTATGAGGATATAGATGGAGAAAATTTTTAATGTGACAATTGTTGAAAATTAATATTTTATCTTTTTACGATAAAATAATTCATTTAAATATATTATTATATTTTAATAATATAATAATGGTGATATTTTTACAATGAATGTGGGATATATGAGTATCTGAGGAGGAAGAGTATTTTTGTTGCAATAAATGTTTAAAACATGTTAAACATGTTGGTGGACCCCATTTATTGATTGAAATTTGATTATAGCTTTTGTAAAATCGTTGGTTTGTGGATTTGGTCAATTTCTATTTGGAATTTGGAAAAACTTTCTTCTGCAAAGTTGTAGAGAATTGAATTTCCTATAAAAACTCGCGAGATTCAAATTTTCTGATGAAAGGGCTATTTATTATGAATTATTGAAGTTAGAAGTTAAAATAATTAATTTTTGGGAGTTTTAGTTAATTATTTTGAGAAAAACGTTTTTTTGCAACTAAGTTGGCCTCACATGTGATTCAAATGGGCTGAGATCAGTTGTCTAAGGTGGGCTAAAGAAAATGTGAAAAATATATTAATATTATATTAAATTTTCTACTTTGGTGTTACAAGCATTTTCCTATAAATAGGGTCTTGGGTTAGAATTGAAAATCACAATGAGAAGCTGAAGTTTTCTCTCTATTTCTCTCGTATATATTGCGTATTCTTGTGAGTATACTTTGAGTATTGTTAGGCGGTCTGAGTTCCCTTTAGCACTATACCACATTATTCGAATTTAGAAGTCTTAATCTTTCGAGGTAAGGGATGTTATTTTCTTCTCAAATGATATTATTTCTTCAATATCATTATCTTTGAAATATTAGTTGGAACTTTTTATCAAATTTGAAACTTTTTCATATGGGGTTACTATTCATGAGTTCTTATTCACGAGTTATTATTCATGAGTTCTTATTCACGAGTTCTTATTCACGAGTCTTATTAATGAAGCGTGAAGATGTTTTTTTTGGAAAATTTCTATCTTTTGGTGTTGGAGTTATTATTCACGTATACGGCACTATTCACATATATCTGGCACTATTCAATAGAAAATAAAATTTCTTCTTTTTTGTCCAAAATATCTATTACGGATACTAGCTTTGATTGTATCCATGTTTTGATCATTCTTGAATTTTACACCACTATGATTATTTTTGAGGTATTTTTGAACATGGATAAAACAAAGTACGAATCCTTAATCCTTAATCCTTGTCATTTTGTTTCTTTGGATTCGTTTCTTTAAAAATATTTTCATCATCCTCGGTCTTAAATGATGATATTATTGAATATCTTTGGCTTTTGTAGTGCAAAGATGAATGATTTTCGAAGAATATCTTTGGTAGTAGTGCAAAGATGAGCAGTGTTTAGATGAACATGACCAATTGATGAATATCTTTGCTTTTGTAGTGCAAAGATGAATATTTGATTCGGATGTATATTGATTGATGTTACGGGGATAAAAGATGAGCGATGAACTTTTAAATTCATACATAGAAGATAGTAGTTTGCATTCTCTACTTAACTCTTCTAATGAATTATTATTTCATTGCGAATATTGATTTAAAATTTGTTGTCTATTGTATTCTATTAGATTTTTCCTGTTGAAGACTAACGGTAATTTGTTGTATATTATCTTAGTCATAATATTCTTTCTTGGGCTAGTTGAGCTCACCCTTTTCCTTTTGTTCCATTTTTCTTCTCGGGAGGCGAGAATATAAGCGAGTGCAAGTGGGGTATGGAATGAAGGTTTTAGAAAGAATTGTTTAGTAGTCCTCACCATTTTGTAAAATAATGTATCAATAAATGTGATGAGGATTTATTTGAGTATAGATATTGTCTAGAAGATAATATTTGTATTCAAACTCACAGTTTTACCGTTGTAATAATAAAGTTGTAGTTATTTCTGTACCATGTATTGACAACTCAGAATGGGTGATGTATACCTATTTTGGGGGCATCACAGATATAGCAAAAATTAATTTGGGTTAAATAGAATGCAAATGATCACTTGAGAAAGGGCTTTTGGCACTTGAGAATTCCTGTTAACAATTCAGTAAGCATAATAATTGGGATAATTGGATAATTGGTTTATAGTTCATAATTGGGGATATTGGAGTCTTAATCTTTATTTATCTGAATTCATTCTTTAAAATCTTAGTTTTAATTGATTAATTTAGTTTTCTTAATTAAAAAAATCACAATTTGTGATTGTTTAAATAAAATTGGTTTGGTTAAGAATTAGTACTTGGTGATTTTTATTAAATAATTCCTCGTGGGAACGATACTCTACTTTCACTTTATTACTTGTTGGCGTGGTGTATACTTGCGTATTCATTGATTGAGAAATCGATCAACAAGTTTTTAGGCGTCATTCTTGGGGAATTAATTTAATAATTATTTACCGATATTAATTTCAATCAAATTAGTCTTAATTTAAACATTTTTATTTTTATTTTATTTTTCATTCTCTTCCTATATTCTCTCTTTTTAGGTACCATGGATGACTTTGCGTATCAATGGCCATATACGAACATGAGTCGACGAGGGGGCGGAGATTGACGGACTCGAGAAACTTTACGCATTATCAAGACGAGATGGAGACACTTTCGAGGATGTTTGAAGCTTTTGAAGCTCAGCGTCATCAAAGTGTGGCGGTTACTTGTGATTATTGTCTTTGGAAATCATATGAGTCATCAATGCGCCATCGCCGAAAGTAGATAAAGATATAGTGGTGATTACCCCAATAATTATGTCTATCCCAACAACTATCATCGAGGTTGGGGGTATCACTGGATTTTTCATGGAGTATCAATCAAGATCAATTTTATGCTCCAAGTCCAACATACCCACCGGATTTCTCGTGTCCATCTCCACTACAACGGAAGAACATTCAAATTGGGAGGAAGCCTTGAAAAAGTTATTAAAGCTTACGAAAAGAAACACGAGGAACATGAAAAGAAACTTAATCAAATGCATTTGAGTATACAAAGTCGAATGCATCGATCAAGAATCTGGAAAATCAATTGGGGCGAGATAGCACGTCGTTGAATAATCGCTCGTCTCAATACACTTGGCTCTATGACATGAATTACGAGACCGATGGTGAGCAAGAACCAAATCTGCTGAACCGGATGTGCCAAATGATATAGATGTTGAAAGAGAGGAAAGACTTGGGGACCAGAAAAAGAGATCGGCAAAGATCTAACTTTGAGTACCAACGAAGATGAGCCAATTTCATTAGTATCCCATGTGCCTCCTCCACCAAAGTTCAAGAATACAGGCGGTTTTGCAAAACCATGCCCAATTGGAAGTCATGTAAATCTTGCAAAGCTCTTGGTAATGTAAGAGCTAGTACATTTTGTAGAAGTCATGGTGGGATGAAAAGGAGAAGATAAAGGAAGATTCCATTATGTTTATTAAGCTTGATGCCCTAATCGATCATCGACATAATGGAGGAAACACCTAGTGGTTTATGCGTTCTTAATGGGGATCCTATCTACAAAGAGCATGCTAGGTGACTTCAATTCAAGGGTTTTTGCTAATGGGAACCTCCCAAAAGAGACATTGCTTCGATGGATGGAGGGTTCTCTCAATTTTCGTGAGGGAAATTAGATGAAATTGAAGAAGTCATTTGAGACTATAAAACAAGCGCTTATTGGGAGGCAACCCAAGTTCAAATTTTATTTTAGTTTTATTAAGTTTTATATTAGTAGTTTTGAATTTGCATTTATTTAGGATTTAATAAAATTGCTTCTATCATGGTTTCTGAGGTTATTCAAGTCAACTTCAAGTGTGGTGCCCAATTTGTTCCATGTGCTTGCTTTATTCTCCAAACTTTAATGAATGAGGAGAAAGATTGCTATATTTTCGTGGAAATCCTTTGCTTTAATTTTTTATTGTAGCCATTGAGGACAATGTCTAGTTTAAGTTTGGGGCATTTTAGTGTCGTCCTGCATATAGTTAGTTATCTGCATAGTAGTTTATTTTATTTTTTTATGTGTTAGCATTATGTTTTTTAGGTTGCATATATATCATGGTATTTTTTTTTGCATCTTCATATATATGTGTTCATGTAGTATAATTGAATTTTTTTTCTTATTTTTGCATGAATCATGTGATAGGTTGGTGTGGTCTTAGCTTCGGCCTATGATAAGATTGGTTTTGCATGTTAACTCGAAGCAGTCTTGATAATTGATGATGAGTTCTAATTTTAATCATGATGATAATCTGAGCTTATTCGAAACTTATGTAGGTTAGCACTTAAAATTTAACCTGCTTTTAATCCACTTGGTTCAAGGGTTTCATAATTTGTTTTAGAGGAAAATCTTTGTTAAAATTTAAGGAAATTAGTGCTGGCGGTAAAGGTTGGAATGACGTAAAAACTTGAGTTTGGGAGAATCTATGGGATATATATACTAAAAAAAAAAAAAAGAGAGAGAGAAAACCCGTGGTTAGTTTTGTTTCGGGGCCTTTGTTACTTAAGCAGAAATGCGCTTGAAAAAGTGTCTTAACACCTAGCGCCCTAAGGTCTTATATGGTCTGGGAGTCGTTGGTTGAAAGCTCGCTAAGGGGTGGCACTATTAGCCTAATGGAATGAGACATTGCACAACCATGAAAATAAATAAATAAATAAATAAATAAAAATAAAATACACGAGAAAGAGCAAAAATGCCCTCGTGGTTGAATAAAAGTATAAATAAATCCTGTATTTACCCTTAGACTTGGTAATTGCTTAGTTTTAACCGGAGTTGTCATGTTCACAAAAGTAATTGAATTGGAACTGAAATTTTCCTTATAAGAAGTTTGTTATGTGATTATCTGGAACTGTGGTTGGTTAGAATGGTTAACAAGCACACATACACAACATGGGTGATGACAGGTTTGGGTTGACTAATTGGTTAGAGTTATGGATTTTGAATTGATTGGATATATTGTTTGAGTACCAATGGTATCTTTGAGGCCTGTTGCTATATATCATACTGATTTATTACTCGGTTCGTAGGTATATTAGGAAGTAGATTATGCATATGCATTCATTTAGTTGAGTTATTTTGTTTATTTTTAGTTCTTTGTGTTTTTGCTTGAGGACAAGCAAAGATTTAAGTTTGGGGGTAATTGATGAGTGAGTTTTATACACATGAATTGGATACATTCGGGCTTAATTTATTGTTGTTCTCAAGTCTTTTAGGATGTTTTTATGTGTTTGTGTCTATTCCTACATGTTTTATATTGTTTTGTAGGAATTGGGACAAAAGTTACTTAGATCGACGTTTGAGGTGGCTAGATTCGCGTTTTCGGCTTGCCATTTACACAGCAGTCACTTCAGAGCCAATTTGACTATAGTTTCGGACATTATTTCGAAAAACTAAAAGAATGAAAGTTGTAGATCTACTTTTTCTCTTTCCGGATCATCTTGAATCATCAAAATCGGAGTTTGGACGAAGAAGTTATGGGCATTTTCCCAAAGGACGTCGGAGCAGAAAATGTCAGAAAATAGGGCAGCGCCGGGGCGCCCATTTTAAGCCTATTTGCAGTGCCGGGGTGCTATAAGGCAGTGTCTGAGCGTCGTTCCCAGCGCTGGGACGCTGGGGAAGAGGTTGGGTGCGGCCTAGACGCGTTTTGGGCGAATTTTGACACCTTTTTGACTCCAAATTGGATTGGGTTTGTTCCTAAACTAAAAATTAGACTTGTAACCTATAAATACATAATGTAAGGCATAAAATAAGGAGGGATTACATAGATTAGACTAGATTAAACACTCCATTAAATTAGAATCTAAACCCTAGTTCTTAATTAGCCATTGGAGATTGAAGCAAATTGAAGAACACAGAAGATCAAGAGCAAGAGCAAGAGGGGAGCATCAAATTTGCTGACAACAGATTCTATTCTTTTCTCTTATCATACTTTTATCTTTTAATGTTTATTCAATTGTGGATTCTTGGTTTTAATTCATTAATTATGAACTAATTTCTTTTATTAAGATTTCAATTGAACTTTTTATGATTATGAATTGATTATTTGATTTATTCCAATTATTTATGTTAAAGTGAGTTGTTTATCTTGCTTTGAGCTTATTGATTAATTATCTGATCAATAATTACCTTGTTACTCTAGAAGGAATTGAGAGAGGAATTCTAGGGTTAGAACTGGACATGGTGACATGTGACTTAGTTATTTGCACAGTGAATAAGTAGGTTTGTGAATAGAATGAGAATATCTATTTGCCGCATGTAACACATAAGGAATTGGGGTTGTAACGAGTTTAATTCAATTATTTTGCATAGGGATATAGCAAAAATTAATCTGGGTTAAATAGAAGGCAAATGATCACTTGAGAAAGGGCTTTTGGCACTTGAGAATTCTTGTTAACAATTCAGTAAGCATAATAATTGGGATAATTGGATAATTAGTTTATAGTTCATAATTGGGGATATTGGAGTCTTAAATCTGTATTTATCTGAATTCATTCGTTAAAATCTTAGTTTTAATTGATTAATTTAGTTTTCTTAATTAAAAAAAATCATAATTTGCGATTGTTTAAATAAAATTGGTTTGGTTAAGAATTAGTACTTGGTGATTTTTATTAAATAATTCCTCGTGGGAACGATACTCTACTTTCACTTTATTACTTGTTGACCGTGTATACTTGCACGTATTCATTGATTGTTAAATCGATCAACATTAGGGCTGAGAAATTAAGAGAGGAGAGAAATTTGAGGTCATTTTGTTTGTGTTTAGAATTTGAGATTTTTAGAAAGATGAACAAAATTGGAAAAAATATACTCTAGATTCATATACGATTGTCTTTTGCTAACAAATGATGGTGGTCTTTGAGATGGTTAATCCGCATAGAATGGAGAGACGTATCGCGGGTCGGGTTTTTCTCACTTTCCGGTGAGGCGGACTTGAAGTGGGTTTTTGACAAAGATGATCTGAATCTGCTGAATGGGGGTTTAGGGATTTAGAAGAAGAATAGCTGGTAGGGATCTGCTGAAGTGGGTTTGCTCTTGTTTCATTTCCGCGTTTTTCTTCTTCTTTTTTTCCGTAGTGGCATCATTTCCTTTTCTTCTTTTTTCTTTATTTTTTCTGTTGACTAAAGTTGTAATTTTCCAGCTTTTCATGCTAATGGCTCTTTTCGCCACCTCATGTATAGCACAATCCCCTCGAGGTGCACCAACGGTCTCACCGACCGCCACACCTACACCTTCTCCTGCGGTTGCGCCACCCACACCCACACCCTCTTCCTCGCCGTCTCCAGCAACTTCGTCCCCATCTCCATATCCATCAAGATTTATTGCCCCCATCTCCTTCACCCAGTATGAGATTCTCGTTAAGACCTTCTCCCGGTGGTCCTGTTTCTTCCAATGGGCCGCCAGCCGATGATGTTCCGAACGGTAGCTTCGCCGGAGGCACCATTTTTCTGAAAAGATTTAATAAGGCATTTCTTATCAGCGCTTGCTACTCTATCGACGACATAACCGTGGACGGAAACCAACTTGTTTGTTGTGTGCCTCCACCGCCTCCTCCGCTCCAATCACCATAGCCGCCATCACCGTCGGCAACAGTAGCACAAGGAATATAGGACTTGAGTATGTTGAATTTATTAATTGGAATATGAGAGATAGAATCTTAATTGCATATTAATTCTTTAAATTAAGAAATTTTAATTGCACTACTATTATAAATAAATATGAAAGTGTATTAGTTGTGTAAAGATTTTATGAGTGCACTATTATTGTAATTATTTTTAAAAATATAATAGAATATGTAATTCATTCAAAAAAAAATTTATACTATTTACAATATTATTGAAAATAAATGTCTAATTATATGGTTAATAGGATTAAAATGCAATATTTAAATGTAATTGCACTATCAAATCCAAATCACAATGGGCTACTCTTAGGATTAGGAACTTTGTATACTTCGTACAGATTTTATGCTACATTTGGATTGAAGAAATGAAATGGAGAGTTGAATGATTTATTCTATTCTAATTGAAATAAGTTATTACATACTCTTCCTCCCCAAGAAATAAAATTTATAAATTTGGGAGGAATAAAAATAGTTCAATCCATTCCCATCACAACCAAATATAATTTTTTTTTCATTTTATAGGAATGAGTCATTCCATTCTCACCTTCGTTACTTTAGTCCAAACCAAGATTATAGTTTGTTTTAATGTTTCACTTTTTAACATCCCGTTAACCTCAAGCACATGATCAGCAGGCCCAATACTATTACTTAAATCAATTAATGATAAATTTCATTCTTATTGTTTAATAATAATAATAAAAATTATCATCAAATAATTATAAATTTAAGTATATTTTAAACAAACCTTAATATGTGCTACAATATTAAAAAGTCAAATAGCATCAATTATGGAGAAAGAAAGTTGTTAATGAATATATTAATATTATTACTGGTGGATGCCCCATTGTGCATAAAAAAAAAAAAAAAAAAATTAATTCGCTAGTGTTGTCGGATTGATAAGGATATCTACAATTAATTTAATAATTAAAAAAATAAAAATAAAATAAGAATACTAGAATCTTCAACTTGTCAATAATACGTCCATACAATTTTTGCAGCTAGTCAAGTGTTCTAAAGATTCTATTGTTGACAATGAAATTTACAAATTAAACATTCTTATTTTACTTGTTGTCTTGTGTGAAATTTTAGTTTACTATCATCGAATAAAATGTGTATACTCAAACTTTAATGCCGGAGAAATGCATTAGGTTTACATAAATTAGCTGGTCAAGTATATTTTAGTTGGTTGGCACTTGGCAGTCCATGTCCATCCATACTAAATGAGTTTGAATTAATGTTTCTTTAGTAAGAATAATAAATGATTCAACTCATACTCGTCCACGTCTAGGTTTTGTTAGCATAAATTATTACTTCCATTCTTTAATATAAATTGTTTTAAAAAAATATTTTTGTTTCTAAATATATCGTTTAATCAATTAATCCAAACACATTAATGTCCGTCTAAACCCGTTCGTTCATTTACCGAGCGAGTGAGTCTACACGCAATCAAGTGTCTTACGAGACTATTAACAAGGGATTGAGGGTTGTTTCTGGACGTCTCTCCTTACTCTGCTCCTTGCGTGACCAACTAATCGTATCGAGCAGTTGTTATTTGACAAATAAGAGAGAGATAAGAGAGCTTTGGTCAGTAGATGTCATTTGAGCCAATTCATTTTTGTGATGGGAGCCATGGTAAATGCTAATTGGGTTGGGGGGGCGGTCCGGTGCATTTATTGACCGGTATCGTCCGATGCACCTCTTTTTTTTTTTTAACCACAATTATAAAAAAATGGCATGGTGTTTTTTGAGTTTTTTCAATAAAAATATATTTTCTTTCTGATTTTTTGTTCAAATTTCGCTTCATTATTTTTATTTATTATTCTCATAATTGTAATTAAAAAAAAAACAAAAAACAAAAAGAGGTGCACCGAACGGTACCGGTCAATAGTGCACCGGACCACCCCCAATTTACCTAGGTGAAATCTGCCTTACAAATGATACATAGCTCTCCTTTTATACCGACGGAGAGAGGAAACCAACAAGCAACATACAATACACACCTTAATTGTTAAAGCCTCTAGTTTTCTTAAAGGGCTAAATACAGTTTACTATATGAAATATTATCATATTCTTGATTAAGCCTCAAAAAAATTTGGGCTTACACTTTATTACATTAAGCGTCTAATTTGATACAATTTTGCCCCTAATTTCAGAATTCGGCCAAAATTAGCCGAAATACCTAATTTTCCGGCCATATAAGAATTGTATACGGTTTGATCGAATAGAATACGAGTTAATAACACTTTTGTTACATCAAGTACAACAAAATTCATAATTTACTACATCAAGTACCTAATTCGTATAAAATTTGTATAAATATTTATTTGATGTATTAAATCTGTATAAATCCTTATAAATAATTATTATATGTTAAATTATTAAAATTAAATATTAATACAAAGATTACCAAATATAATTTTTTTAATTTAAATTTTTTAAAAAAGACTTAATTACCAAAAAAATCAATAAACTTTTAAACAATTGACAAAAGTGCCCAAAATTTAATTAATTAAATAATACCCTTTTATATTGGAAGAGAATACAAAAGGAGGAGGAAAAAATTGAAAAAGAAAAAAGAATTTTTTTTTTACCCATTTGCTCTCTCTTCTCTCTCCCTTCTCCCTAATCTTTTCAAATTGTTTTGTTCAATCAAATTTGGAAATTTATGCGCCTTGGATTCTGTCCGGTAGCTGTGATCGACTTAAGCAAAAAATAACCTGAAATTTTATGTTAATTCAAAGACTTTTCTGACGAAAAAATGCTGATTATCGCCATTGAAGGAGGAGGAAAGAGAAGATGGTGTGCAAAAAGTGAGTTGCAAAGAGAGAATGTATATAAGATGACATAGGTAATGTATTTTAGATTTGAAAAGTGAGTTGTTTTTATTTAATTAAAAGATTCTTCAAACAAATAGTAGTTAATTAATTTATTCAACAACACTTTCTTTCCGTCTGTTTTCCGTTTTATTCTTCAAACAAACAGTAGTTAATACATATATTGTATTTATATAAAAAAAATTAATTTTGAAATTATATCTATAATTTAACAAATTGTATGTATAAATTTTATAACTTAAATCTTGCAAATTATAAATTATATCATAAATTATAAATTTTATGTCTTAAATATTATAAATTATATCACAACTTAAATTTTACAAATTTTATTTATAATTTTATAATTTTATTTATAAATATTTATAATTTTAAATTGTATTTATGATTTTATCTTAGTATTTCTACTAGATTAGTTACTTTTTTAAAAGGGTTAAAAATAATTATATTTATATTTTTTTTCTTTGAGGGTCGAAACATGAATATGGTGGTACTTAATGTAACGGAACTGTAAATAATAATTTTTTAAATTAAGTCAAATCTGTATATTTATACAGTCAAATGGTATTAAATAAACAAAATCCGATCGAATTCTTGGGCGGGTTGGGTATTTTTGTAAGACCCCGAATTTTATGAAATAAAGTATTCAATTTTTTTAATTACTATTCATGAGTTCTTATTCATGAGTTCTTATTCACGAATTACTATTCACGAGTTCTTATTCATGAGTTACTATTCACGAGTTACTATTCACGACAGTACTATTCATGAAGCATGATAATTTTTTTTCGTAAGAAGGCATTGCTCAATAATTATTATATGAATTATTATTCAATATTTTATTTTATTGATTCAATAATTGCTACGTTGATATTTTATATTATTGTTGTTTCAATAATTGTCACGTGATGAGATTTTCCATAATCGGAGCAATAATTCATATTATCCGAATAATATTATTGGATAACATTATTGGCAATGCCTAGAAAGTTACATCAAGGAGAGGTTTGGTCACCTAATCAACTGCCAAAGAAAGAAAAATTCTTATTCGAAAGCCCCCTCTTTCACGAAGCGCACAGTTGTTAATATTGTGATTATGTAATATTATTTGTGAATAATTAATTATTGATTTTTATGATGAGAAAAATATTTATTTTATGTGGATATAGATGGAGAAAATTTTTAAAGTGACAATTGTTGAAAATTAATATTTTATCTTTTTTTCGATAAAATAATTCATTTAAATATATTATTTTAATAATATATTAACGGTGATATTTTTATAATGAATGTGGGATATATGAATAAATGAGGAGGAAGAGTATTTTGTTGGATTAAATGTTTAACACATGTTTTGTGTGTTGGTGGACCCATTTCTCAATAGAAATTTGATTATAGCACCGTAAAATCGCTTGGTTTGTGGATTTCGGTTAATTTCATTTGGAATTTGGAAAAACTTTCTTTTGCAAAGTTGTAGAGAATTGAATTTCCTATAAAAAATCATGAGATTCAATTTTTCGACAAAAGGGCTATTTATTATGAATTATTGAAGTTTTGAGTTCAAATAATTGATTTTAGGAGTTTTAATTAATTATTTTGAGAAAAATGTTTTTGGTGAGTTTGTGAACCTCATTTAACATGTGCTATGGCTGAAATCAGATTTCAAAGGTGGGCTAAGGAATTTTGTTTATAAATAATATTATTATATTCAATTTTTCTGCTTTTGGTGTTACAAGCGTTTCCTATAAATAGGTGCTTAGGTTAGAATTGAAAATCACTTTTAAACTCAAGTTTTTCTCTCTATATTAACGAGCGTATTCTTGTGAGTATTTTGAGTATTGTTATACGGTGCAAGTTCGTTCAGCGTTATTCCAGTCAGAAGTACTGCTCTTTTGAGGTAAGGGATAGTAAGGGATTTTAAGGGTTATTATGTTTTTAGTTTCGAAATTTTTCTGAACCTTCAAAAATTCTAGAAAAATTTGAAATGATATTTTGATGAGTTTTGTAGAGTGTGTCCAAAAATGGCGATTTTTGGATGTATAGATTAGGAGTTATGGATTTTATGAGAAAAGACTATTTTAAAAGTAACTATTTATAACTCCTTGTGATTAACTCCAAAATTGATGAAATTTTTATTGGGAGTACATCTATATAATATCAGTATACCGTGTAAATTTCAGAATTTTTGGATAAAAGTATAATTTATGATAAATGTTTAAATATTCGGTAGTTTTGGCCATATGAAAATAGTAAATGAATTTTAAAATTTTGGAGAAAAATATATATTCAATATGGGACTATGTTATGCTAAATCCCAGAAAAGAAATATTTTTGGAACTGATTTGGTATTTTTCATGAAAATATTCTAGTTATGAGTAAATGAATTAAATATGTTATGTGAAGTAAAAAAATTGGAAAATATGATTTTATGGCTTGAGAATCACATATGAGGTATATGCAGATTTTTGATGAGGGTTTTGGTTATTGGTGATGAAATCTTATGAGTTTGGCATTTTATGATGATTAAATGCATTAATTAGTAAAGTGTAAACAATTTAATTAAATTGTTTATAAGTTTTAGAAATGATTAAAATATTATTGTAATATTAATAATATTAGATTATGAGATTTCTAAGTGATTTATAACATTTGGATTAAGGTGTTATAAATATGGATATGAATTTTATTATGAAACTTTATCTTTTCGTATCGAGGATTTCTTTACGCACGATACGGTGATCTTATGTATGCGAAATACGGGTACTAGTCACTGACAAATTGGTTTCTTCTTTGATCAAATTATCGTTGATTTATGAATCTTACTCTTGAAATTAAAACCATGTTTTGATTATATTGTTTTATATAACATTCTTATAACCCTAATGATGATATTTTTCTTTGACTTGAGTGTAAAGATGGGTAGATTATTGGTATGATCGTGACCATAGGTTCTCTTTCGCCGATGAGTGCAAAAAGTTGATTTGTTGGTGGTATGATCATGACCATTGAATTTACAATTGAATATTTTTTAGCTTAAGTGCAAAGGTGAATTGATCAACATGGTTATAATTATTGTTATATAACTTCCGAAATGATTATGTATTTCTTTGATATATGAATATCTTTGGCTCGTTGTGGAAAGATGACTTGTTGATGAATATCTTGCTTTGTAGTGCAAAGATGAATTATTAATGAATATCTTTTGCTCGTAATGCAAAGATGACTGTTGTTGAATATATTTAGCGAGAAGTCTGAAAGATGAATTATTGATGAATATCTTTGGCTCGTAATGCAAAGATGACTTTGTTGTTGAATATCTTTGCTTTGTAGTGCAAAGATGAATTATTGATGAATATCTTTTGCTCGTAATGCAAAGATGACTGTTGTTGAATATCTTTTTTGTAGTGCAAAGATGAATTATTGATGAATATCTTTGGCTCGTAATGCAAAGATGACTTTGTTGTTGAATATCTTTGCTTTTGTAGTGTAAAGATGGGCTGTTGATGAATATCTTTGGCCGTAGTGCAAAAAGATGAATTTATTAGTATGATTATGAGCAGGGCGTGATTTGGTATAACCATGATCTTTGATGTTTGAGGTAAAGGCGGTGATGAAATTATCTTCGTCCGGATGAGAAGAGGAATTTAGAACTACAATTATGATTATGAGTTATACATGTGATGGTGGGCGAGGAATTGTTGATTGATGTTACGAGGATAAAACATTGTTGGTGGACTTTTAACATGAGAAGATAATTGATTTTATGGTCTATTTGACTCTTCTAATGGATTGCTCGTTAAACGCTGACTATGGTTGAAAAGTTTTATCATCTACCGTATGTTCTAAATCTCGATTTATTCTTGATGAAGACTATTGATAATTTATTTATCTTTAGTCATAATATTCTTTTCTTGAGCTAGTTGTGCTCACCCTTTTGTTTCACAATTCCTTTTCAAGTAATAAAAGTGTAATTTGGGTCGGCGGGGGATAAGCGAGGGAATAGAATGGTGTGGTCTATAGATGTTGAGGGTGAGGTGAATTTAACTTGGAAGGGTGTTTTGCCACTATCACACAAGATGTCTAATGACATACAACCTCGTGTCATCATAAGACATGGTTGTGCTCATCCACTTCTTGAGTATATTTACAAGCATTACCTATATAATCTTGGTGTTTTGTTTGGAGTATAATACCCAATTAGAGCGGTGGAGATAATGATATGTCAAGAGAAGACTCACCATTGGGAAGAATATGATAGTAATCTTATCGTTTTTCTTTGGGGTCTATTAGGTTGACAAGGATAATTACGTGGCCATATGATATCTACCAAAACCTAAAAGCATGGCCTCCCATATACGAAGGTTTCTTGAGCACTTCCCAAAGATTCTAATTTCTAAAACAGTTTTTGACTATACCTTTATGTAAGGTGTCATTGTGACGTGCTACAGTTGGTATATATTTGTATCCAAACTCACAGCATATGTGTTGTTGTATTTTGCACGACAATTGTTATAATAAAGTTGTAGTTGTTTTTCTGTACCATATTTTTGGCGACTCAGAATGGGTTGGATGGAATGGACCTATTTTGGGGGCGTTACAATTTTGGCCAATTTTGACCGAATTCAAAAAATGGGAGCTAAATACAAAAAATGCAATTAGCTCTTTTCAAAAAGAAGGCAGTCAAGGAATACACAACAAATTATAATTAAGTGGTACTAATATTAGAGGAAAACATATTAAACATTATTACATAAAATTCAAACGTATGATTTCTTTAAAATATTTAATTAATTTAATGCACACCAAATCAAACCTTATATATAAAAACACGTCGAAGATAACGTCAGATAACATTATCAAATCAAAACAATTTTAAAAATCGTTGAGTTAACCCTTGCTTAATTAAGAGAGTTAACTCGGTGCTAACTCAAAATTGGTCGATCAATCGATCTTGCTCTTCCTCTTCCGTTTCCCTTTAATTAAACCATCGTCTCTTCTTCCTTTTCCTCATCCTCACTCATAAACTACCCGTATCCTCTTCACTATTGTGACACCCCCAAAATAGATATACATCACCCGTTCTGAGTCGCCAGATATCATTCTATAAAAATCAAATACAAACTTCATTTATATAATTGCTGAATCTGTAAATGTAGTAAGTACGACAACAGATAAGCTGTGAGTTTCAATACAAAATCTATGTAACTCTCATGGTGCCTCGACCACAACACCTTACAAAGGTACTTTACATAAAAGTACAATCAATAACTATTTTAGAAATTAAAATCTTTGGGAAATGCTCAAGGAAACCTTCGTACATAAGAGGCCATGAATCTAAGTTATGATAAATATCATATGTCCAGAGAATTATCCTTGGTTGACCCAATAGACCCCAAAAAAAACGAGAAGATTACTATCATCTTCTTTCCAATGGTGAGTCTTCTCTTGACATATAACTATCTCCACTGTCTCCAAGTGAAAATTATATTTCAAATAAACTCCAAGATCATATAAGCGTGCTTTCGTAGATATACTCAAGAAGTGGATGTGCACAACCCTGTCTTATGATAACACGAGGTTGTATGTCATTAGACATCTTGTATGATAGTGGCAAAACACCCTTCCAAAGTTGGGTTCACCTCACCCTATTCGGTTCACCAAAATTAAATATCAAATAACGTATACAATACGACACACTTATCTAAAGTTCTCAATAAAATTATTTTCATATTATTTAGGGAGAACCTCAACAGCTATAGACCACCGTTCTATTCCCCTGTTATCCCCATTCGACTCGGCAACACTCTTATTACCTGAAAGGAATTGTGAAGCAAAAGGGTAAGCACAACTAGCCCAGTAAAGAATATCATGACTAAAGATAATTAAATTATCAATAGTCTTCGTCAATAATAAATCAGAGATTTAGAACATATGGTAGATGATAAAACTTTTCAACCATAGTTGCAGCGGAACGAGCAATCCATTAAAAGAGTCAAATAGACCATCAGGTCTATTATCTTCTCCATGTTAAAAGTACACCAATAATATTTTATCCTCGTAACATCAATCAACAATTCACATCCATAATCATATGAATAACTCATAATCATAATTGTGATTCTGAATTCCTTTTCGCACCAGACGAAGATAATTTTTATCACCTATCTTCACCGAAACATCAAAAATTATGGTTATACCAAATCACAATTCCCGCTTTCATAATCATTTAATAAATTCATCATTTTCAGACTACTACCAAAGATATACAAATCAGATAACTAATAACCAACAGTTCATCTTTGCATTGCAGAGCCAAAGATATACAATTTGTAGAAACCAATAATCAACAGTCCATCTTTGCATTACAGGCCAAAGATATACAACTGTAAAACCAATAATGTTGTGACTCAGCTTAATACCATCACGACCACGAATTATCCATCCACTACGGGCCAAGGATATTCGTGTTTTTCAATCTGACTATGATTATATACCGAATAATCCTCGGTCATAATCATACCAAGTCCATCTACGCACTACTGGGCCAAAGATGACTTTTACCACATCATTTGTAACATTATTACTGGCCATGATTATACCGAATAATCCTCGTCATAATCATACCAAGTCCATCTACATACGCAAGTCATAGATGACTTTCAACACAATATAAGCATGAGGATCATAACAACGATATAAAGAATCAATCAAATGAGATAAAGGATAAATATTAAACATTTATAATATAAATTATTCAGGGTTCAAGAATATCCCAAATGTTATCAATCACTTAATAATCTCATAATCTAATATCATTAATATTATAACAATATTTTAATTATTTCTTAAACTTATAAACCATTTATTTTAATTGTTTACACTTTACCAAATAATGCATTTAATCATTCAAAAATGCCATACTCATAAGATTTCATCACTAATGATCAAATCCCTTATCAAAAATCTGCATATACCCTATATAGGATTCCCAAGCCATAAAATCCTATTTACCAATTTTTAACTTCACATAACATATTTAACTCATATACTCATAACTAGTGCATTTTTATAAAAAATACCAAATCAGTCCCAAAAATATTTCTTTTCTGAAATTTGGCAGAATATAGTCCCATATTGAACATATATTTTTTTCGGAATTTTTAAAATTCATTTACTATTTTTCATAAATCAATTTCTAATTAATTCCTTAAGCTACCTCAAGTTTGACTCCAGAAATTTCCAAATCTTGACAGGATCTTACACATGTTAACGTGATCTTCCGGTTTAAATTTCATGGTCATCGGATTTATAGAACTCCGGTTATAGCATTTTCGTCGGAAAAACCTAAATATTGAAATGGTCATAACTTGCTCATTTTAAGTCGGAATAAGCTCATTTTTGGACAGGAGGTACTTTATACCATATATTTCCATGTCCCAAAAGGCCAAAATTTTTCTCACAAATTAAGTGGCCAAAAATGCCCTTTTAAATTTCTGGGTAGTAGTTTTTTTATAATTTGCAGCTTTTGACTCCTTTGCTAAAATCAGTCCACACGAAAATTTAAACACCTTTTCCAGTGATTCCACCTAGATAAGTTAGAAAACTCATAGATCTAACTCTAGAACTTGACCACACTCAAAAATTCAAAATATAATAGGAGATATGGTCAATTGAATTTCATGTTCCATTTTCTCCCAAAATCTGATTTTCCACCCTTTGTGATTTTTAAGAAACTTTCATATTTTCACATAATAACCAACATAACTCCTCATAACACTTACTAATACTACATATACCCATGATTTTCATCAGTCCAATGCTTTTATTATGACTTTCATCATAATCCACGTAAACAGATCATTTTCAAAATTTAATAAGGAATGAATACAAATGATCATTCATCGTGCATGTGGTAATCCACATAGACAGGTTATTCTAACAGAATAATAAAAAATGGAATAACTGAAGAATTCACCATGCATGCGATAGATCGCACACATAGGTTATTCTCAACAGAATAATAAAGAACGGAACCGTGTCAGCGTAATTAAGACCGGATGTGATATTAAAGCGTAATAATAAAGAATGGAATAATAGAAGAATTTTACCATGTATGTAGTACTTGGCGACAGACAAAGTTATTCCAACATAATAATAAGGAATGAAATAATAGAAGAATTTCACCATGTATAGGGTAGATCACGATTAAAAGTTATTCCAACAGAATAATAAAGAATGGAATAATGAAGTTCTATTCATGAATCTGAAAGAAATAATACCCCTTACAGTACAACAAATAATATCCCTTACCTTAGAACAAACCTGGATATAGGAGTAGTGAAGTAGCGAGAATACTTTTCTTCTCTCTCTATAGTTTTCTCTCTAGAGTTTCAATGAATTAAGTAAGAAATAATGAAGGAATGAGCTTATTTATAGGAGAATGGGTGAATAGTAACTAATTCTAAGCGATCCAGATTGATTTACTTTTAAACTAAGCTGGTTGATTGGTTTACTATAAAACATTCTAATAAAACAAAATCTTTTAAATAAAATATAATATATTCTATTTATAATCTAATAAAACGAATAACTTTATAAAAATATTCCGTTTTATAACACTTATTATAATAAAATATAATATATTCTAATTATTGTCTAATAAAACAAATAATTTTATAAAAGTATTATGTTTTATATAAAAAGTTTTTTACTACAAAAACACTATGCATAATAGTAATATATATATATTCTATTTATAGTCTAATAAAATGAATAATTTTATAAAAGTATTCTATTTTATATAAAAGCTTTTCATTTTATTACATTAATAAAACTAATAAAACAAAACTTCATCATCATTATTATAATTCACACTATTAATCGACGTGTCGTTCCCGAGGAAAAGGGGGGCTTTCAATAAGGATTTCTCCCTATTGGCTCGCAATTAGGTGACCAAACCTCTCTCATTGGCGTAACTTCAGACATCGTTAATATTGCAAATAATAATATTAATAACTTTGTTATCTCAATTATTGATTTAATAATATATAAAATATCGACAATAATTGAATCAAACTGAGTGACTTCTCACGTAAGCATTAATAATCAATATCGTGTTCTATTATGCAACCACGAGTATTTTACCACCAATTATTTTATGACAACTTGCTTACTTTTAAATTTTTTTAAATGTCACCCTTAACTTTAAACTTTTATCAATTTAACTATTTACCAAAATAGAAAAATTGAATATTTTTATTTCATAAAATTCGGGGTCTCACAACTATCTTCTGTTTCCCCGTGAATCAGAAACCTAGATTCCCCACCTCTTTTTATAAGGTATCAAATCCCTTACTAAGCTCAACTTCAGCTAAATAACCGAAGGAAATATTTTTTTCAGGAAGGAGATTCAAAGAAACAGGGAGAAGCAATATTAGGGGAGATGTAGACAAAATTAAAAAATAAGGAAGAAAATATGATTCATTATCATTCATTGCCTCAGCATTACAATGGAAGGTGTTGGAAGAATGCATATTTTGATTTGATGTTTAAAATAAATGCTCATGATTATATGTAAAGTCCTTCAAGGAATATATGTACAAGGACTTAGTGATAGATCAAAATTATTAGGTTGATCTTAGTTCTTAATGTTCACTTATATAGATAGAGAGATAAAAAATGTTAGGTTATTCTATGAGTAGAAAGAAATAGATAGGCTTTGAAGAGAATCATAGTCTATTCAGCTGATCAATAGAATGCAGAAAGTAAGGCAGGATCGTAGAGCTGAGATGATCGTAGTGTATCTGCCTCGAAGGGCCTCTTCAGAAATCGTAGAGTGGTCCAGACGTTTGCCGAAGCTAACTCATAGATCGTAGTGTGCTTTTGGAAACGTAGAGTCTGCAAGACGAGCAAACAGAGATCGTAGTGTGCTCTCGGAAGCATAGAGTCTGCAAAACGAGCAAGTGAAGATCGTAGTATGCAAAACTATTGAAAAAAATCGTAGTGTTTTATTCAGACCAAATACAAATATGGCAAAACATCACGATATGCATTGTAGAGTATCATCTGTCTTATGTCAGAAGCATCGAGCCCTATCTCTTATTTGGAAACAAATTCCAATAAATGTGGAATGGGTTTTGAACGTTGAAACTCTCACTAGTCCCAACGGTACAAAAGATATCCTTAGTATTGATCAAAAGAAACGTATTCAAGAAGCTAAGAAAAGGACCATTGGGCAGAGGAAAACACCTTTTTAGGTGTTAGGTGAGAAAGTAGTCTGCTGCGTCAGTGGGCCAGATTGTAATTCAGACGATGTGCAGAAAAGTCTCCATCAAAGCTCGAAAATGTCAAACGCATTTAATGCCTCACCAGATGACTTCAACGGATAGATTTACAAAGATCACATATATACAGAACACAGACAGATGAGAGATATAAGCAAGCATTGACCAAAAACGCACAAGAACACTCAACGCTCAACTCTACAATTTGAGAAAGATAGAAAGCTTGCTCAGTTACTCAGTTCTTTCAAACAAGTGCTTAATAGCAACTGAGTAGCACCAATCACGATCTCAACAACAACCAATCTACTGAAGTGAGAGTTCCAAGTCTGAAGGACTTGAAGAGTTCTAAGTGAACTGTAAAGAACCAATTCTGCTGGACTTAAAGAGTTCAAGAGTGAACTAAGAAGTGCATAGACTGTGTTAGGTTTGTAATATTCATGAACGCAATCAAATTGCATAAAAAGTGCGAAAACGTGTAAAATCAGAGTTTTAAAATTTTTACAAACCATATACCCGGATCACCCTTTATGCACAATTATTAATTAAGCGAAAAAGATGAATAAGAAACATACCCTTGAAGATCGAGCTTCCTCGTGTACAAGTTCACCTCCAATCCTTTTTCGCGTTCAACTTGAATCCACCGGGTTTTGTTCCTTCCTTTGATCGGCGTTAGCCACCCAAATGTTTGGCCTTTAAAGGTGATCCACCAAGGAAAAATAAAGATTCAAGAAGATGGTGTTTTGGCTCAAACCCTAGTTTTCTATCTCTATAGAAAAAAGCGTAATCTCCAACAAATTGAAATTATTTACGTATGTTGTAAAAAGTCAACAACCACCTCACCCATAATAAGACTCCTCTTATTTATAGATGTGGGCAACCCACCTTAACAATTAAGGAATTGGGATTTATTTAATTAATTAAATTCTTTTAATTAATTAAGCTCCCTAATCTTATTAGGGATAATTAATTAAACTCCTTTAACTAATTTTCCTTCCTAATCCAATTATGAATAAATGAGAGTACTTATATTAAATTAATTCCTAAACTCTTTTAGAAATTAAAATAATAATAATTGTAATAATATTAATAAGACTCCTCTTATTAATTTATATTTAATATTTCTAAAATATTAAATAATAAATATTAAGCTATTTAATTTATTCTATCACCATAGATTAAATTAAATATACTTAATATATTATTACGATTATGCCATTAACTTCTTAAATAATTATTCTTCCTTTTATGGTGTGACCCTTTAGGTTCTCCATATTAAACAGGTTGTGAATAAATCAATTAGAACAATTCTAATCTTATTTAAATAAATAAATTAAACAATTAATTTATTTAAATAAATAATATTTATTCTCTGATAGGGATAAGCCTCCCTAGCGATCAACGACTTTCCGGATAATATAGATTTCAACATTAATCATAAAAGAACCTTTGAGTAAATAGTTACCCTACAATTCAATCCTTCCACCATCTGATGTCCCAATTAAATATAAGGCATGGAATTCTTTGTCACAAGTCTTATTTTATTTAATTATATGTATTTCGATCCTTAAATGCACAACACTAAATAATGCAAATTAGAAACTCCTTTCTAATTTCATTCGCCTTCGCCAAGGACTCTTTGGGTTGTCATTTATCGAATCACATAGGACATTTCTCTTCTTTTATTAAAAGTGGTAGATTCTTTATTGATCATACATTATCTCCATGTACAACTTATTATACCCAAGCATACCCCTTTGATATACCCTAAGGGTCTTAAGGAATAAGTCAAAGTATAACTCATCATACACGAAGATACTATGATGATCTCAAGTCCGAGGATTACTTGTACTACTATCTCTACAGAATCCTATTGATGAATAAGTAAAACTCCATTAGGTATTCCTTAGCGAGCCACGTTCAAAGTGAACTTATTCTCTAATAAGCACCTACATACTTGCTTTAGTGTCTCCACATAAATGATCATGAGATTAATCATCCTCATCCAATGAAGCAAACAACGTACGTATACCCAATCTATCCGGATTCACTAATCCCCAATTTAGTAATCCAAAGATTGGGAACTATTTTAGTTTTAAGCTTTTAAGAATTTAGATCTCATTAGAATGATCATCATCATTATTCTAAAAGCATTGCTTAAAACTATGGGTTTATCACATATTATAAAAACAAAGATCATGTAGATAATTAAAAGCCTTTAATAAATTAATACTTTTTATTAATAAATGAATAAGATTGTTACAAAGTATATGCTTTATCATCAAACATGATTAGCTTGTGTGCATATTACTTTCAATCTCCCACTTGCACTAAAGCCAATCGCCATCAGTATCTTATATTCTTCTTCTCTAAGTGACGATTATCCTACTTTGTTGGATAAGCTTTAGTTAATGGATATGTAATGTTGTTCTTGAGAGTCCACCATCTCTATAGTGATTTCCCATCTTCAATGATTCTTATAATCAAATGAAAGTGCCACAACACATGTTTAGATCCAAGATGAGACTTAGGAACTATTCCTAATTACGTAATGAACTTTTAATCCAAACAATCAACTTGCGACTTCATTTATAGCTATTTACTTTGTCTTTATCACTAAACCAACAACTCTTTCTTTGTTTGGAACCTTTTCAATTCAACGCACCTTTATTCAAGATAACGCTTTACCTTAAAGTGGATTTTTACATCATCTTGAGTGCATCTGAAAAACTTGAGTCATTAAGCCATCTAGTTTTAATTTAGACCCACCATGAATATGATCACATCCTTAGTCTTGGGTTAAGCACTTTAAGATGTTTTTCAACGCTCATAGTGAACTTCTCCATAATATGGTGATCGACATCGGTCTCGTATATTTCATTGCATATATGATAGTCACTCATGCGATCTCTCTTTTCAGAATCTGTGGGGACTATTAAGAGAGATACACTCCATAGCTCATCGACATGAGACATCTCTTGGAGTTTGCCATGCTAAGCGACTTTAGCATCAAATGAATATATCGTTCCTTGGGTTAAGTCGAGCATCCTCTTGAATCTATCTATATAAATTTTATCCCCAATTAAGATACTCTTCCCAAATCATTCGTGGAGGAATGTTTAGACAACTTTATCTTTCTTGATTGTAGCATTGGTATGTTATTCCTCATCAAGTAGTATATCAACATATAATACTAGAAATTTCACGACGCTCCCACCGACCTTTTGTACACACTAGAACTCTTACCTCATCGTATGTAACTCTGGATCATCATCTTCTATGATGTGTACCTCATCATCATCATCCATGATGAATCCATACCTCCTAGGTATCTTTGGTACTATTCGATTTATGATTTGATTTGTGGTACAATAGTCTATCTATATAGTTCCTCTTATTTGACTTATAGTGTTTTGTGGTTTTTGAACTCTTCAAGATCTATTATCCTCCCACTAGCCCCTTCAATGATAAACACCTTTATCTTAGAAGGCGGCGTGATTTCGTAATAAACACCTTTTGTTAAGTAGGATTATAGAACATATACCCTAAACTTACTTTAGGATGTCCCACAAATCGACACTTATAAAATCTTGTCCCAAGCTTATCCTTTGAAACCTTTTCACATAAGTTGGACAACCCCTTATCTTAACATACTTAAGATTAGGAATCCTCCCTGTCCATAACTTTTATGGAGTCTTGGGCCGGATTTTGAGGTTACCTTTTTGTAGATGTCTGACCATTTCTAGGACATGACCCTAGAGGGATACTGAAATGTCGGTAAAATCATTATGGACCGCACCATGTCCAACAAGGTACGAATTTTCCTTTCAAATACATCAATCAATTATTATGTATCGAGAGGCGTCCAATATGAGAAAACCATTTGAGATGATCTAGAAACTTATTGCACAAGTATTCCTTCCTTGATCCGATCAAAGAATCCTAATACTTTGCCAATTTGTTTCACTTTTGAATTCTTTGAACCTTTCAAATAATTCACACTTGTATTCAACAAATACATACATTCAACTCTTTGAATGATCATCTCCTTTTCTTATACTAGTTTGTTCGATATGCAAAATTATTTTCATGTAAAGTCAAGTATACAAAATTTATTAAGTAATATTCGGTTCTATACAAAACATTATTATTATAAATAGAACAACAATTGTTCTTAATTATAATACCAAAAATTTTATTGTCAACAATAAAATAGAAATAATGTTTTAACAAGAACTGGAATACAATAACAACTTATTGACTTAATAGATTTGCTATGTAAGCATTGCTAAACTATAAGTTTCTATGGCTAATGTAGCAACCTTTGCTTCATTTCCCACACATAGGATTACTTATATTTGTTTAGCTTTCTACTTCTGTTTGGTCCCATCATAAATCTATATTTATGATAACCAAAGTCGGTATCCAATACCCAAGTAGAACCTTGACTTAAAGAAAAATTTATTTTAAATTATGAACAAAATTGTATTTATAACCGAAACTTCACTAAGCTTCTTTGGTTAGCCTCTGCAAGATACTTCTCGCAGTTTCTTTCCAGTGTCCAGGCTTATTGCAGTGGAAGCAAGCTCCTTTACTATCCGTATCAGTTTTGTTCTTATTATCCTTTGTTTATGCCTTTCTATTTACCTTCTTTGAATCGTTCTTCTTTTGGAAGATCCTTTGGCCCCTACCGGTAAGACTTGATCTTTCTTGGTTGGAAAGTGACTCTCAACATTTTTCAATATGTTAAGCAAATCGGTGAGGCGATATCTAGCTTGTTCATATGAAAAATTCACAACAATTGTGAAAGGAGTAGGGAGTAAGTGCAAGATCAAATCTTGGCTCAACTCTCCATCCATGACAAAACCGGTTGTCTAATTGATCAATCAAATTGATTATGTTAAGAACTTTTTATCTGCATTTATAGTGCCATTGGCCATTCTAGATCGGAAGAACTCCTTAGATATCGATATCTATCGGTCCTACTTTCTTCACCATCAACTACTTGATGTGCGGGAATATAGTAGGAGCATCCATAGTTTCATCTTGTGGCTGAAGCTCGTTACTCATGGATGCTGAGCATGATGCATTGAGCCAACTATGCATCATCTTGCCACTTTCTAAAAGTAGCAATGTCTTCCTCTCGGAGGCATTATGCGCAACCATTTCGAGGATAGGCGTATTAAGGACATAAGATAGCTTTTTGACTATGAGAACTATTCTCAAATTCCTTAACCAATCAGATTTAATTTGGTGCGGTTAATTTAGCATCTAATATGCTACTGTGATGATAGTAATTTAGACATTGTAAAATTACAGTAAATGAATTTATAATTAACAACATTTTAACATACTTCTTTTATTAATTACCAAAATAAATTAGGTCTTGTTTTAAATTGGTATCTCCCACTATTTTCTTCAAACTATATTACCCTCACTTATATAGTTGGCAAAATCTAATTAAAGATTTGCTAGTGAGAATAAGGATCCCATTTCAAATGTATATAGCCTTGTGGTGACACAACAAACTATATATAAATAAATAGGTAGACAACTTTTGTCAATTACATCAACTATCTGACTCCTTTTCTTTTGCCTCTTAGATTATTTTGATCAGTGGTGGCACATCCGAATCAAAATTATCCAAGTTAAGTCCGACCTAGCACTCCATATATTCAAAAAGAAAAAAATATCATCATTGTGGTGACACAACAAAATAATATTGTTCAATTTTCTTTATAAGCATCAAATGTGATAAATTAACATCTTAAATACTTAATACTTGCCTTGTGGTGACACAACAAACTCATATTAAATATTTAATACTCTATTAATTTTTTTATCATGCTAGAAAGTGACGTTCGATATTCCAAATATCTTTGAGCGCTTAGGACTTAATATAAAAATTGAGGGGTTTGTTATTAATTTGTCTCATCTTGTTTAGCGCGCACATACATATATATATAAAATACACGTCATATTAATGAACATGCGAAACATGTTTGCATAATATATAATATATATAGTATAAGCGTACGCATATAGAATACTATATTCTACTCGGATTGATTATGGACTTTTATTCTAGTTTGGTTCACTAGAGCCACCAAGTGAACCAAAAGGTCAAACCCCAGGGGTGCAAGAAATAATATTTAAATATAACTATTACATTTAAACTTGGGGCTCCATTACAAACGGGTCTTCAAACGCTCCTTGCTTCTTGATCTCCAATTTTTCAAAATTAATTCTAACTATTCCTATTACAAAACTATTTAAAATAAATAGAAACCTTGATCGATCGTCGGGAAATACATAGGAGGGAATAGAATTTACATTAAGAAAAATTAGAGAAGCGAGTCTGTGAGACCCCATTTAATAAAACCCATACATTCATGCATCCAACTAAAATAAAATCCAATCATATTGGTGATAGTCCATAATCAATCTCATTTATTATCATACACATCATCATATGCATCGATAAATAACATTCATCTTATGAATAATAAACATTTAATATATATATTGATATCATTTAATGGTCAAATTTAGTTAGTATAAAATCTAATTTTGAATCAAAATAAACTCCTTTATTTTAATCCAAATTTAAATCAAAATAAAACTATTTTATTTTAATTTATCCAATTTTGAATAAAATAAACTATTTTATTTTAATCAAAATCTTTAATCAAAATAAACTCCTTTATTTTAATTAATTATGGAATCAATTCCATGTAAAAAAAACTCCTTTATTAAAAAAAACACGGATTCTCTTTCCTATTCACAAATAAACTCTTTTATTTTGAATAATATGAAATCTTATTTCATATCTAAATAAACTCCTTTATTTAAGGAAATTTGGATTCTTTTCCTATTCACAAATAAACTCTTTTATTTTGAATAATGTGAAATCTTATTTCATATCTAAATAAACTCCTTTATTTAAGAAAAATAGAATCCAATTTCAACTCCAATTAGTTATCATGGAATCCAATTCCAACTCTAATTAGTTAGCATGAAATTTAATTATAAAATTAAAATAAACTTTATATTTTAATATAAAATAAACTTTTTATTTTAATATTAAAATAAAATTTTATTTTAATAATAAAATTATTAAGAAATATATATATATATATAATAATAAAATAAAAATTATATATATATATATATATATAATAATCATGCGGAATATATATTATATATATATATGTAATATATATTATTTGGGCTTAAATGAATCCTGACTTCCTTTTCAAAAAAACCTGCAGATTCACGTGACATGGCATATATAAGCTTATAACGTATATCCTGAAGCGAGGCAGTATCACGTGGTCATCTTGGATCATATATAAAAAATCCTTGTGAAATATTCCCTTTGGGCCACGTGGGAACTTGTTGCTTCAATTTAAGCTCCTGCTACATGAATCATGACAACAAAAAAAAAAAAAATTAAAACAAGATTGGTAAAGTCGATAAAAAATCAAAAAAAATGTTTTCGCGATTTTTTTTTTAATTATTATTAAATTTTATACAACAAAATAATGCCCAATTAAATTGTTCTAAACACATATCAATATACATATTAAATCTGAACAATTAATAATTTGCATAAAGGTTTGGCTCTGATGCCACTGTTAGGTTTGTAATATTCATGAATGCAATCAAATTGCATAAAAAGTGCGGAAGCGTGTAAAATCGAGTTTTAAAATTTTACAAACCATATATACGGATCACCCTTTATGCACAATTATTAATTAAAGCGAAAAAGATGAATAAAAACATACCCTTGAAGATCGAAGCTTCCTCTCAGTACAAGTTCACCTCAATCCTTTTCGCGTTCAACTTGAATCCACCGGGTTTTGTTCCTTCCTTTGATCAACGTTAGCCACCCAAATGTTTGGCCTCTAAAGATGATCCACCAAGGAAAATAAAGATTCAAGAAGATGGTGTTTTGGCTCAAACCCTAGTTTTCTATCTCATAAAAAGCGTCTACTCTCCAACAAATTGGAATTATTACGTATGTTGTAAAAGTCAACAACCACCTCACCCATAATAAGACTCCTCTTATTTATAGATGTGGGCAACCCACCTTAACAATTAAGGAATTGGGATTTATTTAATTAATTAAATTCTTTTAATTAATTAAGCTCCTAATCTTATTAGGGATAATTAATTAAACTCCTTTAACTAATTTTTCTTCCTAATCCAATTAGGAATAAATGAGAGTACTTATATTAAATTAATTCTAAACTCTTTTAGAAATTAAAATAATAATAATTGTAATAATATTAATAAGACTCTCTCTTATTAATTTATATTTAATATTTCTAAAATATTAAATAATAAATATTAAGCTATTTAATTTATTCTATCACCATAGATTAAATTAAATTAAATATACTTAACTTATATTATTACGATTATGCCATTAACTTCTTAAATAATTATTCTTCCTTTTATGGTGTGACCCTTTAGGGTTCTCATAAAAGAACCTTTGAGTAAATCTCAAAATATATTATTAATGAAATTTAATTTTCTATTTATTATTTTGAAATAGTAAGGGTTGATTTGATTAATGTGGATAGTTAGGGTAAAATACATAAATATTTCAAAATAAGCAAGTGGTTATAAAATATTCATTGTTGAATGGAGAATATTAAATTTCAATCGGGGAATATTAAATGCGAAACGACTAATGATTTTGATAATGTGTGGGCCCATAATGTGAGCGATTGGATGAAGAAAGCGACAAATATAAGTTGGTTAAAAATAGCAGGCGTAGTTATTACAAATTAATCTTTGTTAAAATACTAAATTGGTTAAAACACAGGTGTTTGCAGATATTATTGCAATTATTGATTCTTACGTAAGAAGGCTTTACTCGATAATGGTTCTGTAATTAATTATTTGTATTTTATTTAATAATTAATAATTCTTTGCGTTGATATTTTATATTCTTGTTGTTTTGATAATTGTCATTACACAATATTTTTCATTATCGAAGCAATAATTCATATTATCTGAATAATATTATTAGATAACATTATTGGCAATGTCTAGAAAGTTACATAAGGAGAGGTTTGGTCACCTCATTGCTAATTGCGCCAGATGAAGGAGAAATTCTTATGGAAAGCCCCTCTTTCTGAAGGCGCACTGGTTGTCGATAATGTGATTACGTAATATTATTTATGAATAATTAATTATTGATTTATATGATGAGAAAATATTGATTTTATGTGGATATAGATGGAGAAAATTTTTAATGTGACAATTGTTGAAAATTAATATTTTATCTTTTACGAAAAATAATTCATTTAAATATATTATATTTTAATAATATAATAATGATGATATTTTACAATGAATGTGGGATATATGAGTATATGAGGAGGAAGAGTATTTTTGTGGCATTAAATGTTTAAAACATGTTTTTTGTGTGTTGGTGGACCCAATTATTAATGAAATTTGATTATAGCTTGTAAAATTCCCGTTTGTGGATTTGATCAATTTCTACATTTGGAATTTGGAAAAACTTTCTTCTGCAAAGTTGTAGAGAATTGAATTTTCTATAAAAACTCGCGAGATTCGAATTTTCTGATAGAAGGGCTATTTATTATGAATTATTGAAGTTCCGAAGCTCCGAAATAATTGATTTTTGGAAGTTTAAAATATTTTAAATAATAAAAACGTTTTTTGTTTGTTTTGTGGGCTACAACATGTGTTATTAATTGCTGAAATCAGATCTTCAAAGATGGGCTAAGGAAATTTATAATATATATTAATATTTTATTAAATTTTCTGCTTTGGTGTTCTAAGCATTTTCCTATAAATAGGGTGCTTAGGTTAGAATTGAAAATCACACGTAAAGCTGAAGTTTTCTCTCTATATTATCGAGCGTATTCTTGTGAGTATTTTGAGTATACTTTGAGTATTGCTAGGCGATTGCAAGTTCCTTGAGACTATACCGGTATTCCAAATTTAGAAGTCTTAATTTTTCGAGGTAAGGGATGTTATTTTCTTCTCGGATGATATTATTTCTTGATATCATTATCTTTGAAATATTGGTTGGAACTTTTTATCAAATTTGGAACTTTTCCATGGGGGTTACTATTCATGAGTTCTTATTCACGATTTACTATTCATGAGTTCTTATTCACGAGTTCTTATTCACGAGTATTATTCATGAAGCGTGAAGATGTTTTTTGAGAAATTTCTATCTTTTTGGTGCTCTGAGTTCTTTATTCACGTATACAGACTATTCACGATATCTGACCTTTATTCATAGAAAAATAAAATTTCTTCTTTTTGTCCAAAATATCTATACGGATACTAGCTTTGATTGTATCCATGTTTTGATCATTCTTGAATTTTACACCACTATGATTATTTTTGAGGTATTTTTGGACATGGATAAAACAAAGTACTGAATCCTTAATCCTTAATCCTTAATCCTTGTCATTTTGTTTTCCTTTGGATTCGTTTCTTTAAAAATATTTTTCATCATCCTCGGTCTTAAATGATGATATTATTGAATATCTTTGGCTGTAGTGCGAAGATGAATGATTTTCAAGAATATCTTTGGCTTTTGTAGCAAAAAAGAATGAATTCGATGAAGAATATCTTTGGTAGTAGTGCAAAGATGAGCAGTGTTTAAATGAACATGATTAAGTGATGAATATCTTTGGCTGTAGTGCAAAGATGAATATTTGATTTCGGATGTATATTGATTGATGTTACTGGGGATAAAAGATGAGGCGATGAACTTTTAAATTCATACATAGAAGATAGTAGTTTGCATTCTTTACTTAACTCTTCTAATGAATTATTATTTCCATTGCGAATATTGATTTAAAATTTGTTGTCTATTGTATTCTATTAGATTTTTCCTGTTGAAGACTAACGATAATTTGTTGTATATTATCTTAGTCATAATATTCTTTTCTTGAGCTAGTTGAGCTCACCCTTTTCCCTTTTGTTCCATTTTTTTTCTCGGGAGGCGAGAATATAAGCGAGTGCAGTGGGGTATGGAATGAAGGTTAGAGAGAGTTGTTTAGTAGTCCTCACCATTTTTGTAAAATAATGTATCAATAAATGTGATGAGGATTTATTTGAGTATAAATATTTGCAGAAGATAATATTTGTATTTAAACTCACAGCTTTTCTTGTTGTAATAATAAAGTTGTAGTTGTTTACATGCCATGTATTGACAACTCGGAATGGGTGATGTATATACCTATTTTGGGCGTCACGGTTGGTATCGAGCTTAGGGATATGATCTCTGGCGGAGATCGGGGAATAGAACTAGGAGGAGGAGAGGCGAGTAAATCCTTAGCTAGTGTGTCCTACCTAAGCTTATTTGTTAGTTGGTCGAGTATATAAGGATATTATGTGATATATTGATTTCCTTAATTAACCCTTGTTTTATGCGGTATTTGAGAATGTCGATGAGAATATTAACAATGGAAATGAGGACCAGTGGAGCGCTGTACTCACCAGCGAGGAGAAGCGTGCAACTTGACAGTGGCAATGTTCTCTCTGTGAACAACACCATTGGCGAGATGATGAGCGAGGGGATGTTTAGAAGCTTTTTTTGCGGTTCATGCAAAATCAGACGAGGAGACTTCGTGTTCAAAATCTGAGGAGAAATGATAGCAATTCACGGGTTGTCATGACCAAGCAGTTCAAAGTTGGGACCACGAATTTAAGGGAAAGCCAGATCCGATCACGGCGGAAACATGGGTCAAACAAATTACCAAGATATTCGATGTCTTGGGATGCACGGAGGAGAACGAAGGTTCCATTCGCCACCTTTATGTTCCATGGCGAGGCGGACTCTTGGTGGGAGTCTCGTGAAGCGTACCCATCCAACCGCTTTCGGCATGTCTTGGGAGGCGTTTGAGAAACTATTTAATGACAAATACTTTCACGAAAGTGTTAAATCCGTATATGAAGGAAGTGGAGTTCATTAGATTAGAACAAAACAACATGGCGGTGTCTCGATGCGAGGCAAAGTTTGCGAGTTATCGAGTTTGCACCTCATTTGGTGGAGAATGAGGAGCGTATGACGCGGATGTTTTCTTAGAGGTTTGAAACCCCAGCATACGACAATATCTCATTTCTCATAAATTTTCTCTCTATTTGAGATGTTGTAAGCAGGGCTCAATTATTAAGCGAGATAACGAGTACGGTGTTGAGGACCATAACCGAGGATCGTACTCGGAGATAGCGATCAGCGAGAATAATGATAACCGGCGGAGAAAAGCAGAGACGGACAAAATGGTAACCACTCTGGTGGTAATCATGGCCGTGAAAATAGAAGAAAAGCGAGTCGGGAGGAGATTTTTAAAAGAGGAGATTTAACAACGACCCGTATGAAAGGCAGCGGTCTTGCAAAGTGACAGCGGTTCTAAGGGAGGAAACGACCACCGGTCATATCTTCTATAAATGCGGGAAAGAGGACATATCGGTCCAAGCTATCCCCACAACGATTCAAGGTATGCTATAATTGTGGAAAGGAAGGACATATCGCTCGAGATTATGCGATGGCGAAACCTAGTTCAATGGGGCGGTGACTCAAAAGACATCCCGAGAAAAGTCAAAGTCAGCGATTAGGGAAGAAGCGTTTGTTGTATTGGTCATAATGCGAGGAACCCAAACGAGGTGATCACGGGTAAGCTATTTATAAATTCTTCTTGAAGTTTATACCTTACTTGATATCTGGGGTGCTACCCATTCATTTATCTCTCTGCATGTGCTCAACGTTTAAACTTGACTCGGAGAAATTAGACTTTGACCTATCTGTGGAAACTCTCGTTAGGAGAAACTTTCATCACATCCTTTGTTTATAAATCTTGTTTGATTCAAGTTGGCACCATTACCTTACTGTTGACCTTATCTCTTTAAAGATACTTGCTTTTGATGTGATTTTAGGGATTGATTGGTTAACTACTCATCATGCCAAAATTGATTGTTTTCGTAAGGTTGTTAGTTTTCATATTCCTAACTTGACTTTGTTATACGAATTCAAGCAACTAAACCATTAAAATCAATCATTTGTCATATCTAATCATAAAGCTATTCGTTTATTGAAAAGCGGATGTCAAGCTTTCTTAGCCCATGTTATGGATTTGAATAAAGACACGTCAAATTTGAATAATATTCTGTTGTTATTGACTTTCTGGCGTATTTCTAGAAGAACTTCCGGTCTACCCCGAGCGTGAAGTTGAATTCTTTATTGATCTTGAACTGGTACAAAGCCCATTTCTAAAACCCCATATCGAATGGCTCTATTGAACTTCAGGAGTTAAAGGTCCAACTACGAGAATTGTTGGACATCGGTTTCATTCGCGTCTAGTACATCTCCTTGGGGTGCTCTGTTTTATTTGTAAAGAAGAAAAAGGCGGGAGTATGCGACTTTGTATTGACTATCGGGGAATTGAACCATGTCACCATCAAGAATAGGTATCCTCTACCTCGTATTGATGACTTGTTTGACCGATTCTGAAGGGCACAATTCTTTTCAAAAATCGATCTTCGATTCGGATATCATCAATTTGAAGATTAGAAGGCGAGGATATTCAAAGAGCGCCTTGAACTTCGGTATGGGCATTATGAATTCTTAGTCATGTCTTTCGGACTAACTAATGCTCCTATGGCTTTCATGGATATGATGAACCGAGTATTCAAGGAATATTTGGATCGGTTTGTTGTTGTCTTTATTGATGACATCCTTATATATTCCAAAAGTCGTGAAGATCATGAGCACCATTTGAAATTTGGTACTCAAAGGCCGTGAAAACAAACTATATGCCAAATTGAAGAAATGTGAGTTACGGCGAGGAAGTAGCATTCCTTGGGCGCGTGGTGTCGAAACATGGAGTATCTGTTGATCCGTGAAGATTGAAGCAATACAAAGTTAGAGAACAACGAAATCGGTGGTGAAATCACGTAGCTTTTTGGGCTTATTGGTGGTTATTATCGGAGATTCGTGGAAGGGTTTTCTCGAATCGCTACTCCATTAACTTCGGCTAACTTCGGAAGGATCTGAAATTCGTTTGGAGCGAAGAATGCGAGAAGAGTTTCCAAGAGCTTAAGAGGAGACTTATTTGGGACTGTTCTAACAATACCATCTGGTTCGGATGGATTTGTTATCTCTGATGATGCTTTGTGCAAAGGTTAGGATGTGTTCTCATGCAGCGTGGGAAAGTCATAGCCTATGCCTCATGACAACAAAAGAGTATGAGAGGAATTATCCTACTCATGATCTAGAGTTAGCGGTGATCGTTTTTTGCGCTAAAGATATGGAGGCACTATCTATATGGGGAGAAAGTGGAGATATATTCGGACCATAAAAGCCTTAAATATTTCTTCACTCAAAAGAACTCAACATGCGGCAATGACGTTGGCTCGAGCTATTGAAAGACTACGACCACACTATTCAATACCATCTGGAAAAGCGAACGTGGTAGGTGACGCGTTGAGTAGAAGATCATATCGAGGAGCGAGTGCGATGATGTCAAGTATACGCGTAGAGCCAACTTTAATAGAAAAAGTTAAGGTTGCTCGAGCCCACCGGGCCAGAGATGATCGTATGAAGAAGAAAGTACAAGAAGGAGCTATTCGAGGCGAGAATTGATGAAGAAGGAATACTTGAGTCCACTCTAGACTTTGTGTTCCTAACGACTCGATTTGAAGTACAAGATTATGATGGAGGCACAATACACCATTTGCAATCCATCCGGAAGTACTAAAATGTATCGTGATCTTGACATACATTTTGGTGGAACAATATGAGAGAGAGATTGCAAAGTTTATCTCGATGTGTTTAACTTGTCAACGTGTAAAAGGCGGAGCATCTAGTACCTAAGGGTCCGTTGCAACCACTTGAGATTCGAAATGGAAGTGGGAACACATTACCATGGATTTCGTTCTGAGGTCTTCCTACGGTTTCTCAAGGCATCAATGCTATTTGGGTTATTGTTGATAGATTAACCAAGTCCGCTCATTTCTTGCTTGGAATCACGGAGACTTATTCCTTGAGCGTCTTGCTAGTATATACGTGAATGAGATTGTGAGGTTGCATGGCATGCCTGTATCCATAGTTTGGATCGTGACCCAAGATTCACTTCAAGATTTTGGGTTAGCTTGCAAAAAGCTATGGGCGCGGATTTGCGATTTAGTTTGGCATACCATCCTCAAGCAGACGGACAATCGAGAGGACTATTCAAACTCTTGAAGATTTATTAAGACTACTGTGTCCTAGACTTCAAAGGGTAGTTGGGATAAGTATTTACCATTGGTGGAATTCTCCTACAACAACAGTTATCGAGCAAGTATAGGTGTGGCTCCATTTGAAGCATTATATGGCCGAAAATGTCGCTCTCAATATGTTGGGATGAGGTGGGTGAAGCAACATTGTTGGGACCCGAGTTAGTACGATATGACTACCGAAAAGATCCAAATGATTCGACAGCGTATATAAAGCGGCACAAGATCGACAAAAGAGTTATGCGGATCTTCATCGAAAGGACGTGGAATTTAGTGTGGGGATCATGTATTGTTGCGAGTTGCTCCATGGAAGGGAGTTAAAAGATTTGGGAAGAGAGGAAAGCTCGATCCACGATTTATTGGTCCATTTCAAATTCTTGTGAGAGTAGGAAATGTAGCCTATAGACTCGCGTTACCTCGAGTATGTCTCGTGTTCATAATGTGTTTCACATATCGTACTTGCAGTAAATATGTGAAAGACCGAACCACGTTATAGAGTTAGAAGCAGGACGAGATAGCCGAAGACTTAACGTATGAGGAGGTACTGTCAAGATCTTGGATAGGAAAGAGCATGTCCTACGCCTATGAAAGGTCATACCACAAGTTAAAGTTTTGTGGAGGAATCATCTTTATAGAGAAATGACTGGGATTGGAAAGCGGAAATGAAAGCGAGGTATCCTCACCTTTTGAAAACACCAGTCGATACGTCAATTTCGAGGGACGAAATTTCATAAGGAGGGGAGGTTGTAAGACCCCAACTTATTATTAATGAAATTTAATTTTCTCTATTTATTATTTTGAAATAGTAAGGGTTGATTTGATTAATGTGGATAGTTAGGGGTAAAATCATAAATATTTCAAAATAAGCAAGTGGTTATAAAATATTCATTGTTGTCGGAGAATATTCGTTTGTCGTGGAATATTATTAAATGTCATGGGGAATATTAATACTGACGGTAGCGACATATGTGGGCCCATAACGGAAGCGATTGGATGAAAAAGCGACAAATATAAGTTGGTTAAAAATAACTTGGCGTAGTTATTACAGATTAATCTTTGTTAAAATACTAAATTGGTTAAAAACACGAATGGCTTTACGGTATTTCACCAATTATTGATTCTTACGTAAGAAGGCACTTTACTCGATAATGGTTACGATAATTCTTATCGTATTTTATTGATTTAATAATTCTTTGCGTTGATATTTTATATTCTTTGTTGTTTGATAATTGTCATTACACAATATTTTTCATTATCGAAGCAATAATTCATATTATCTGAATAATATTATTAGATAACATTATTGGCAATGTCTAGAAAGTTACATCTAAGGAGAGGTTTGGTCACCTAATTGGCGCTTGATGAAGGAGAAATTCTTATTGGAAAGCCCCTCTTTCACAGGAGCGCGCACTGGTTGTCAATAATGTGATTACGTAATATTATTTGTGAATAATTAATTATTGATTTATATGATGAGGAAAATATTGATTTTATGTGGATATAGATGGAGAAAATTTTTAATGTGACAATTGTTGAAAATTAATATTTTATCTTTTACGATAAAATAATTCATTTAAATATATTATTTTAATAATATAATAATGATGATATTTTTACAATGAATGTGGGATATATGAGTATATGAGGAGGAAGAGTATTTTTGTGGCATTAAATGTTTAAAACATATTTTGTGTGTTGGTGGACACAATTATTATTGAAATTTGATTATAGCTTGTAAAATTCGCCCGTTTGTGGATTTGGTCAATTTCTATTTGGAATTTGGAAAAACTTTCTTACGCAAAGTTGTAGAGAATTGAATTTTCTATAAAAACTCATGAGATTCGAATTTTCTGATAGAAAGGGCTATTTATTATGAATTATTGAAGTTAGAAGCTCAAATAATTGATTTTTGGAAGTTTAAAATATTTTAAATAATAAAAACATTTTTGTTTGTTTTTTAGGCTACAACATGTGTTATTAATTGCTGAAATCAGATCTTCAAAAAAGATGGGCTAAGGAAATTTATAATATATATTAATATTTTATTAAATTTTACGCTTTGGTGTTCTAAGCATTTTTCTATAAATAGGGTGCTTAGGTTAGAATTGAAAATCACACGTAAACTGAAGTTTTCTCTCTATATTATCGGCGTATTCTTGTGAGTATTTTGAGTATACTTTGAGTATTCTTTAGGCGAGTGCAAGTTCCTTCAAACTTTATATCGTTATTAAATTTAGAAGTACTTAATTTTCGAGGTAAGGGATGTTATTTTTTCTTCGGATGATATTATTTCTTCAATATCATTATCTTTGAAATATTGGTTGGAACTTTTATCAAATTTGGAACTTTTCCATGTCGGGATTACTATTCATGAGTTCTTATTCACGAGTTATTATTCTATTGAGTTACTTATTCACGAGTTCTTATTCACGCAGTATTATTCATGAAAGCGTGAAGATGTTTTTTGGGAAATTTCTATCTTTTTTAAAGAGTTACTATTCACGTATCACGGCACTATTCACGATATCTGGCACTATTCATGAAAAATAAAATTTCTTCTTTTTGTCCAAAATATCTATTACGGATACTAGCTTTGATTGTATCCATGTTTTGATCATTCTTGAATTTTACACCACTATGATTATTTTTGAGGTATTTTTGGACATGGATAAAACAAAGTATGAATCCTTAATCCTTAATCCTTGTCATTTTGTTTCCTTTGGATTCGTTTCTTTAAAAATATATTTTCATCATCCTCGGTCTTAAATGATGATATTATTGAATATCTTTGGATGCATGTAGTGCAAAGATGAATGATTTTGAAGAATATCTTTGGCTCTGTAGTGCAAAGATGAGCAGTTGAGATGAAAGAATAATATCTTTGGCCGTGTAGTGCAAAGATGAGCAGTGTTTAAATGAACATGACCAATGATGAATATCTTTGGCACTGTAGTGCAAAGATGAATATTTGATTCGGATGTATATTGATTGATGTTCTGAGGGATAAAAGAAAGGCGATGAACTTTTAAATTCATACATAGAAGATAGTAGTTTGCATTCTCTACTTAACTCTTCTAATGAATTATTATTTCATTGCGAATATTGATTTAAAATTTGTTGTCTATTGTATTCTATTAGATTTTTCCCTGTTGAAGACTAACGATAATTTGTTGTATATTATCTTAGTCATAATATTCTTTCTTGAAAGCTAGTTGAGCTCACCCTTTTCCTTTTTGTTCCATTTTTTTCTCGGGAGGCGAGAATATAAGCGAGATGCTAGTCGGGGTATGGAATGAAGGTTCTAGAGAGAGTTGTTTAGTAGTCCTCACCATTTTGTAAAATAATGTATCAATAAATGTGATGAGGATTTATTTGAGTATAAATATTATACAGAAGATAATATTTGTATTTAAACTCACAGCTTTTTCTTGTTGTAATAATAAAGTTGTAGTTGTTTACGTACCATGTATTGACAACTCGGAATGGGTGATGTATACCTATTTTGGGGGCGTCACGGTTGGTATCGAGCTTAGGGATATGATCTCTGGCGGAGATGGGGAATAGAACTAGGAGGGGAGGAGTAGTAAATCCTTCGCTAGTGTGTCCTACCTAAGCTTATTTGTTAGTTGGTCGATATATAGGGATATTATGTTATATATTGATTTCCTTAATTAACCCTTGTTTTATGGCGATATTTGAGAATGTCGATTGAGAATATTAACAATGGAAATGAGACCGTGAGAGGCGCTTTGTACTCACCAGCGAGGAGAGCGATGTAACAGTGGCAATGTTCCTCTGTGAACAACACCATTGAAGCGAGATGATGAACGAGGGATGTTTAGAAGCTTTTTTGCGGTTCGTATGCAAAATCGAAGACGAGGAGACTTCGTGTTCAAAATCTGAGGAGGAAATGATAGCAATTCACGGGTTGTCACAAACAAGACAGATTCAAAGAGTTGGGACCACGAATTTAAGGGAAAGCAGATCCGATCATGGCGGAAACATGGGTCAAGAAAATTACCAAGATATTCGATGTCTTGGGATGCACGGAGAACGAAGGTTCCATTCGCCACCTTTATGTTCTCATGGCGAAGACGATCATTGGTGGGAGTGCGTGAAGCGTACCCATCCGGCCTTTTCGGCATGTCTTGGGAGACGTTTGAAACTATTTAATGACAAATACTTTCACGAAAGTGTTCGTCATATATGAAGGAAGTGGAGTTCATCGATTAGAACAAAACAACATGGCGGTGTCTCGATGACGAAAGCAAAGTTTGCGAGTTATCGAGTTTGCACCTCATTTGGTGGAGAATGAGGAGCGTATGGCGGATGTTTTTGAGAGGTTTGAAACAGCGCATACGACAATATCTCATTTCTCATAAATTTTCTCTCTATTCGGATGTTGTAAATGAGGCTCAATTATTAGAGCGAGATAACGAGTATCTGGTCGGTGAGGACCATGCTTGAGGATCGTACGAGATAGCGATCAGCAGAATAATGATAACCGGTGGAGAAAGAAAGAGCGGACAAAATGGTAACCACTCTGGTGGTAATCATGGCCATGAAAAAAAGAAGAAGCGAGTCGGGAGGAGATTTTAAAAGAGGAGATTTAACAACGACCATGTGAAGGCAGGCGGTCTGCCGGTGAAGAATCTGGTTCTAAGGAGGAGAACGACCACCGGTCATATGCTATAAATGCGGAAAGAGGGACATATCGGTCAAAGCATCCCACAGCAGTTCAAGGTATGCTATAATTGTGGAAAGGAAGGACATATCGCTCGAGATTATACGATGGCGAAACCTAGTTCAATGAGGCGGTGACTCAAAAGACATCCCGAGAAAAGTCAAAGTCAGCGATTAGGAAGAAGCGTTTGTTGTGTTGGTGGTAATGCGAGAACCCAAACGAGGTTATCACGGGTAAGCTATTTATAAATTCTTGAAGTTTATACCTTACTTGATCTCGGTCTTGCTACCCATTCATTTATCTCTCTGCATGTGCTCAACGTTTAAACTTGACTTGGAGAAATTAGACTTTGACCTATCTGTGGAAACTCCGTTAGGAGAAACTTTCATCACATCCTTTGTTTATAAATCTTGTTTGATTCAAGTTGGCACCATTACCTTACACCGTTGACCTTATCTCTTTAAAGATACTTGCTTTTGATGTGATTTTAGGATTGATTGGTTAACTACTCATCATGCCAAAATTGATTGTTTTCGTAAGGTTGTTAGTTTTCATATTTCTAACCAACTGTTGTTATGCAATTCAAGCAACTAAACCATTAAAATCAATCAACATCATATCTAATCATAAAGCTATTCGTTTATTGAAAAAGCGGATGTCAAGCTTTCTTAGCCCATGTTATGGATTTGAATAAAGACACGTCAAATTTGAATAATATTCTGTTGTTATTGACTTTCCGACGTATTTCAGAAGAACTTCCGGTCTACCCCCGTAACGTGAAGTTGAATTCTTTATTGATCTTGAACACGGTATAAAGCCCATTTCTAAAACCCCATATCGAATGGCTCCTATTGAACTTGAGGAGTTAAAGGTCCAACTACTGAGAATTGTTGGACATCGGTTTCATTCGTCTAGTACATCTCCTTGGGGTGCTCTGTTTTATTTGTAAAGAAGAAAGCGCGGAGTATGCGACTTTGTATTGACTATCGGGAATTGAACCATGTCACCATCAAGAATAGGTATCCTCTACCTCGTATTGATGACTTGTTTGACCGATTGCAAGGGCACAATTCTTTTCAAAAATCGATCTTCGTTCGGATATCATCATTTGAAGATTAGAAGGCGAGGATATTCAAGAGCGCCTTCGAGAACTTCGGTATGGGCATTATGAATTCTTAGTCATGTCTTTTGGACTAACTAATGCTCCTCGCGGCTTTCATGGATATGATGAACCGAGTATTCGAGGAATATTTGGATCGGTTTGTTGTTGTCTTTATTGATGACATCCTTATATATTCCAAAAGTCGTGAAGATCATGAGCACCATTTGAAGTTTGGTACTCCAAAGGCTTCGTGAAAACAAACTATATGCCAAATTGAAGAAATGCGAGTTACGGCTTGAGGAAGTAGCATTCCTTGGGCGCGTGGTGTCGAAACATGGAGTATCTGTTGATCCGTGAAGATTGAAGCAATCAAAGTTGGGAGCAAGCGAAGTCGATTGATAGAATCACGTAGCTTTTTGGGCTTATTTGGTTATTATCGGAGATTCGTGGAAGGTTTTCTCGAATCGCTACTCCATTAACTCAAACGCTAACTCGAAAGGATCTGAAATTCGTTTTGGAGCGAAGAATGCGAGAAGAGTTTCCAAGAGCTTAAGAGGAGACTTATTTTGGCACTGTTCTAACAATACCATCCGGTTGGATGGATTTGTTATCTCTGATGATGCTTGAGCAAAGGTTAGGATGTGTTCTCATCTGGCGTGGGAAAGTCATAGCCTATGCCTCATGAAAACTTAAAGAGTATGAGAGGAATTATCCTACTCATGATCTAGAGTTAGCGGTGATCGTTTTCATGTTAAAGATATGGAGGCACTATCTATATGGGGAGAAAGTGGAGATATATTCAGACCATAAAAGCCTTAAATATTTCTTCACTCAAAAAGAACTCAACATGCGGCAGCGACGTTGGCTCGAGCTATTGAAAGACTACGACCACACTATTCAATACCATCATGGAAAAGCGAACGTGGTAGCTGACGCGTTGAGTAGAAGATCATATGCAGGAACGAGTGCGATGATGTCAAGTATCGACAGAGCCAACTTTAATAGAAAAAGTTAAGGTTGCTCAAGCCAATTAATCAGGAGCCGATGCGTATGAAGAAGAAAGTACAAGAAGGAGCTATTCCGAAGCGAGAATTGATGAAGAAGGAATACTTGAGTCCACTCTAGACTTTGTGTATCTAACGACTCTGATTTGAAGTACAAGATTATGATGGAGGCACACAATACACCATTTGCAATCCATCACGGAAGTACTAAAATGTATCGTGATCTTGACATACATTTTGGTGGAACAATATGAAGAGAGAGATTGCAAAGTTTATCTCGATGTGTTTAACTTGCCAGCGTGTAAAAGCGAGCATCTAGTACCTAAGGGTCCGTTGCAACCACTTGAGATTCGAAATGGAAGTGGGAACACATTACCATGGATTTCGTTATTTAGTCTTCCTACGGTTTCTCAAGGCATCAATGCTATTTGGGTTATTGTTGATAGATTAACCAAGTCTCGCTTTCATTTCTTGCCGATCACGGAGACTTATTCCTTGAACGTCTTGCTAGTATGTACGTGAATGAGATTGTGAGGTTGCATGGCATGCCTGTATCCATAGTTTTGGATCGTGACCCAAGATTCACTTCAAGATTTTGGGTTAGCTTGCAAAAAGCTATGGGCACGGATTTGCGATTTAGTTCGGCATACAATCCTCAAGCAGACGGACAATCGAGAGGACTATTCAAACTCTTGAAGATTTATTAAGACTCTGTGTCCTAGACTTCAAGGGTAGTTAGGATAAGTATTTACCATTGGTGGAATTCTCCTACAACAACAGTTATCAGGCAAGTATAGGTGTGGCTCCATTTGAAGCATTATATGGACGAAAATGTCGTTCTCCAATATGTTGGGATGAGGTGGGTGAAGCAACATTGTTGGGACCCGAGTTGAGATGCATATGATCACCGAAAAGATCCAAATGATTCGACAACGATATAAAGCAGCACAAGATCGACAAAAGAGTTATGCGGATCTTCATCGAAAGGACGTGGAATTTAGTGTAGGGATCATGTATTGTTGCGAGTTGCTCCATGGAAGGGAGTTAAAAGATTTGGGAAGAGAGGAAAGCTCAATCCACGATTTATTGGTCCATTTCAAATTCTTGACCGAGTAGGAAATGTAGCCTATAGACTCGCGTTACCTCAAAGTATGTCTCGTGTTCATAATGTGTTTCACATATCCGTATTTCAGAATATGTGAAAGACCCGAACCACGTTATAGAAGTTAGAACCGGACGAGATAGCCAAGAGACTTAACGTGTGAGGAGGTACTGTCAAGATCTTGGATAGGAAAGAGCATGTCCTACGCCATGAAAGGTCATACCACAAGTTAAAGTTTTGTGGAGGAATCATGCTATAGAGGAAATGACGGGAATTAAAGCGGAAATGAAAGCGAGGTATCCTCACCTTTCGAAAAACACAGTGTCGTCGTCAATTTCGAGGACGAAATTTCATAAGGAGGGAGGTTGTAAGACCCCAACTTATTATTAATGAAATTTAATTTTCTATTTATTATTTTGAAATAGTAAGGGTTGATTTGATTAATGTGGATAGTTAGGGGTAAAATACGCAAATATTTCAAAATAAAGCAAGTGGTTATAAAATATTCATTGTTGTTGTCGAGAATATTTTTGATCGTGGAATTGGGAATATTCGTCATGAATATTTGGCAAGCGACCGCCATATGTGGGCCCCATAACGAAAGCGATTGGATGAAGAAAGCGACAAATATAAGTTGGTTAAAAATAACGGCAGTAGTTGTTACAGATTAATATTGTTAAAATACTAAATTGGTTAAAACACAAGAAGCACACGGTATTTCACCAATTATTGATTCTTACGTAAGAAGGCACTACTCAATAATGGTTACGATAATTCTTCTTGTATTTTATTTAATAATTCTTTGCGTTGATATTTTATATTATTGTTGTTTGATAATTGTCATTACTGATATTTTTCATTATCGAAGCAATAATTCATATTATCTGAATAATATTATTAGATAACATTATTGGCAATGTCTAGAAAGTTACATCTAAGGAGAGGTTTGGTCACCTAATCATTGGCGCAAGATAAGGAGAAATTCTTATTGAAAGCCCCCTTCTTTCTCGAACCTGCTGGTTGTCAATAATGTGATTTCGTAATATTATTTATGAATAATTAATTATTGATTTATATGATGAGGAAAATATTGATTTTATGAGGATATAGATGGAGAAAATTTTTAATGTGACAATTGTTGAAAATTAATATTTTATCTTTTTCTGAAAAATAATTCATTTAAATATATTATTTTAATAATATATTAACGATGATATTTTTACAATGAATGTGGGATATATGAGTATATGAGGAGGAAGAGTATTTTTGTGGCATTAAATGTTTAACACATATTTTGTGTGTTGGTGGACACAATTATTGACCGAAATTTGATTATAGCCTGTAAAATTCCCCGTTTGTGGATTTCGGTCAATTTCTGTTTGGAATTTGGAAAAACTTTCTTCTGCAAAGTTGTAGAGAATTGAATTTTCTATAAAAACTCGCGAGATTCGAATTTTCTGATAGAAGGGCTATTTATTATGAATTATTGAAGTTCAAGTCTCAAATAATTGATTTTGGAAGTTTAAAATATTTTAAATAATAAAAAACGTTTTTATTTGTTTTGTGGGCTACAACATGTGTTATTAATTGCTGAAATCAGATCTTCAAAGATGGGCTAAGGAAATTTATAATATATATTAATATTTTATTAAATTTTCTCGCTTTGGTGTTCTAAGCATTTTCTTATATAAATAGGTGCTTAGGTTAGAATTGAAAATCACACCGTAAACTGAAGTTTCTCTATCTATATTATCGGCGTATTCTTGTGAGTATTTTGAGTATACTTTGAGTATTGCTAGGCGGTGTAAGTTCCCTTGACCTTATACACCCAGATTCCAAATTGTAAGTACTAATTTTTAGTGGTAAGGGATGTTATTTTCTTCTCGGATGATATTATTTCTTCAATATCATTATCTTTGAAATATTGGTTGGAACTTTTTATCAAATTTGGAACTTTTCCATGTCGGGATTACTATTCATGAGTTCTTATTCACGAGTTCTATTCATGAGTTACTATTCACGATTCTTATTCACGCAGTCTTATTCACGTAAAGCGTGAAGATGTTTTTTTTGGGAAATTTCTATCTTTTGGTGTTTGAGTTACTATTCACGATATCGACACTATTCACGATCTGACTATTCAATTCACTTAAAAATAAAATTTCTTCTTTTTGTCCAAAATATCTATTCTCGGATACTAGCTTTGATTGTATCCATGTTTTGATCATTCTTGAATTTTACACCATCGTGATTATTTTTGAGGTATTTTTGGACGTGGATAAAACAAAGTACGAATCCTTAATCCTTAATCCTTGTCATTTTGTTTCATTGGATTCGTTTCTTTAAAAAATATTTTTCATCATCCTCGATCTTAAATGATGATATTATTGAATATCTTTGGTCTCGTAGTGCAAAGATGAATGATTTCTGAAGAATATCTTTGGCACTCAGTAGTGCAAAGATGAGCAGTGGTGAGATGAATATAATGATCGATTAATATCTTTGGCCCGTGGTGCAAAGATGAGCAGTGTTTAAATGAATATGACTAATCGATGAATATCTTTGGCACTGTAGTGCAAAGATGAATATTTGATTCGAGATGTATATTGATTGATGTTACGGGGATAAAAGAAAGGCGATGAACTTTTAAATTCATACATAAGATAGTAGTTTGCATTCTCTACTTAACTCTTCTAATGAATTATTATTTCATTGCGAATATTGATTTAAAATTTGTTGTCTATTGTATTCTATTAGATTTTTCCTCGTTGAAGACTAACGATAATTTGTTGTATATTATCTTAGTCATAATATTCTTTCTTGAGCTAGTTGAGCTCACCCTTTTCCTTTTTGTTCCATTTTTTCTAAGGAGGCGAGAATATATGAGTACGCAGTCTGGGGTATGGAATGAAGGTTCTAGAGAGAGTTGTTTAGTAGTCCTCACCATTTTTGTAAAATAATGTATCAATAAATGTGATGAGGATTTATTTGAGTATAAATATTGTCAGAAGATAATATTTGTATTTAAACTCACAGATTTCTTGTTGTAATAATAAAGTTGTAGTTGTTTACGTGCACCATGTATTAACAACTCGGAATGGGTGATGTATACCTATTTTGGGGGCGCCACGGTTGGTATCGAGCTTAGGGATATGATCTCTGGCGGAGATCGGGGAATAGAACTAGGAGGGAGAGGCGAGTAAATCCTTCGCTAGTGTGTCCTACCTAAGCTTATTTGTTAGTTGGTCAAGATATAGGATATTATGTTATATATTGATTTCCTTAATTAACCCTTGTTTTATGGCGATGATTTGAGAATGTCGAATCGAGAATATTAACAATGGAAATGAGACCGTGGAGACGCCTGTACTCACCAACGAGGAGAACGTGCAGCAGTGGACAATGTTCCTCCCGTGAACAACACCATTGAAGCGAGATGATGAACGAGGGGATGTTTAGAAGCTTTTTGCGATTCATGCAAAAATCAGACGAGGAGACTCGTGTTCAAAATACAGGAGGAAATGATAGCAATTCACGGGTTGTTACAAACAAGCATTCAAAGAGTTGGGACCACGAATTTAAGGGAAAGCAGATCCGATCATTTTGGAAACATGGGTCAAGAAAATTACCAAGATATTCGATGTCTTGGGATGCACGGAGGAACGAAGGTTCCATTCTCCACCTTTATGTTCCTTGGCGAGGCAGATTCATCGGTGGGAGTCTCGTGAAGCGTTGCATCCATCCAAACCGCACTCAAAGATGTCTTGGGAGACGTTTGAAACTATTTAATGACAAATACTTTCCCGAAAGTGTTCGTCATATATGAAGGAAGTGGAGTTCATCGATTAGAACAAAACAACATGGCAATTGTCTCAAAGACGAGGCAAAGTTTGCAGAGTTATCCGTGTTTGCACCTCATTTGGTGGAGAATGAGGAACGATGACGCGGATGTTTTTGAGAGGTTTGAAACCCCAGATACGACAATATCTCATTTCTCATAAATTTTCTCTCTATTCGGATGTTGTAAATGTGGCTCAATTATTAGAAGCGAGATAACGAGTACGGCCAACCGAGGACCATAACCGAGGATCGTACGAGAGATAGCGATCAACAGAATAATGATAACCGGTATGGAGAAAGAAACAGACGGACAAAATGGTAACCACTCCGGTGGTAATCATGGCCACATGAAAATAGAAGAAGCGAGTCGGGAGGAGATTTTAAAAGAGGAGATTTAACAACGACTATGTGAAGAGACATGCGGTCTAAGCAAAGAATCGGTTCTAAGGAGGAGAACGACCACCGGTCGTATATGCTATAAATGCGGAAAAGGGACATATCAACCAAACCGTCCACAACAGTTCAAGGTATGCTATAATTGTGGAAAGGAAGGACATATCGCCGAGATTGTATGCAGAAGCGAAACCTAGTTCAATGAGGCGGTGACTCGAAAAGATCATCCCGAGAAAAGTCAAAGTCAACGATTCCGGAAGAGCGTTTGTTGTGGATCGTCATAATGCGAGAACCCAAACGAGGTTATCACGGGTAAGCTTATTTATAAATTCTTGCGAAGTTTATACCTTACTTGATATCTCGGTCTTACCCATTCATTTATCTCTCTGCATGTGCTCAACGTTTAAACTCGACTTCGGAGAAATTAGACTTTGACCTATCTCGTGGAAACTCCGTTAGGAGAAACTTTCATCACATCCTTCGTTTATAAATCTTGTTTGATTCAAGTTGGCACCATTACCTTACCGTTAACCTTATCTCTTTAAAGATACTTGCTTTTGATGTGATTTTAGGGATTGATTGGTTAACTACTCATCATGCCAAAATTGATTGTTTTCGTAAGGTTGTTAGTTTTCATATTCCTAACCAACCCTGTTGTATTTAATTCAAGCAACTAAACCATTAAAATCAATCATTTGTCATATCTAATCATAAAGCTATTCGTTTATTGAAAAAACGGATGTCAAGCTTTCTTAGCCCATGTTATGGATTTGAATAAAGACACGCCAAATTTGAATAATATTCTCGTTGTTATTGACTTTCCGACGTATTTCAAGAACTTCCGGTCTACCCCGTAACGTGAAGTTGAATTCTTTATTGATCTTGAACCTGGTACAAAGCCCATTTCTAAAACCCCATATCGAATGGCTCTATTGAACTTCGGGAGTTAAAGGTCCAACTACGTGAATTGTTGGACATCGGTTTCATTCGTCCCAAGTACATCTCCTTGGGGTGCTCTGTTTTATTTGTAAAGAAGAAAGACGGAGTATGCGACTTTGTATTGACTATCGGAATTGAACCATGTCACCATCAAGAATAGGTATCCTCTACCTCGTATTGATGACTTGTTTGACCGATTAAAGGGCACAATTCTTTTCAAAAATCGATCTTCGCTCGGATATCATCACCAAGATTAGAATCGAGGATATTCCAAAGACCGCCTTTCGAACTTCGGTATGGGCATTATGAATTCTTAGTCATGTCTTTCGGACTAACTAATGCTCCCGCGACTTTCATGGATATGATGAACCGAGTATTCAAGGAATATTTGGATCGCTTTGTTGTTGTCTTTATTGATGACATCCTTATATATTCCAAAAGTCGTGAAGATCATGAGCACCATTTGAAGTCGGTACTCAAAGGCTTCGTGAAAACAAACTATATGCCAAATTGAAGAAATGCGAGTTCGGCTTGAGGAAGTAGCATTCCTTGGGCACGTGGTGTCGAAACATGGAGTATCCGTTGATCCCGTGAAGATTGAAGCAATACAAAGTTAGAGCAACCAAGTCGGTGGACAAGAAGTACGTAGCTTTTTGGGCTTATTTGGTTATTATCGGAGATTCGTGGAAGGGTTTTCTCGAATCGCTACTCCATTAACTCAAATTAACTTTCGAAGGATACAAAATTCGTTTGGAGCGAAGAATGCGAGAAGAGTTTCAAGAGCTTAAGAGGAGACTTATTTGCACACCGTTCTAACAATACCATCCGGTTCGGATGGATTTGTTATCTCAAATGATGCTTCGTGCAAAGGGTTAGGATGTGTTCTCATGCAACGTGGGAAAGTCATAGCCTATGCCTCGCGACAACTTAAAGAGTATGAGAGGAATTATCCTACTCATGATCTAGAGTTAGCAAAGATGATCGTTTTCGCTAAAGATATGGAGGCACTATCTATATGGGGAGAAAGTGGAGATATATTCGGACCATAAAAGCCTTAAATATTTCTTCACTCAAAAAAGAACTCAACACGCGCGGCAAATGACGTTGGCTCGAGCTATTGAAAGACTACGACCACACTATTCAATACCATCATGGTAAAGTTAACGACGTGGTGACGCGTTGAGTAGAAGATCATATCACGAGAGCGAGTGCGATGATGTCAAGTATACGACAGAGCCAACTTTAATAGAAAAAGTTAAGGTTGCTCAAGCCACCGACCGGAGAGCCGATGCGTATGAAGAAGAAAGTACAAGAAGGAGCTATTCCTAAGCGAGAATTGATGAAGAAGGAATACTTGAGTCCACTCTAGACTTTGTGTTCCTAACGACTCGATTTGAAGTACAAGATTATGATGGAGGCACACAATACACCATTTGCAATCCATCACGGAAGTACTAAAATGTATCGTGATCTTGACATACATTTTGGTGGAACAATATGAAGAGAGATTGCAAAGTTTATCTCGATGTGTTTAACTTTATTAACGTGTAAAAGGCGGAGCATCTAGTACCTAAGGGTCCGTTGCAACCACTTGAGATTCCGAAATAGAAGTGGGAACACATTACCATGGATTTCGTTACGGGTCTTCCTACGGTTTCTCAAGGCATCAATGCTATTTGGGTTATTGTTGATAGATTAACCAAGTCTGCTCATTTCTTGCCGATACGGAGACTTATTCCCTTGAACGTCTTGCTAGTATTTTACGTGAATGAGATTGTGAGGTTGCATGGCATGCCTGTATCCATAGTTTTGGATCGTGACCCAAGATTCACTTCAAGATTTTGGGTTAGCTTGCAAAAAGCTATGGGCACGGATTTGCGATTTAGTTCTAATATACAATCCCCAAACCGGACGGACAATCGAGAGGACTATTCAAACTCTTGAAGATTTATTAAGACTCTGTGTCCTAGACTTCAAGGGTAGTTGGGATAAGTATTTACCATTGGTGGAATTCTCCACAACAACGATTATCGTGCAAGTATAGGTGTGGCTCCATTTGAAGCATTATATGGACGCCGAAAATGTCGTTTCTCCAATATGTTGGGATGAGGTGGGTGAAGCAACATTGTTGGGACCCGAAGTTAAGACGTATGACTCACCGAAAAGATCCAAATGATTCGACAACGTATACAAATGGCACAAGATCGACTAAAAAGAGTTATGCGGATCTTCATCGAAAGGACGTGGAATTTAGTGTGGGGATCATGTATGTTGCGAGTTGCTCCATGGAAGGGAGTTAAAAGATTTGGGAAGAGAGGAAAGCTCAATCCACGATTTATTGGTCCATTTCAAATTCTTGACCGAAGTAGGAAATGTAGCCTATAGACTCGCGTTACCTCCGAGTATGTCTCGTGTTCATAATGTGTTTCACATATCGTGCTTCAGTAAATATGTGAAAGACTCGAACCACGTTATAGAGTTAGAACCGGACGAGATAGTAGAAGACTTAACGTGATGAGGAGGTACTGCCAAGATCTTGGATAGGAAAGAGCATGTCCCACGCGTAAGAAAGGTCATACCACAAGTTAAAGTTTTGTGGAGGAATCATGCTATAGAGGAAATGACACAGGAATTAGAAACGGAAATGAAAGCGAGGTATCCTCACCTTTTGAAAAACACAGTGCGTCGACGTCAATTTCGAGGGACGAAATTTCATAAGGAGGGAGGTTGTAAGACCCCAACTTATTATTAATGAAATTTAATTTTCTATTTATTATTTTGAAATAGTAAGGGTTGATTTGATTAATGTGGATAGTTAGGGGTAAAATACGCAAATATTTCAAAATAAGCAAGTGGTTATAAAATATTCATTGTTGTTTGAGAATATTTTGTCTTTGTGGGGAATATTCATACGAATATTACGACAGCCGATCATGTGGGCCCCATGTGAGCGATTGGATGAAGAAGCGACAAATATAAGTTGGTTAAAAAATAATGGCGTAGTTATTCACAGATTAATCTTTGTTAAAATACTCGGTGGTTAAAACACAAGAAGACACCAGATTATTGCACCAATTATTGATTCTTACGTAAGAAGGCACTACTCAATAATGGTTACAAAGAATTACCGTATTTTATTAATAATTGCTGCGTTGATATTTTATATCATTGTTGTTTGATAATTGTCATTACACAATATTTTTCATTATCGAAGCAATAATTCATATTATCCGAATAATATTATTAGATAACATTATTGGCAATGTCTAGAAAGTTCGTCTAAGGAGAGGTTTGGTCACCTAATTCATTGCCACAAGAAGGAGAAATTCTTATTGGAAAGCCCCCTCTCTGGAAGCGCACGGGTTGTCAATAATGTGATTCTCGTAATATTATTTATGAATAATTAATTATTGATTTATATGATGAGGAAAATATTGATTTTATGAGGATATAGATGGAAAATTTTAATGTGACAATTGTTGAAAATTAATATTTTATCTTTTTACGAAAAATAATTCATTTAAATATATTATTTTAATAATATATTAACGATGATATTTTTACAATGAATGTGGGATATATGAGTATATGAGGAGGAAGAGTATTTTGTGGCATTAAATGTTTAACACATATTTTGTGTGTTGGTGGACACAATTATTAATAGAAATTTGATTATAACGTAAAATTCCCCGTTTGTGGATTTCGGTCAATTTTCATTTGAAATTTGGAAAAACTTTCTTACGCAAAGTTGTAGAGAATTGAATTTCCTATAAAAACTCGCTGAGATTCGAATTTTCTGATAGAAGGGCTATTTATTATGAATTATTGAAGTTAGAAGCTCAAATAATTGATTTTTGGAAGTTTAAAATATTTTAAATAATAAAAACGTTTTTTATTTGTTTTGTGGGCTACAACATGTATGTTATTAATTGCTGAAATCAGATCTTCAAAGATGGGCTAAGGAAATTTATAATATATATTAATATTTTATTAAATTTTACGCTTTGGTGTTCTCTAAGCATTTTCCTATAAATAGGGTGCTTGGGTTAGAATTGAAAATCATACCGTAAAACCGAAGTTTTCTATCTATATTATCGCGTATTCTTGTGAGTATTTTGAGTATACTTTGAGTATTGCTAGAGGCGGTGCAAGTTCCTTCAAAGACTATACCAGGTGATTCCAAATAGAAATCTACTATTTTTTCGAGGTAAAGGGATGTTATTTTCTTCTCGAGGATGATATTATTTCTTCAATATCATTATCTTTGAAATATTGGTTGGAACTTTTTATCAAATTTGGAACTTTTCCATGTCGGGGTTACTATTCATGAGTTACTATTCACGAGTTACTATTTATGAGTTACTATTCACGAAAGTTATTATTCACGAAAGTACTATTAAATGAAAGCGTGAAGATGTTTTTTGGGAAATTTCTATCTTTTGTGTGTTGAGTTACTATTCACGATATCAAGACTATTCAATCGAAAAATAAATTTTTTTTTTTTTGTCCAAAATATCTATTCTGGATACTAGCTTTGATTGTATCCATGTTTTGATCATTCTTGAATTTTACACCACTGTGATTATTTTTGAGGTATTTTTGGACGTGGATAAAACAAAGTACGAATCCTTAATCCTTAATCCTTGTCATTTTGTTTCACTGGATTCGTTTCTTTAAAAATATTTTTCATCATCCTCAGTCTTAAATGATGATATTATTGAATATCTTTGGCTTTGTAGTGCAAAATGAATGATTTTGAAGAATATCTTTGGCTTTGTAGTGCAAAGAAGATGAGCAGTGTTGAGATGAACATACGATCGATGATTAATATCTTTGGCCAGTAGTGCAAAGATGAGCAGTGTTTAAATGAACATGACTAATCGATGAATATCTTTGGCCTCAGTAGTGCAAAGATGAATATTTGATTCAGATGTATATTGATTGATGTTATGTGGATAAAAGAAAGACGATGAACTTTTAAATTCATACATAGAAGATAGTAGTTTGCATTCTCTACTTAACTCTTCTAATGAATTATTATTTCATTGCGAATATTGATTTAAAATTTGTTGTCTATCAGATTATATTAAATTTTTCCTGTTGAAGACTAACGATAATTTGTTGTATATTATCTTAGTCATAATATTCTTTCTCGAAAGCTAGTTGAGCTCACCCTTTTCCTTTTTGTTCCATTTTTCTCGGGAGGCGAGAATATAGCGAAAATTTAGCGGGGGTATGGAATGAAGGTTCTAGAGAGAGTTGTTTAGTAGTCCTCACCATTTTGTAAAATAATGTATCAATAAATGTGATGAGGATTTATTTGAGTATAAATATTGTTTAGAAGATAATATTTGTATTTAAACTCATAGTTTTACTGTTGTAATAATAAAGTTGTAGTTGTTTCTGTACCATGTATTGACAACTCAGAATGGGTGATGTATACCTATTTTGGGGGCGTCACATTCTCCATATTAAACCGGTTGTGAATAAATCAATTAGAACAATTCTAATCTTATTTAAATAAATAAATTAAACAATTAATTTATTTAAATAAATAATATTTATTCTACAATAGGGATAAGCCTCCCTAGCGATCAACGACTTTCCAGATAATATAGATTTCAACATTAATCATAAAAGAACCTTTGAGTAAATAGTTACAGACAATTCAATCCTTCCACCATACAATGTCCCAATTAAATATAAGACATGGAATTACTTGTCAAGTCTTATTTTATTTAATTATATGTATTTCGATCCTTAAATGCACAACACAAATAATGCAAATTAGAAACTCCTTTCTAATTTCATTCACGCCAACCAAGGACTCTTTGGGTTGTCATTTATCGAATCACATAGGACATTTCTCTTCTTTTATTAGAAGTGGTAGATTCTTTATCGATCATACATTATCTCCATGTATACAACTTATTATACCCAAGCATACCCTTTGATATACCCTAAGGGTCTTAAGGAATAAGTCAAAGTATAACTCATCATACACAAGATACTACGATGATCTCAAGTCCAAGGATTACTTGTATTACTATCACTCTTGGAATCCCTATCGATTGAAGTAAGTAAAACTCCATTAGGTATTTCTTAGTGAGCCACGTTCAGTGAACTTATTCTCTAATAAGCACCTACATACTTGCTTTAGTGTCTCCACACAAATGATCATGAGATCAATCATCCTCATCCAATGAGCAAGCAATGTGAGACCCCAAATTTTATCAAAAAAGATTTAAATTTTGTCGAAATAATTTTTAATATTATGGTGTGAATTTGAGATAATATTATAGTTGTGGGTAGTATTTATAAATTTTGCAAAGTATGCAAGTGGTTATATTATATTCGATTGGTGGGGAATATTCGGTTTAGCAGGGAATATTCGCATAACAAATTTCAATCATTGGTGGACCCACAATGTAATTATCATTCGGATTGAGAAAACGACAAAAATATTTTATTGAAATAACGGCGGAAGTTTTACTGTTGATCTTTGTTGAACTACTCGGTAGTAAAAGTACGAGAATACGTGTGGTTGCATAAGTAGCATACACCGGTATTGATTATCGATGCTTATGTGAGAAGTCACTCGGTTTGATTCCATTATTGTCGATTAATAATATGAATTATTATAGCGATAATGACGTTTTGTTTTATTCGTATTATTAACGTAATAAAATGCGAAACATCTTTTTATATAAAATGTAATACTTTATTAAAGTTATTCTATAAATAGAATATATTATATTTTAGTGTTGCATAGTGTTTTGCATAGTGTTGCATAAAGTGTTTGCATAGTAAAATGTTTTTATATAAATTGAATATATGATATTTTATTTAAAAGATTTTGCTTTAAATATGGACCGTCGATTAAAGTAAATCAATCTGGACCGTTCATGGATTAATTACTATGTATTCTATTTTCCTATAAATAGAAGCTCATTCCTTCATTATTTTCTTACTTAATTCTTTGAAACTCTAGAGAGAGAAATTATAGAGAGAAATTTATAGAGAGAAAATCTATAGAGAGAAAGAAGAAAGAGTATTCGGTACTTCACTACTTTGATATCCGGTGTCTTTTACGGTAGGGATATATTATTTGTTGTGCAAGTAAGGGTGTTATTCTTTCTTATTCATGAAGAGAACTTGGTTATTCCATTCTTTATTATTCATTGGAATAACTCAGATACTGTGAGATACCCTATACATAAACCATGATAAGCGGCATACACCCTCGTGACTTGGTGAAATCCTTATGTTATTCCATTCTTATTTATTCTCATTGGAATAACATGTATACGTGGACTCCCCTATACTTGGTGAAATCCTTTTATTATTTAGCATTCAATATTCGTCGAAGAAATATCGCTTCGGTGTGAATTTCACGACTGGTTCCATTATTTATTATTCCGCATTTAATATTCTCGCCGAGAATATCTCGCTGCCGGTGTAATTTCACGACACGGTTCCATTATTCATTATTTCGTATTTATTATTACATTTGGAATAACTTTATCACATCTGCAATACCGCATGCATGGTGATTTCTGTTGTTATTCCATTCTTTATTATTCTGTTGGAATAACCTGTCTATGTGAAGTACCGCATGCATGGTGATTTTTGTTGTTATTCCATTCTTTATTATACTAAGTTGGTTAAAGTTTTGACTTCTATACTCCATGAAATTAGTGGAATATCCTTGATATTTGCGCTTCATCCAGTATCGTTTCATGGAAATATTCTTCTGAGCATTCTTGAATTTTACACCACAAAACAGTATCTTGTTGACAATTTGGACGTTATTGGTTCCTAGATCAATTAATTCTTGAAGTTATTTTATTGAATTATTATATCATTGTCATCATCCTCACGTTTATATTTTGTTGAAAGTCATCGTGTCTCAGAAGTGCATAGATGGACTTGGTATGATTATGACCTGAGGATTATTCGGTATAATCATGGTAGTAATGTTACAAATGATGTAGTAAAAAGTCATCGTGGGTCTCAGAGAAGTGCATAGATGAACTTGGTGTGATTATAACCGAGGATTATTCGGTATAATCATAACCGTAATGTTACAAATGATGTGGAAAAAGTCCTCGTTGGTCTGTCATCGCATTGATGGACAATTTTGGTATGATCATGGCTATGGATTCTCTTTGACCATTGGAGCAAAGATGAATTATTTTATGGCATGATCGGGACCGTTGATGAAAACACGATTAACTTTGGCCGTAGTGCATGGATAATTTGTGGTCGTGACCCTAAAGAATATCCTTGGTCGTAGTCTGCAGGGTGATTCGATGATGTGGATTATTTATTGTCGAGTCCCAAATGATTAAAGTGATGAAAACCTTTTAAATCTTAAAAGATAGTAGATTTTATTCTCTACTTGACTCTTTTAATGGATTGCTTATTTCCGCTGCAGTTTTTGATCTAAAACTTGTTGTCTATTATATTCTATCAGTTGTTATATTGTTGAAGACTATTGATAATTTATTCTGCATTATCTTAGTCATAATATTTCTTACTGGGCTAGTTGAGCTCACCCTTTCTTTCACTGTTCTCTTCAGGAAATGAGAATATAGCTAGGACGAGTCGGGGAAAAGAGTGATGGTCCTGAAGATAGCATTAGTAGTCCTCACCATTCTGTTAAATAGTGTGACAATAAATGTAATGAGGACTCCTTGAGTATGGATATTGTCTAAATGACAATATTCCTATTAGAACTCTCAATTTATGTATTGTCGTATGTTACACGACAGATGTATAATTAAGTTTGTATTTGAATTTATATACCATGTAAGTGGCGACCCAAGATGGGTGACGTATACCTAATTTTGGGGGCGTCACAAGCAACGTATGTACCAATCTATCCGGATTCACTAATCCCCAATTTAGTAATCCAACGATTGGGAACTATTTTAGTTTTAAGCTTTCTAAGAATTTAGATCTCATTAGAATGATCATCATCATTATTCTAAAAGCATTGCTTAAAACTATGGGTTTATCACATATTATAAAACAAAGATCGTGTAGATAATTAAAAGCCTTTAATAAATTAATACTTTTTATTAATAAATGAATAAGATTGTTACAAAGTATGTGCTTTATCATCAAACATGATTGGCTTGTGTGCATATTACTTTCAGACTGCTGGTCTAGAAGGAATCTATGAGATTCAAGAAGTGTAACAGACATCTTTAGTGGATTCCCTACTTAAGGAGTAGAAGAGTGGATTAAGAGCTTTAAGTGCTCTGAACCACTTAAAACTGTTGTGTCCATTATAACTGCTATAACTGTCATAACTACCTTACTCTCATTAACTCAAGATATCTAAAAGAAGGTTTATCATATACTCATTCCGCTGTACATTAATCACAATCATACTAACTAGTTTAAAAGAAAAGTTTTTAATTATCTATTCAACCCCCCCCCTTCTAGATATCTATTGTAGACTCAGGAACTAACAATTGGTATCGAGAAAGGTGTTCTATAATATAGCCTACAAAGCTTGAGTAGATTCAATGGCACACTTACCAAGCGAATCAAAGACTGGAGGAGGTAGCAAGCCACCTTTGTGCAACAAAGATAAATTTTCTAACTGGAAGGTTAGGATGCAAGCTTACATGGATTCAATAGATGAAGATATATTTGAAACTGTTCAGAATGGGCCCTATGTTTCTACAAAGCTTGCACCAACTACAGACGATCCAGACAGAGTACAGATCAAGGTAAAAGGAGAATGGATAGAAAACGAGAAGAGAGTTGTCTAGCTCGACAAAAAGGCCAAAAACATCTTGTTCCAATCCTTAGAAGATGATCTGTTTGAAAACGTGGTCAACAACAAAACAACAAAGGAGGTTTAGGAAGCACTACTCATTATACATGAAGGAACAGAAGAAGTCAGAGAAAATAAATAATCTCTCTTGACTCAGCAATATGAGATGTTTGCTCACATTCAAGGAGAGAACGTCACTGCCACCTACAAAAGATTTAATGTTCTACTCAACTCTCTACGAGCCTATGGAAAGATCTATCCAAACAAAGATTTAATCATAAAATTCATGAGAGCCTTACCAAGAAAGTGGGATGGCAAAACTACTGCCATTAGAAAATCGAAGAATTTACATGAAATGGCTGTCCAACAGTTATATGGAAACCTTCTCACATACGAACTGGAGCTGACTCAACGAGCAGAAACCTTATCTGAAGAAAGAAAGAAGGATAAAGGTGTTGCTCTCAAAGCAACTGATAACACCTCCAAAGTCAGCACTGAAGTTGATTCTGATTACGATGAAGATGATGATGAGGACCTTGCAATGCTGGTGAAAAGACTAAGAAGGTTCATGCGACAAGGCAAAACCAGCAAGCCAAAGAAAGTCAGCAACTACAACAGCCAGGAGCAAATGAATGACCTATGCTACAATTGTATGAAACCGGGTCACTTCATTGCCAACTGTAACAAACCTCTCAGAGAAGAACTCAAAAAGAAATCACATTCTAAGAAGGAATACAAAGGCAACAAAAGGCCACATAAGAAAGACATAGGCCTTGTAGCTGGAGGATCGTGGAGTGACTTAGACAATGACTCAACTCCAGAATCTGGAGATGATGAAGATCCTCAAATAGAAAATCTCTGCCTAATGGCCAAAAATACAAGGGACAAAAAGAACTCCAACATACATAAAGTAAGTATCGATGAGGTATTTGACTTCAACTCCCCTGATGTAGATATTGATGATCTAAGAACTGCACTGTATGGCATAACATCTGATCTGCATCAATACATGAAGTGGTTTAGAGTTCTGTCTAAGAATTATTCACTTCTTCAAAAGGAGAAAGAAAAGGTTTAAGAAGAACCGAAAATAGCCCTTCTCAGTACCAATTCTCTCTCCAAGTTTGAAGCTGAGAATAAGCTCTTTAGACAAATAAATGAGCTCAGCGCAAAAAGAGAGTCTAGTCTAACCTCTAAAATTGAGGATCTAGAAAAGACAATCTTTACATGGAATAAATCCTCTTCATCCATGGATTCCTTAATCTCTAACCAAAGATGTGTCTTTGATAGAACAGGGTTAGGCTTTGGGGAATCTACCTCAGAGTCATGTGTGGAAAAGCAAAGGAAATTAGCACTAGTAATGACTCAGGTTTCAGTAGAGGCATTACATTTGTGAAATCCTTACAAAAGGTTGAGCCTGTCAAACCCTGCTCAGCTGATTTTAATTCATATTCCCAGGAGTAAGGGATCTCATGCCGGCCTGGGTTTCAGAAAAGAGAAGAGTAATCTAGCTACTACTCACCAACCTCGAAGGATCGTAAAGTTCAATGAGATCAACTCTACGAACCAACCGGGAAGGTACAGTAGAAGTAAGATATACTCCTCACAAATCATGAAACAAAAGAACACATGGAAGAAGAAATATCAGCCTATCAGGAGGATGACTAATTACCCACAAAAGTCCAAATGGAGGAAAAACCTTCACACACACACAAACATGCATCATATCAAATGTTTTGTGTGCTACAGAGCTGGCCACAAGGCTGCAAAATGTTGTTTAAATTCCATGCATGTGAGACCCAAAATCAAGCAGATTTGGGTCCCCAAGGGCACTAAAAATGTAGGACCCATGCAAGTATGGGTACCAAAATGAAGGTTTAATGTTATTACAGAAAAAGAGCTCCACGACCACAACCTGATATCTGGACAGTGGATGCTCAAGGCACATGACAGGGAACAAAGCCCTTATATCTGACTACATAGAGAAGGAGAGTCCCTCGGTCATCTTTGTAAACAACGACTCCGGCAAGACAAGAGGCTATGGTTCAGCTGGAAATGGTGTAGTATCCTTCAGCAAAGTGGCCTATGTGAAAGGATTACAACACAACCTTCTAAGAATTAGTCAACTCTACGACAAGGGTCATCAAGTAACATTTCTCAACAATCAATGTCAAGTCCAGAGACACAAGACATCTCTTTGTAAAGTTAATCGAAACAAGAGAAAGAAATATCGCGACAAGAAACCTTGGAAAACTAAGCTCGAGATGAGACTATATGTTTTCTCGGCTAAAGCATCCAAGAAATGAATCAAGCTATGGCATCAAGATTATCTCATCTCAACTTCAAAAGCATGTCCAAATTAGCTTAGAGATATTTAGTTGCGAGAAGCTTACCCAAGTTTAACTTCACAAAAAGGTAAGTGCAATGCCCGCCAACTTGGAAAGTAGACGGAAGCTCATTCAAGAGCAAAACCATCAACTCAATTGACAAGCCTCTCGCAATTGCTACATATGGATCTTTTGGACCAATTCCAACGAGGAGCCTTGGGGAAAGAGATACTCGTCAGTAAGTGATTGACCACACACATTTTGATTTATATGGGTGTTCTTTCTAACCTCAAATGATGAAACAAGCTCCCAACAGATCAAGATGTTCAAGCTGGTGATGAACGAGAAAGGAGAGAAAATCAAAGCCATAAGAAGTGATCATGGCAGAGAATTCGATTTCTTAGAGATGGATCAGTTCTGCACAGATAATGGCATCAGTCACAATTTCTCAGCTCTACGAACTCCCCAACAAAATGGAATAGCCGAGAGAAAGAACATGACATTGATAGAAGCTGGAAGAACTCGCTAGCAAGCAATTTCATCCGTACTGAATACTTCAAGCGTAAGTATCCAACACCTGCATGTTATACTCATAATAGATCACTCATACACTCTACGATTAAAAAGACTCCTTATGAACTGTGGAAAGGAAGAAAGTCAAGTGTCAGCTACTTTCATATTTTTGGCTGTGCATACTACATTCTCAACAATGGAAAGCAGTACTTGACAAAGTTTCAACCAAAATCAGACGAAAGAATCTTTCTTGGATATTCCACAGACAGTAAGGCCTACAGAGTGTTCAACAAGAAGACACTGAGTGTTGAAATCTTAATTCACATCATATGTGATGAGACAGATTTAGACAAAATAGTTCCCCAAGACACTACGACCAACAATTTAGACACTACGAAAGAGGTCGTCGAGCTCAACACTACGATCGTAGTACCAGACAGTGAAACCGTTGAGCAAGTCAATGAAATTGTAGAGAGGCCTATGACAGACAACGAACCTCCACATCAAGAAGAAGATGTAGATCTTGAAGATCTAAGATAAAAAGGTATAAGTACAGATATCCCAACAGGAAGCAGATGGGCAAGAGATCACACTCAAGATCTAACAATTAGAGATCCGAATGCAAGAGTCAAAATAAGAGCTGCTACCCAAAATGAATGCTTCTATCTAAGCTTCCTATCACAAATGGAACCAAAGAAAATAGAGGATGCTATGGAGGACTCCAGCTGAATAGAGGCCATGCAGGAAGAACTTAATCAATTCGAAAGAAGCAAAGTATGGAGATTGGTTCCAAGACCAAAGAACCATCCTATAATTGGAACAAAGTGGGTCTTCAGAAACAAGATGGATGAAGATAGAGTGATAACCAGGAATAAGGTTATACTAGTGGCCAAAGGTTACTCTCAGAAAGAAGGTATTGACTACGATGAGACATTTGCACCTGTTGCCAGACTAGAAGCCATCAGAATATTTCTTGCATTTGCTGCTCACATGAAATTCAAGGTCTTTCAGATGGATGTCAAGAGTGCATTTTTGAATGGAGAACTTCAAGAAGAAGTTTATGTAGAGCAGCCTCCAGGTTTCATCAATCCATCTTTTTCTAATTATGTCTTTAGATTAGACAAAGCCTTATATGGTCTTAAACAAGCACCTAAAGCATGGTATGAAACATTAACTAACTTTCTTATTAAAAATGGATTCACTAGAGGTAGAGTAGATACCACACTATTTCTTAGAAAGCATAAAGATAAAGTCCTATTAGTTCAAATATATGTTGATGATATTATCTTTGGGTCTACTTATGAAAAGCTATGCAAGAGATTCTCCAAGCTTATGTAGAACAAGTTTGAAATGAGCATGATGGGTGAGCTGAATTTCTTCCTTGGACTACAAGTAAAGCAGACTGATGAAGGAATCTTCATCAACCAAGCCAAGTACATTAAAGACTTACTTAAGAAGTATGGCATGGAGTCAGCCACTCCCATGAAAACCCCAATTGCTCTTGCAACCAAGCTTGACAAAGATGAAAAAGGTAAAAGTATTGATATAACTCAATACAGAGATATGATAGGCTCTCTTTTATATCTAACTGCCAGTAGACCAAATATAATGTTTGCAACATGCATTTGTGCTAGATTTCAGGCTAGTCCTAAAAAATCTCATTTAACTGCTGTAAAGAGGATTTTCAAGTATCTCAAAGGTACACCCCACTTGGGGCTTTAGTATCCCAAGGAGTCCTCATTTGAGCTAACAGGATACACAGATGCTGATTTTACGGGCTGTAAAATTGATAAAAAAAAGTACCAGTGGCACTCACAATCTTTAGAAACAAACTTGTGTCTGGTTCAAGAAGAAACAAAATTCAAGATTCACTTCTAACCGCAGGTTTGAATACATTCTTCTTTGGCGATTCTTCGTGCTCGAGATCTATGGATGAAAAATCAAATAGCAGATTATGGGTTTAAATTCAAATCCATACCTATTCTTTGTGATAACACAAGTGCGATTGCTATAACTCATAATCACCGTCATGCATTCTAGGACTAAGCATATAGAAATAAGGTATCACTTCATTAGGGATCATGTGCAAAATGGAACTATATCTTTACAATATATCCCTCATCGAAAATCAACTTGTCGATGTCTTTACAAAGCCTCAGATGAATCCAGATTTAACAAGTTAATAAGTGAGCTAGGCATGCTTAACTTACAACCATGAAAAAAATATGCTCTAGTATGTGCTAACCATACAGGTTTAAAGGCTATATTCGAAATCATAGACATGGTCAAAGGAAGTCCACAATCGTAGAACCAAAGTATCATAAAATGACAACGATCGTAGTGAAGACTCAACGATCGCCGTGCAGACTCAAGGATAGCAGAGCTACATCAACAAAACCAAAGGAGCACCCTATGATGATCAAACATAAAACAAAGCAATCTCTCTGATAAGTACCTCAGGGACAAACCTAACCCTTGATTCATTCAATGAGGTTGGCCCTTCCTGAGCTACTTTAAACTAAGAAGAATGCTAAGTCAAAAAGTTCATCACGAGGATTTGGTCAGACTCTACGATTGCTAGTCAGAGTCAACGAGCGCAGTTCAGACTCTACGTTTACAGCTTAGACACGACGACTGCTATACAGACTCAATGATGGTAGAACAGACTCGACGATTCCAAGGACCATCTCAACGATCGTAGTCCTCCTGAAGAATACATTAGCTCATAAAGAGTTAAGGGCAATTCAGTACAATCCTTCTCTGTCAAATTCGTAGAGCCAAACAAAATTCGACACCTGTCCCACTAAGCAAAATGGAGAGAGGAAAGTTACTTGTACCATTTAAAGGCGCCTTTTTGAAATTAGAAGTTCAAAAGCTTATCCCTCTCCTTATCTTTGCAAGAAGAAACCCTAAACTATCTAGATAGCTCAGTAAATCACACTTCTTGTAAGAAAATCAATGGCGGCTTCCAGTGTTATCTCCGGCTACAGACTCTGCTTTGATGAGTTCAAAACAGCTGAATCCCAATTTCACAAGACTTTGTCGCTACTGAAGAAGGCGGGTCTAGAAGAAGCTTTGGGTACAGACACATTGATCTACCCGAAGCTGGTAAAAGAATTCTACAATAACAGGGTATTTGAAAACAACACCATCATTACGAAAGTCAGGAACGTCGAAACCAGACTAAAGGCTGAGGACATCAATCTAGCCCTAGGTCTCAAATCTGAAGGGTATCCGTCCATAGATGGCCTAGACTTCCATAAGGGACTCAAAAAGATGCATCACAAGAAATCACCTTCTGTCAAAGGATACAAGAAGAAGGAGTTTCCACAAAGGTATGAATTTCTAGCTGATATTGTTGGAAAAATGTATATGTTGCAAGAGCTCAGGTCATGACTCTATGAATGAGGTGCAACTCAAGCTTATGACTGCCATATGTTATGGAATACAACTTAACTATGGGGCTCTATTACTTGAATGGATTGGGAAGTGGTTAATCAGCTCAAAGAAGACAAAGAGCTTTCAGAAGATGCTCTATGGGCGATTTATAAGCATTATCCTACAGGCTGCTCTTGGTGACTTAATTGAGGACGATGAAGGAGAAGCCATCAATCCAAATCGTCGAATGACCCAACAACTATTTGAGAACTGGAAAAGGAATCCAGCTGAAAATGTGCGGATGATGTCTGAATCCAGTGGTAGAACTGATGAAATAAAGGAATCAGGAGTGCCAGGAAATATGTCAGTTGTCAGAGAAGCTAAAGAAGAAGAAGAAGCTAACAAAGAAGTACTGTGACGCCCCCAAAATAGGTATACATCACCCATTCTGAGTTGTCAATACATGGTACAGAAACAACTATAACTTTATTATTACAACAAGAAAGCTGTGAGTTTGAATACAAATATTATCTTCTAGACAATATCTATACTCAAATAAATCCTCATCATATTTATTGATACATTATTTTACAAAATGGTGAGGACTACTAAACAACTCTCTCTAGAACTTTCATTCCATACCCCAGGCCTGTAATCGCTATATTCTCGCCTCCCGAGAAGAAAAATGGAACAAAAAAAAAAAGGGTGAGCTCAACTAGCCCGAAGAAAGAATATTATGACTAAGATAATATACAACAAATTATTGTTAGTCTTCAACAGGAAAAATCTAATAGAATACAATAGACAACAAATTTTAAATCAATATTCGCAATGAAATAATAATTCATTAGAAGAGTTAAGTAGAGAATGCAAACTACTATCTTCTATGTATGAATTTAAAAGTTCATCGCTCATCTTTTATCCCCTGTAACATCAATCAATATATATCGGAATCAAATATTCATCTTTGCACTCTGAGCCAAAAAGATATTCATCAGTTTGGTCATGTTCATCTAAACACTGCTCATCTTCAAGACTACTACCAAAGATATTCATCAGAAATCATTCATCTTTGCACTACAAGCCAAAGATATTAAATAATATCATCATTTAAGATTGAGGATGATGAAAAATATTTTTAAAGAAACGAATTCAGTGAAACAAAATGACAATGATTAAGGATTAAGGATTCGTACTTTGTTTTATCCATGTCTAAAAATACCTCAAAAATAATCATAGTGGTGTAAAATTCAAGAATGATCAAAACATGGATACAATCAAAGCTAGTATCCACAATAGATATTTTGGGATGAAAAGAAATTTTTTATTTTTCGATGAATTAAGGTCGTATTCGTGAATAAGATCAGATACGTGAATAAGTCGTGATACGTGAATAGTAACTCTCGACACCAAAAGTTCCAAATTTGATAAAAACTTTAGATCAATATTTCAACATAATGATATTGAAGAAATAATATCATTACGAAAAAAATAATATCCCTTACCTCGAAAGATCAAGATTTAATTTAAACACAGGATATAAAGCTATGACTTGAACTTGACCAGATAGCAATACTCAAAATATACTCAAAATACTCACAAGAATACATTCGATAATATAGAGAGAAAACTTGATTTCGTGTGATTTTCAATTCTAACCTAAGCACCTTATTTATAGGAAAATACTTTAAACACAAAGCGTAAAATTTAATAAAATATTAATATATATTTATTAAATTACTTACACTTTTTATCAACTGAATTCAGCATTCAACACAAGTATCACACCTCACAAAACTTTTAAAAAACGTTTTTGTAATTAAAAATATTTTAAACTTTCAAAAATTAATTATTTTGAGCTTGAACTTCAATAATTCATAATAAATAGCCCTTTTATCGAGAAAATTGAATCTCGGGATATTTTATAGGAAATTCAATTTCTACAACTTTGCACAGAAGAAAGTTTTTCCAAATTTCAAAATGAAATTGACAAAAGAAATCCACAAACGGGTGATTTTACAGGCTATAATCAAATTTCAGTCAATAAATGGGGTCCACCGACATGTTTAACATGTTTTAAACATTTATTGCAACAAAAATACTCTTCCTCCTCGTATACTCATATATCCCACATTCGTTGTAAAAATATCACCATTATTATATTATTAAAATATAATAATATATTTAAATGAATTATTTTATCAGAAAAAGATAAAATTTCAATTTTCAAAAATTGTCACATTAAAAATTTTCTCCATCTATATCCACATAAAATCAATATTTTCCTCATCATATGAATCAATAATTAATTATTCACAAATAATATTACGTAATCACAATATCGACAACCAGCAGGTTCCAGGAAAGGGGCTTTCCAATAAGAATTTCTCCTTACTGGCGCGCAATTAGGTGACCAAACCTCTCCTTAGACAGAACTTTCTAGACATTGCCAATAATGTTATCTAATAATATTATTCAGATAATATGAATTATTGCTTCGATAATGAAAAAATCTTGTGTAATGACAATTATCAAACAACAAAGAATATAAAATATCAACGCAAACAATTATTAAATCAATAAATAATCGAATAAGTAATTATCGTAACCATTATTGAGAAAAGTGCATTCTTACGTAAGAATCAATAATTGGTGCAATACTGAGTAATCTTCTTGTGTTTTAACCACAAAGTATTTTAACAAAGATAATTCAGAATAACTACGGTTATATTTTAAACCACTTATATTTGTCGTTTTCTTCATCCAATCGCTTTTAGTTATGGGGCCCACAAAAGATCATACCGTCATACGAATATTCCCCGACAGCAAGAATATTCCACGACCAAATGAATATTCCCCGACAACAATGAATATTTTATAACCACTTGCTTATTTTGAAATATTTGCGTATTTTACCCATAACTATCCACATTAATCAAATCAACCCTTACTATTTTAAAATAATAAATAGAGAAAATTAAATTTCATTAATAATAAGTTGGGGTCTTACAAGTACCCATTGCTTTGGTCAGAAAAAACAAAGGGAAAAAAAAGCTGAAAGCCATAACTATAGAAGAGCCTCAGGGATCCACTACCGATAAGCCTGTAGATTCCTCAGACATTGAGACTCTAAGGATTCTAAGAAGAGAAGAACAGCAGGCTGAGGCAGAAGAAGATAGAGCTACCATCTCTCAGCTGCTGAAGAAGAATAAAATCAATCACAAATCAAAAAGGCCATCCATCTCTTCGATCGTAGAATCTCTGCTGATCGTAGAGACCAGATCAAATACATCAAGCAAGAAAGTAACTAAATCAAACATTCTGGCTGATCAACAGGACAAACTGAAGTTCTAGAAAGTCCTGAGGCTGTGGCTCAACCTAGAAAACCAAGAAGAAAATTGGTTATGAAGTATATCCTTGTTAATGAAGGAGTACTCAAAAAGGAAGATAAAAAGCTGGTTGTTGAACAGGAACTGTCCAAAGAAAGTCAAATGGACAGAACTTAAGCTGAGGGGGAGACACCTGAAATTCTAATCACAGAAAACATTCCAACTGAGGGGGAGATGCCTGAAGAATATGCTCCAGCTGAGGGGGAGTTGCTAATCATACAAGAGGATGATCATACTGAGGGGGAGGCTCATAATATCCCCATGACAGAAGAAGAGGTTCCTGCAGACAAAGAGGGAGAACCAGTACAAGAACATCATAAGGCCATTGATATAATGGAATCCTCAAACGAGAACAGAGAAGCGGATGAAGACGAAGAGGTCGAGATCATAGCAGTAGGCATAGATGGGTACAAAAAAGTTAACTATGAGCAACTGTTCTCCTATCTACCCATGATGCCTTTCCACCAAGCTAAAATTCTAAACTCCTGGAATCACATGTTTTAGAGCTTCAAAGAATATCCAGCCATATCTGTGCTAGCTCATGGATTCCCAGGAAGATTCAACTTTGCCAAGAAGTTACTCACGAATAACTTTTCCTCAACGAATAAACCTGAGGTAATGTCCATCCCAACCCTCTTCAGAGTTAATCACTTGCCATCATCCTCATTCAATCAATTTTATGAATTCCCTCAATGGTTAGAAGTAATTCTTCATCCATTAAATCAATTTCCAGTTGCAGAGTCCCAAAATTCTATAACTGAAGAACCACATGCGACCAACTTCATAATGCTCCCACATCCCATCATCTCTACAATCACTGACTCTAACCCCATTGTAGAATCTACACCTCAAATCGTAGAGTCACCAACCTTAAACATCCAAACCCAGGCACCTCCATCAGATATTCCCTCCTCATCCAGCAATGAATACTTCAATCTTGATCTTACCCTCTACTCATTGCAAGATCAATTCAAAAGCACATCACCTCCCTCCTCAAAATTTCCCCAACTGGATAAAATTCTTTCAAAGTTGTCCACAAAGGCTGATCTATCAACAATGTCTGCGAAAGTGGTTAAGGAACTCGATGAGAGTCTTGAGGATCACATTGCACTTATTCAGCTAAGGTTAACATCAATTATCAATTCTGCCAATAATGTACCAAGCTCCCTAAGCTCTGAGCTCTCTAAAATGCTCAAAGAGATCATCAAAGAAATGCTTCAAAGCATAAAAGACAGGGATGATATTCACTTTCTCGCAGCTAAAAAGCATCGAGATGCTGTCTGATCTTACAGAAAACTCAAGAAACTCAGAACGATCTAATGATACAGAGCATTAAAAGTCTTCAAATTGCAGTCAAAGAATTTCAAGACTTCTCCATGGGTCAAATGCAGCAGACTGAAACTGTCCTCAACATTCTTCAACGACGTGAAACTCGTTCTGATGCTTTGATCTAAGAGAATCGCGAGGACATTGCTCAAACTCAGAGTCAACTCAACGAACTTGTCCAAGGAGTCACTCGCCTCTCCGAAGACATTCGAACCCTTGATGCTGACATAAAGGGGAAGAATAAAGGGAAAAGAGATCAGGGAGGCAAGGGAAGAGGCAGAGGCCAATTCCAAACTCAAATATCAAGGAACCCTCCTGTAAGGCAAATTAACCAGCAGACTCCACGATCCAGCCATCAGACCCAACGAGCTAATCAACAGGAAGTTTTAATGGCTCAACCATTAAGGAGTCTAGGATTAACTACCTCTCATGGTGACAACAACAAAGCCTAATAATGCCAATTGGAGATCCTACATTCATGAATAGGCATGATCACAATCCTAGACTAAGCCCAAGTGAGCTGGAGGATTTAGCCAGGAGAGATAAAACAAGTAGAAAGAGGAGAGCTGAGGAATATGCAAATCCTTCAAGAAGCAAAAAGCCAAAGAAATAGAGATAAGTTGAATTTTTAAAATCATATTGATGTAGTCAAACTTAAATGTAAAATCTGTCTTCATACATCAATAAATTCATGCTTATTCTTTAAGAAATTTCAACTGCTCACTGAAATATTAAGTCATGTTTACTTTGCTGCAACTGTATATAAAATTTAATAAATCATGACAACAAATCTCCTTGGATATGTCAACATAAAATAGGAGAGATTGTTGGAAGAATGCATATTTTGATTTGATGTTTAAAGTAAATGCTCATGATTATATGTAAAGTCCTTCAAGGAATATATGTACAAGGACTTAGTGATAGATCAAAATTGTTAGGTTGATCTTAGCTCTTAATGTTCACTTATATAGATAAAGAGATCAAAAATTTTAGGTTGATCTATGACTAGAAAGAAATAGATCGACTTTGAAGAGAATCGTAGTCTATTCAGCTGATCAACAGAATGCAGAAGCTAAGGCAGGATCGTAGAGCTGAGATGATCGTAGTGTATCTGCCTCGAAGGGCCTTTTCAGAAATCGTAGAGTGGTCCAGACGTTTGCCGAAGCTAACTTAGAGATTGTAGTGTGCTTTCAGAAATGTAGAGTCTGCAAGACGAGCAAGCAGAGATCGTAGTGTGCTCTCGGAAGCATAGATTCTGCAAAACGAGCAAGTGAAGATCGTAGTATGCAAAACTATTGAAAGAAATCGTAGTGTTCTATTCAGACCAAATACAAATATGGCAAAACATCACGATATGCATTGTAGAGTATCATCTGTCTTGTGTCAGAAGCATCGAGCCTTATCTCTTATTTGGAAACAAATTCCAACAAATGTGGAATGGATTTTAAACGTTGAAACTCTCACTAGTCCCAATGGTACAAAAGATATCCTTAGTATTGATCAAAAGAAACGTATTCAAGAAGCTAAGAAAAGGACCATTGGGCAGAGGAAAACACCTTTTTAGGTGTTAGGTGAGAAAGTTGTAAGACCCCGAAATTTTTTTAAATAAAAAGGAATTTCCTTTATTTATTTATTATTTTGAAATAGTAAGGGTTGATTTGATTAATGTGGATAGTTAAGGGTTAAATACGCAAATATTTCAAAATAAGCAAGTGGTTATAAAATATTCGTTTTGTCGGGGAATATTCGTTTGGTCGTGGAATATTCGTATTGTCGGGGAATATTAAATGCGGATGACAGTAAAACCATGTGTGGGCCCCATAACGTGAAAGCGATTGGATGAAGAAACGCATAAATATAAGTTGGTTTAAAAATAACGGCGTAGTTGTTACCAATTAAGATCATTGGAATACCGGTGGTTAAAATACGATGTCTGGCGTGGGTTGCGCGAAGAGCACATGGTATTGCTGCGATGATTGTTGAATTATTGATCCTTACGTAAGAAGGCACTACTCAATAATTTTCACGGTAATTCTTATTCAATATTTTATTTTATTGATTGATAATTCTTTGCGTTGATATTTTATATTATCATTGTTGTTCAATAATTGTCACTTGCACATTATCTCCATTATCGGATCAATAATTCATATTATTTGAATAATATTATTAGATAGCATTATTGGCAATGTCTAGAAAGTTCATCAAGGAGAGGTTTGGTCACCTAATTGCTTGGCGCTTGAGAAGGAGAAATCCTTATCGGAAAGCCCCCTCTTTCTGAGGAGCGGCTTTGGTTGTCATAATTACGTAATATTATTTGTGAATAATTAATTATTGATTCATATGATAAAGAAATATTTATTTTATGTGGATATAAATGATGGATTTATTTATGTGGTTATAAATGAAGAAATTATTGTTGAGGTGTTTTATCAAGTATTTTACAGTTGGAGGTATTAAAAATTAAATCGGGGGTTTTGAGATATATTCATGGGATTATAATTTTTAATCCGACCGATTGGATTGTGGTAATTTTTGGGTATGTTATACATACATAAGTTGAGTATATGTCCACAAATTTTGAACCGTTAAAAATGCACGAATGATTTGTTATGAATTTTAAGAGGTGTCCGATTAGGAAATTAGGGTTATAATTGATTTTGGTGGAAAATTCTAGAATTGAGTGGGCCCCACTTGTGGTTGGTGAAGAAATGTGCTGAATTTTATTTCAAATGTGGTGGGTGGCAATAGTAGCGTAGTAAAGCCATCGTGTAGCTTGGTCAAGTCTGCTTGGTAGGCTAACATTTTCCTATAAATGAGGGCTAAGTTAGAATTGAAAATCACACGGAAACAAAGTTTCTCTCCTCCTCTCTCTATATTATTGAAAGCGTATTTTGTGAGTATTTAGATACTTTGAGAGTTCTTTATTGGTCTAAGTTTCATTCAAAGATCACTTGAGCCTTTCCTTACGAAATCTCGATTCTTTGAGGTAAGGGATGTTATTTTCTTTTCGATGATATTATTTCTTCAATATCATTATCTTTGAAATATTGGTTGGAACTTTTTATCAAATTTGGAACTTTTTCATGTCGGGGTTCTTATTCATGAGTTACTTATTCACGAGTTACTATTCATGAGTTACTATTCACGAGTTCTTATTCACGAGTACTATTCACGTGAAGCGTGAAAATGTTTTTTTTTGTGGAATTTCTATCTTTTGGTGTCGGAGTTACTATTCACGTATCGTCACTTTATTCACGATATCTGGACTTTATTCACGATATCTGACACTATTCATAGAAAAAATAAAATTTCTTCTTTTCGTCCGAAATATCTATTACGGATACTAGCTTTGATTGTATCCATGTTTTGATCATTCTTGAATTTTACACCTTTGTGATTATTTTTTGGGGTATTGTTGGACATGGATAAAACAAAGTACGAATCCTTAATCCTTAATCCTTGTCATTTTGTTTCCTTGGATTCGTTCTTTAAAAATATTTTCATCATCCTCGGTCTTAAATGATGATATTATTGAATATCTTTGGCTCAGTAGTGCAAAAGATGAATGATTTCACGAAGAATATCTTTGGCACTGTAGTGCAAAGATGAATATTTGATTCAGATGTATATTGATTGTTGTTGTTACGGGGATAAAAGATGAGCGATGAACTTTTAAATTCATACATAGAAGATAGTAGTTTGCATTCTCTACTTAACTCTTCTAATGAATAATTATTTCCGCACGCGAATATTGATTGAAAATTTGTTGTCTATTGTATTCTATTAAATTTTTCCTGTTGAAGACTAACGATAATTTGTTGTATATTATCTTAGTCATAATATTCTTTCTTGAGCTAGTTGAGCTCACCCTTTTCCTTTTGTTCCATTCTTCTCGTGAGGCGAGAATATAGCGCGAGTACGAGTCGGGGTATGGAATGAAGGTTTTAGAAAGGATTGTTTAGTAGTCCTCACCATTTTGTAAAATAATGTATCAATAAATGTGATGAGGATTTATGTGAGTATAAATATTGTCTGAAGATAATATTTGTATTTAAACTCACAGCTTTCATTGTTGTAATAATAAAGTTGTAGTTGTTTACGTACTCATGTATTGACAACTCGGAATGGGTGATGTATACCTATTTTGGGGCGCCACGGTTGGTATCGAGCTTAGGATATGATCTCTGGCGGAGATCGGGGAATAGAACTAGGAGGGGAGAGCGAGTAAATCCTTCGCTAGTGTGTCCTACCTAAGCTTATTTATTAGTTGGTCGATTAGATAAGGGATATTATGTGATATATTGATTTCTTAATTAACCCTTGTTTTATGGCGATGATTTGAGAATGTCGATTGAGAATATTAATGATTGGAGTAAATGAGACCGTGGAGATGCTGCACTTGCTAACGAGGAGAGAAACGTGCAACAGTGGCAATGTTCCTCTGTGAACAACACCATGGAGCAGATGATGAACGAGGGGATGTTTAGAAGTTTTTTGCGGTTCATGCAAAATCGATTTGAGGAGACTTCGTGTTCAAAATACTGAGGAGAAATGATAGCAATTCACGGGTTGTCACAAACAAGCGATTCAAAGAGTTGGGACCACCAGAATTTAGGGAAAGCCAGATCCGATCATAGCGGAAACGTGGATCAAGCAAATTACCAAGATATTCGATGTCTTGGGATGCACGGAGGAACAGAAGGTTCCATTCGCCACCTTTATGTTATGTGGGCGAGGCGGACTCTTGGTGGGAGTCGTGAAGTGTACCCATCCGGCCCGCACTCAAGTATCTCTGGGAGACGTTTGAGAGACTATTTAATGACAAATACTTTCACGAAAGTGTTCGTCATATGAAGGAAGTGGAGTTCATCGATTAGAGCAAAACAACATGGCGGTGTCTCGATGACGAGGCAAAGTTTGCAGAGTTATCCGAGTTTGCACCTCATTTGGTGGAGAATGAGGAAGCGATATGCGCGGATGTTTCTTAGAGGTTTGAAACCCGGCGATACGTCAAGTATCTCATTTCTCATAAACTTTCTCTTTATTCAGATGTTATAAATGAGGGCTCAATTATTAGAAAGCGAGATAACGAGTGACTACTAACGGTTGAGGACCATAACCGGATCGTATCGAGATGGCGATCAAGCAGAATAATGATAACCTGCGGAAAAAAAAGCAGACGGAATGAAATGGTAACCACTACTGGTGGTAATCATGGTCATGAAAAATGTAAGAAGCGAGTCGGGGAGGAGATTTTAAAAGAGGAGATTTAACAACGACTATGTGAAGGCAGCGGTCTGCTTAAGAACAAGCGGTTCTAAAGGGAGGAGGAGAACGACCACCGGTCATATGCTACTAAATCACGGAAAAGAGGGACATATCGGTCCAAGCGCACAACGATTCAAGGTATGCTATAGTTGTGGAAAGGAAGGACATATCGCTTTCGAGATTATGCAGTAGCGAAACCTAGTTCAGTGAGGGACGGTGACTCAAAAGATCATCCCGGAAAAAGTCAAAGTCAAGCGATTCCGGAAGAGCATTTGTTGTGGTCATAATGCGAGGAACCCAAACGAGGTGATCACGGGTAAGCTATTTATAAATTCTTGCGAAGTTTATACCTTACTTGATCTTAGGTGCTACCCATTCATTTATCTCTCCTGCATGTGCTCAACGTTTAAACTTGACTCGGAGAAATTAGACTTTGATCTATCTGTGGAAACTCCGTTAGAGAAACTTTCATCACATCCATTTTGTTTATAAATCTTGTTTGATTCGAGTTGGCACCATTACCTTACCATTGACCTTATCTCTTTAAAGATACTTGCTTTTGATGTGATTTTAGGGATTGATTGGTTAACTACTCATCATGCCAAAATTGATTGTTTTCGTAAGGTTGTTAGTTTTCATATTCCTAACCAACCCGACTGTTATGCAATTCAAGCAACTAAACCATTAAAATCAATCAACATCATATCTAATCATAAAGCTATTCGTTTATTGAAAAGCGGATGTCAAGCTTTCTTAGCCCATGTTATGGATTTGAATAAAGACACGTCAAATTTGAATAATATTCTGTTGTTATTGACTTTCCGACGTATTTCTAGAAGAACTTCCCTGGCCTCACCCCGAGCGTGAAGTTGAATTTTTATTGATCTTGAACCCGCACAAAGCCCATTTCTAAAACCCCATATCGAATGGCTCTATTGAACTTCAGAGTTAAAGGTCCAACTACGAGAATTGTTGGACATCGGTTTCATTCGTCTAGTACATCTCCTTGGGGTGCTCTGTTTTATTTGTAAAAAGAAAGGCGGGAGTATGCGACTTTGTATTGACTATCGGGAATTGAACCATGTCACCATCAAGAATAGGTATCCTCTACCTCGTATTGATGACTTGTTTGACCCGATTCTGAGGGGCACAATTCTTTTCAAAATCGATCTTCGTTACGGATATCATCGGTGAAGATTAGGCGAGGATATTCCAAATGCGCCTGAGAACTCGGTATGGGCATTATGAATTCTTAGTCATGTCTTTCGGACTAACTAATGCTCTAATGCGGCTTTCATGGATATGATGAAAAAGTATTCAAGGAATATTTGGATCGGTTCGTTGTTGTCTTTATTGATGACATCCTTATATATTCCAAAAGTCGTGAAGATCATGAGCACCATTTGAAATTTGGTACTAAAGGCTTCGTGAAAACCAACTATATGCCAAATTGAAGAAATGCGAGTTCGGCGAGGAAGTAGCATTTCTTGGGCATCATGGTTTCAAAACATGGAGTATCTGTTGATCCGTGAAGATTGAAGCAATACAAAGTTAGAGCAACCAAGTCGGTGGATGAAGTCACGTAGCTTTTGGGCTTAGTGGTTATTATCGGAGATTCGTGGAAGGGTTTTCTCAAATCGCTACTCCATTAACTCATTAACTTTCGAAGGATCTGAAATTCATTTGGAGGCGAAGAATGCGAGAAAAGTTTCCAAGAGCTAAGAGGAGACTTATTTGATTTTGTTCTAACAATACCATTTGGTTTGGATGGATTTGTTATCTCTCACGATGCTTGAGGCAAAGGGTTAGGATGTGTTCTCATGCAACGTGGGAAAGTCATAGCCTATGCCATGACAACTTAAAGAGTATGAGAGAAATTATCCTACTCATGATCTAGAGTTGGCGTAAATGTCGTTTTCGCTTAAAGATATGGAGGCACTATCTATATGGGGAGAAAGTGGAGATATATTCGGACCATAAAAGCCTTAAATATTTCTTCACTCAAAAAGAACTCAACATGCTGGCAATGACGTTGGCTCGAGCTATTGAAAGACTACGACCACACTATTCAATACCATCCGGTAAAGTTTAACGTGGTAGGCGGCGCATTGAGTAGAAGATCATATCTTGAAGAAGTGCGATGATGTCAAGTATCTGACAGAGCCAACTTTAATAGAAAAAGTTAAGGTTGCTCGAGCCACCAATCTTGAGTCGATACGTATGAAGAAGAAAGTACAAGAAGGAGCTATTAGGGGCGAGAATTGATGAAGAAGGAATACTTGAGTCCACTCTAGACTTTGTGTTCCTAACGACTCGATTTGAAGTCAAGATTATGATGGAAGCACACAATACACCATTTGCAATCCATCCGGAAGTACTAAAATGTATCGTGATCTTGACATACATTTTGGTGGAATAATATGAAGAGAGAGATTGCAAAGTTTATCTCGATGTGTTTAACTTGCCAACGATGTAAAGGCGGAGCATCTAGTACCTAAGGGTCCGTTGCAACCACTTGAGATTCCGGAATGGAAGTGGGAACACATTACCATGGATTTAAGATTCTGGGTCTTCTACGGTTTCTCAAGGCATCAATGCTATTTGGGTTATTGTTGATAGATTAACCAAGTCTCGCTCATTTCTTGCCGTCACGGGAGACTTATTCACTTGAACGTCTTGCTAGTATATGTGCGTAAATGAGATTGTGAGGTTGCGTGGCATGCTGTATCCATAGTTTCGGATCGTGACCCAAGATTCACTTCAAGATTTTGGGTTAGCTTGCAAAAAGCTATGGAGCGCGGATTTGCGATTTAGTTGACATACCATCCCCAAGCAGACGGACAATCGAGAGGACTATTCAAACTCTTGAAGATTTATTAAGACTCGTGTCCTAGACTTCAAAGGCGGTTAGGATAAGTATTTACCATTGGTGGAATTCTCCTACAACAACAGATTATCGAGCAAGTATAGGTGTGGCTCCATTGAAGCATTATATGGGACGAAAATGTCGTTCTCAATATGTTGGGATGAGGTGGGTGAAGCAACATTGTTGGGACCGAAGTTAGTACGTATGACTCTGAAAAGATCCAAATGATTCGATAACGTGATACAAGCGGCACAAGATCGACAAAAGAGTTATGCGGATCTTCATCGAAAGGACGTGGAATTTAATGTGGGGATCATGTATTGTTGCGAGTTGCTCCGTGGAAGGGAGTTACAAGATTTGGGAAGAGAAGAAAGCTCAATCCACGATTTATTGGTCCATTTCAAATTCTTGACCGAGTAGGAAATGTAGCCTATAGACTTGCGTTACCTCAAAGTATGTCTCGTGTTCATAATGTGTTTCACATATCGTATTTCCGTAAATATGTGAAAGACCCGAACCACGTTATTGAGTTAGAACCCAGGACGAGATAGCGAAGACTTAACGTATGAGAGGTACTATCAAGATCTTGGATAGGAAGGAGCATGTCCTACGCATGAAAAGGTCATACCACAAGTTAAAGTTTTGTGGAGGAATCATGCTATATAGGAAATGACACAGGAATTGGAAGCGGAAATGAAAGCGAGGTATCCTCACCTTTTGAAACACAGTATCGTAAGAAATCGATTTCGAGGGCGAAATTTCATAAGGAGGGAGGTTGTAAGACCAGAAATTTTTTTTAAATAAAAGGAATTTCCTTTATTTATTTATTATTTTGAAATAGTAAGGGTTGATTTGATTAATGTGGATAGTTAAGGGTTAAATACATAAATATTTCAAAATAAGCAAGTGGTTATAAAATATTCATTTTGTCGGGGAATATTCGTTTGGTCGTGGAATATTAAATCGTTGGGAATATTCGCATTAAATGACGACGGTAGTGACCATGTGTGGGCCCCATAATGAAAGCGATTGGATGAAGAAAGCAGCAAATATAAGTTGGTTAAAAATAACGGCGTAGTTATTTTCAATTAAGATTGTTGGAATACCGGTGGTTAAAATCTGATGTCTGGCGTGGTTGCTGCAAGAAGACATGGTATTGCAGTATTGTTGAATTATTGATCCTTACGTAAGAAGGCACTACTCAATAATTTTCACGATAATTCTTATTCAATATTTTATTTTATTGATTCAATAATTCTTTGCGTTGATATTTTATATTATTGTTGTTCAATAATTGTCCTTTGCACATTATCTCCATTATCGGATCAATAATTCATATTATTTGAATAATATTATTAGATAGCATTATTGGCGATGTCTAGAAAGTTACATCGAGGAGAGGTTTGGTCACCTAATTAATTGCGCCGAGAAGGAGAAATCCTTATCGGAAAAGCCCCTCTTTCTGAGGAGCGGCTTTGGTTGTCATAATTACGTAATATTATTTGTGAATAATTAATTATTGATTCATATGATAAAGAAATATTTATTTTATGTGGATATAAATGATGGATTTATTTATGTGGTTATAAATGAAGAAATTATTGTTGAGGTGTTTTATCGGTATTTTGCAGTTGGAGGTATTAAAAATTAAATCGGGGTTTTGAGATATATTGCGGGGATTATAATTTTAATCCGACCGTTGGATTGTGGTAATTTTTGGGTATGTTATACATACATAAGTTGAGTATATGTCCACAAATTTTGAACCGTTAAAATGCACGAATGATTTGTTATGAATTTTAAGAGGTGTATGCGATAGGAAATTAGGGGTTATAATTGATTTTGGTGGAAAATTCTAGAATTGAGTGGGCCCCACTTGTGGTTGGTGAAGAAATGTGCTGAATTTTATTTCAAATGTGGTGGGTGGCAATAGTAGCGGTAAAGCCATCAGAAGCAGTCGAGTCCGATTGGCCGGCTAACATTTTCCTATAAATAGAGGCTAAGTTAGAATTGAAAATCACACCGAAACAAAGTTTCTCTCCTTCTCTCTCTATATTATTGAGCGTATTTTGTGAGTATTTAGATACTTTGAGAGTTCTTGTTGATCAAGTTTCATTCAACATCACTTGACCTTTCCTTCCAAATCTTGATTCTTTGAGGTAAGGGATGTTATTTTCTTTTCGGATGATATTATTTCTTTGATATCATTATCTTTGAAATATTGGTTGGAACTTTTTATCAAATTTGGAACTTTTTCATGTAAGGTTACTATTCATGAGTTCTTATTCACGAGTTACTATTCATGAGTTACTATTCACGATTCTTATTCACGAGTACTATTACGTGAAGCGTGAAAATGTTTTTTTTGTGGAATTTCTATCTTTTGGTGTCTGAGTTACTATTCACGTATCGTCACTATTCACGATATCTGACCTATTCACGATATCTGGACTATTCAATTAGAAAAATAAAATTTCTTCTTTTCGTCAAAATATCTATTACGGATACTAGCTTTGATTGTATCCATGTTTTGATCATTCTTGAATTTTACACCACTTTGTGATTATTTTTGGGGTATTGTTGGACATGGATAAAACAAAGTACGAATCCTTAATCCTTAATCCTTGTCATTTTGTTTCTTTGGATTCGTTCTTTAAAAATATTTTCATCATCCTCGGTCTTAAATGATGATATTATTGAATATCTTTGGCACGAGTGCAAAGATGAATGATTTACGAAGAATATCTTTGGCACATGTAGTCTGCAAAGATGAATATTTGATTCGGATGTATATTGATTGTTATTACTGGGGATAAAAGATGAGCGATGAACTTTTAAATTCATACATAGAAGATAGTAGTTTGCATTCTCTACTTAACTCTTCTAATGAATTATTATTTCATTGCGAATATTGATTGAAAATTTGTTGTCTATTGTATTCTATTAAATTTTTCCTGTTGAAGACTAACGATAATTTGTTGTATATTATCTTAGTCATAATATTCTTTCTTGAGCTAGTTGAGCTCACCCTTTTCCTTTTTGTTCCATTCTTCTCGGGAGGCGAGAATATAAGCGAGTGCAGTTCGGGAAGTATGGAATGAAGGTTTTAGAAAAGGATTGTTTAGTAGTCCTCACCATTTTGTAAAATAATGTATCAATAAATGTGATGAGGATTTATGTGAGTATAAATATTATACAGAAGATAATATTTGTATTTAAACTCACATGATTTCTTGTTGTAATAATAAAGTTGTAGTTGTTTCTGTACCATGTATTGACAACTCAGAATGGGTGATGTATACCTATTTTGGGGGCGTCACAAAAGTAGTCTGCTATATCAGTGGGCCAGATTGTAATTCAGAAGATGCGTAGAAAAGTCTCCATCAAAGCTCAGAAATGTCAAACGCATTTAATGCCTCATCAGATGACTTCAACGGATAGATTTACAAAGATCACATGTATACAGAACACAGACAGATGAGAGATGTAAGCAAGCATTGACTAAAAATGCATAAAAACACTTAACGCTCAACTCTACGATCTGAGAAAGATAGAAAGCTTGCTCAGTTACTCAGTTCTTTCGAATAAGTGCTTAATAGTAACTGAGTAGCACCAATCACGATCTCAACAACAACCAATCAACTGAAGTGAGAGTTCCAAGTCGAAGGACTTGAAGAGTTCTAAGTGAATTGTAAAGAACCAAGTCTCTTTGGACTTGAAGAGTTCAAGAGTGAACTAAGAAGTCATAGGCTGGCTGAGTGCAGAAGGAATTTCGAGATTTGAGAAGTGTAAGCAGACATCCTTAGTGGATTCCTACTCGAGGAGTAGAAGAGTGGATTAGGAGCTTTAAGTTCTCCGAACCACTTAAAGCTATTGTGTCCATTATAAGCGCTATAAGCTATAAGCGCCTTACTCTCATTAACTCAAGATATCTGAAAGAAAGTTTATTATATACTCATTCCGCTGTGCATTAATCACAATCATACTAACTAGTTTAAAAGAAAAGTTTTTAATTATCTATTCAACTCCCCCTTCTAGATATCTATTGTGCCTCCAGGAACTAACAGAAGGCTATATATAGCTAAACCATTCCAACTCAGCAACACACAATTGATGCCTAACTGGATTGGACAAGCTTAAAGACTATAGTAACCTTACAAAAGAAAGGAAAAGACAATATTACAATGATCTAACCAACTATGGGTAACAGTAAAATAAACCAACAGAAATGTATGATCACTCCATTACACTCCATCAAGATAACATCCTTACAATCCACCCTCTATCAAAACAACCTTTTCCTCAAGGTTGGAAGTGAGGAAATTACTTGTGAAAATTCTTCCAATCTTCCTAGGTGGCTTCTGATGGTAAGGTGTTGGACCAGTGTACCAATACTTCAACAGTTGTATCATTTTTCTTCTTAACCATCTTTCTATCCAATATAGCTAATGGTTCCACCAAAAATTGACCTTGTGCATCCAAATAAGGAAGATCAGCTGAGCTAGAACAATTGGAGCCAATCTTCTTCTTAATAAGGGATACATGGAAAACATGATTGACTGTAGCATATGAAGGTAATTGAAGTCGATAAGCCACAGTCCCAATCTTCTCTAATATAAGAAAAGGCCCAAAATATTTTTGGGCTAATTTACTAAGGACATTCTGGGATAGTGTTGACTATTTGTAAGGTTTAATTCTTAAGTATACTAAGTCACCAACCAAATATGATTTTTCACTTCTTGACTTATTTGTATAGTGCTTCATTCTAGAGTGGGCAACAACTAAGTTATGTTTAAGATGTTGAAGAGTTTAAGTTTTGTCCTTACAAAAGTTCCTTGTGGCTAGGTCATGAACTTGACCAAACTGATTAAAGTTGAGGTGTGAAGGTTTATAACAGTACAAGGCCTCGAAGGGAGAAGTTTTTAACCCACTATGGTAATGAGTGTTGTACCACCACTCGGCCAAGGGAAGCCATGATAACCAGCTCTTAGGCCTCTGATATATCATACACCTTAAGTAGCATTCCAACACTTGGTTAAGCCTTTCAGTTTGTCCATCAGATTAGGGGTGGTAAGCCGAACTTAAATGAAGCTTAGTACTAACCAACTTGAAAATTGATTGCCAAAACAAGCTAATAAATTTTTTGTCTCTATCATATACAATGGTTTAAGGGAATCCATAGAGCTTGTATATATTATTGATGTAGACTTGGGCTAATTCTTGAGCAGTAAAAGGGTGTTGGAGAGGTATAAAATGACCATATTTAGTCAACCTATCTACCACAACCCATATAACTGTGTAACCTTTAGATTGTGGTAGGCCTTCAATGAAATCCATAGATATATCATTCTATGGACTTTCCGGTATAAGCAAGGGTTGCAATGAGACACAGTAAAGCCTTAGTCTCATGTTTCTATTTTTGGCAGACATCATATTTTTGTACAAATCTGTTAACATCAATTTTCATTGTGGACCAAAAGAAGTAATTACTGAGCCTCTCGAAAGTTCCTTTTATGCCAGAATGACCCCCCATATGAGAGTCATGGAACTTAGTCAATAGCTTGGTTCTCAAAGAAATATCTGGCCCAACTACCAATTTATCTTGGAATTTAAACCTGCCATGATGAAAAGTATAACCAGGTAATGAATGTGGATCCAATTGTAACTGGATGATTATGTCCCTCAATCTAGGTTCTAATTCCCAAGATTGAGCTATCTCTGTGATCCAATGGGGAATAATCGTAGAATAATAACACAAGTAAAGTCCATTTCAAAAGTATCAACTTGTCTGGAAAGGCAATCTGCAGCCACATTTTCTTTTCCCTTTTTATACACTATCTCATAGTCTAGTCCCATCAATTTAGTAATCCACTTTTGTTAGTTAGTAGTGGTTACACTTTGATCCAAGAGGTACTTTAAACTATGGTGATCAGTTTTAATGAGTACCTTATTACCCAATAGATAATGTCTCCATTTATTAGTAGCATAGATGATTGCCATCAATTCTTTCTCAAAAGTGAACCAACCCAAGTGTTTTGCAACTATAGCTTTATTGAGATAAGCAATGAGTCTACCTTGTTGCATTAATATAGCTCCTATACCAAAATGAAAAGCATCAGTTTCCAAAATAAATTATAATTTAAAATTTGACATAGCTAACACAGGAGCTTTAACCATAGCTTCTTTGAGTGCCAAAAAAGCTTGGGTAACCCCTTCATGCCACTGAAATATGTCCTTCTTTAACTATTCAGTCAATGGTTTACTAATTAAACCATAATTGTGAATAAACTTCTTATAATAGTCTGTCAAACCTAAATAACCTCTTAAACTTTTAATGTTTGTAGGTAAAGTCCATTTGGTCATACAGTCGATCTTATCAGGATTAGTAGAAACCCCATGCATATTAATAACATGTCCTAAATATTGAATCTGCTCAGTTCCAAACTCACATTTACTTCTCTTAGCAAATAGTGAATTATCCTTTAAGAGCTGCAAGGTAAGCTTCAAATGTTCTAAATGTTTTGCATAAGTTCTGCTATAAACTAAGATGTCATCAAAGAAAACTAGGATGAACTTCCTAAGATATGGCTTAAATATTTGGTTCATCAATGACTGAAAAGTGGCTGGTGCATTGATGAGTCCAAATGGCATCACCAAGAATTCAAAGTGTCCTGTATGTGTTTTGTATGTGTATGCACTCTAATTTGATGGCACCCAGATCTGAGATCTAACTTGGAATACCACCTGGATCCATGTAACTCATCCAACAATTCATCAATGGCTGGTATTGGGAACTTGTCTTTAACTATCATTTCATTCAATGATCTGTAATCCACACACATCCTTCAAGATCCATCATGTTTCTTTACTAGTAATATTAGAAAAGCATATGGGTTATTTCTTGGTTGTATCACTCCAGAAGCTATTAATTCACTAATAATCTTTTCAATTTCATCCTTTTGCACATAAGGATACCTGTAAGGTCTCTAATTAATAGGTTGGCTACCTTCCTTAAGATTAATGTGGTGGTCATGAGATCTGTTTGGAGGTAGACCTTTTGGTTTTCGAAAGATTGAGGAATAAGATTGCAACACTTCGTCCAACTGACCTTGAGTCTGATTCACCTTTCTGTTAGTCTCATTCATAACATCTGATTCCATGACCTCAGTAATTTTTAAGGACTCTTGAACCATTCCAAAAAGGCATCCAAAATAGCCATGAGTTGTAGTATTCGATGTCTGTTTGAAATCCCCAAATGACATCAGTTGTATAGTAGGAGCTATCATATCATATTCCCCTTGCAACACCACTGTCCTACCTTCTTTATTAAAAAAACTTGTAGTTGATCAAAATCAAAGGTAACTGGATTGTAGTTTCTTAACCATTGAACCCCCAACACTGCATCAATTCCTCCTAATGGAAGGATTCTGAAATCTGTAGTAAAAGACTCCCCTTGTATTGTTCAAATAAATGATCTACACTCTTGGAAACTGGTTGCTTTAAATCCATCAGCTACAGAAACAGGTACATGCTTTGTTTCCTGCAACATGGCCTTAACTCTCTTAGCTACTTGAGGGTCCAAGAAATTATTAGTGCTTCCACTATCAATTAAGATTCTCAATAATTTTTCATTAGTCATTCCCACAATTCTTATAGTGTTGTTAACACTATGGTCAGATAAATCATGAAGTGTGATATGAACTTCCTTTGGTTCAACAGTCTTCTCATCTTCTTCTAATTCTTCATCTTCACAATACTCATCATTATCCCCAGTCTTGTTATTATCCTCAATAAAGGGTAGCATCATAAAAATATGTGTTTTCCTGCATTAATGTCCCATAGTATAAAACTCATCATAAGAAAAACATAATTTCTTCTTCCTCTTCTCAACAATTTGCTCCCTTGTTAAACCCGTAATAGGTAATGATCTACCCACCTCCCTGCTTTGAGAAATAACATTTTGCTCAACAGCAAAACCAATCTCATTATTTTTAATGTTAGTCACCTGACTGCCCTTTTGATAACCTCTCCATAACTTATTTTATTTCCAACTTTCTTCTCTTTAACCAAGCCTCCAACTTAGCTTCCTCCACCCTTGTTAGTCTGATTAAATATTTGAGAGTAGTTATTTTTAACTCTTGAACACCTAATCTGATTTCCTCTTTCAAGCCTCCCACAAAACAATCCATAAAAATGGACTCATTCAACACAAGATTTCTTAACAATGCCCAACTCTTTAATTCTTCGAATATTCTTCTATATTCATCTACAGATCCAATTTGCTGCAAATTTTTTGACTCTCCTATCGGATTGATTTGAACTTCAGGATTGAACCTAGCAGTAATTTCTTCAATAAATTCCTTCCAAGTTATTTCATCTCCTTCATGGTTGAATCTAGAATACCATTCCTCTGCCTCGCCTTATAAGTTCATAGTAGCTAAATATAATTTTTGATGTCAACCATATGATGAGAAAACAACTTATTACATTTCCTAATCCATGCCCTAAGGTTAGTTCCATTGAATTTTGGAAATTCAAACTTAATAGTTCTGAATATATTGTTGCTAGATTTTTCATTACCAGATTCACCTTCAAACGATCCCAAAACAGAAGGATCTGGACTGTAGAAATTACCTGATATATCCTTTGGTTGAGGTCCTCTAGCAGAAAGGAGAGCTTCGATTCTTTTCATCATTTGCTGCATCTTTTGTTCCATTTTCTGCTTAATTTTATCCTCAAAGTCCTGTTTGAGGCTAACAACCAATTCCTGCAACTGAGTTCTCAATTGTTGAAATGAGTTGGTATGCTCAGTAACTTGAGTTTCCAGATTACTGAGTCGTTGTTTGTTAGTTGTCATAATTGGATCGAGTGGCTTTGATACAAATTATAAGGATTTGAGTATGAAATCCCTTACTAAGCTCAACTTCAGCTAAATAACAGAAGAAAATATTGTTTTCAAGAAGAAGATTCAGAGAAAGAGGGAGAAGCAATATTAGAGGAGATGTAGACAGAATCAGAAAATAAGGAAGAAAATGTGATTGATTATCATTCATTGCCTCAGCATTACAACATAAGGCTATATATAGCTAAACCATTCCAACTCAGCAACACATAATTGATGCCTAACTGGAGTGGACAAGTTTAAAGACTATAGTAACCCTACTAAAGAAAGGAAAAGACAATATTACCCTGATCTAACCAACTATGAGTAACAGTAAAATAAACCAACAGAAATGTATGATCACTTCATCACACTCCATCAAGATAGCATCCTTGCACTTTTTCGCTTCCATATATTTGTTGCTCTTCTATCGCTCCTTTCAATTTCCCAATCAAGAAATAAATCCCTCCCCCTTCTCCTTATCTCAACCTATTTAACTCCCCATTTTTCTTCTGTGGCGCCATCACAATCATCTGACCCTCGATGGTTTTGTAGCTGCCATGGTCAGAGCCTGATGGCCACATGTAATAGAGTAGTTGACGGCCTCCAACGCCGCCCTTGTGTCCGCCAAAATTGGGGTCTCGGCCGAGAACTTAGGATGATTTAAGTTTCTATTGTGCCCAAATTATCTATCTAAGAATTGAAATTTTCTTAATTCTGGTAGTTATATGCACCCTTCTTTCCCTTTTTCTTTGGATTTTGATATTGTGCATGAAGGGGTCTCCAATCCTCTAATCTCTGCTTGTTCATTTATTTTCTTTTATTACCTTAAAGTGTTTGTTTCACAGTGTTTGTTTGAAAGTGTTAGTATGAGTGTAGGACATAATTGTTTGTTTTTAATTTTAATATTTCAGATCTCAAGGGTTTAAATGTTCGTATTAATCTCTCCGTCTCTCTTTCTGTTCCCCTCTACAAGTTTCTACAAATTGACTTGCCAAAAGGAAAGTTTCCACAAATTGCTGCATACTAACGATATAGTTCAATCGATTTTTGAACTTGCGAATTCCCAGTTTGCCCTCTTTATCAGGTAATTTTATTTTTTGGTGATGTTATTGTTGAAAAACAGTCTTATTGATGACCCAAAAAATGATTACTTTTGTTCATTTTACCGATCCTTTTTTTGGGCTTTTCAAAAAATTGCTTCCTCATTGCTTGCCTCTAACTGTTTCTTTTGTGGGTCTCTTTTTATTATAGTTTATTAACTCTTACCCTCTTTTGTTATTGCTTCAAGTTATCTATCTTTTTATTTGATTTTGTTTTTGAGATTGGTATTCATTCTATGGGATGGGTTTGATGGTGCAAGTTATTGTATTGATGCTAAAAATTTGTGGCTTTGCTACTTTATTGGTACTTTTAAGGATCTGCAGGTAATTTTTTTTAACTTTTTTACTGTTTTATTTGATTTGTTCATAGTCCATAGATATATTTTTTCAATTCTTAGATGGGTGAGTATGTGTAAAAATTAACAAAAATGAAAGTCAATCCCCGTGCAAGCCAAGTCCTCTCTCCTCTAGAAGTAGAAGAATTCCCTTTATAATTTATTGAATTCCCCCTCCACAATCAGATTTTAGTCAGTCTACTGGACTACCTACGTATTTGCGATGCAATATCAATCTCACTTTTTCTTGACAATTTCCAGAGCAGTCGGTTTTGACTTTTGTTATAAATGATGAAGATAATAAAAAAAGAGAAATCATACTTTCACACATAATTTTGATATGTACTGATCTAACTCATATACAATTGTTCCATCCACTCTACACTACTCTACTCTACTCTACTCTACTCTTGTATTTACGAACAGATTACGTGTAAATATTTTCATTATATAATAAATATATATTATATGTTTATTATAATAAATAAGTAGGAGTACCTTTTTTGGTCCTTCAACTATCTATAATAATAATCAATGAATATTGGTGTATTGAGGGGTCCACGCGTTAAAAATACTCCCTGTAGAGTAGAGGGACGAGTTATGTCCCTGGCCTTCCCTTTTCAAATACTCACTACAACTGTCGGAAGACCAAAGTCTACCACCACAACTGCATGCTTTGCCTGCGTTTCACCCAATTCCGGTGGGTAACAAGACTTCTCTCACGTGAATAGTATAATTAGGTCTCACATTCATGTAGATAAACTTTTTGTAAAAATATTAAATTTTTCTTCCAGCAGCACAATCCTAGACTATATTTAGTCTAGGATTTATCTTCCAACTCCAGCAGATAGACTAAATATAGTCTATGATTATATTTGAAGCACCAACAAGACTAAATCTAGGAACTTGATAATCCATGGACTATAATTTTAATTATATTTAAATGGAAAAGTGGAAGAAGATTGAAGCTTTTTTGAATTCATAGATTATTTTAATTTTTTTATATTATAGTCATTTGGGATAGTAAAATCTATTTGAAAAGATGGAAGAGTAAAAAACGTTCTTGATATCATATGAATTTAAATATAGTCCATTAGATAGTCTAACTGTTGGAGATGCTAAAAAGCAATTCCCACATTTTGTTATATTTTGCATTCATCAGCTAGGTTTCTTCAAATCGGCAGCTCTAAGGTCTTATGCGTTCAAACAAATTTTAATTGTTAAATAATAATATTAAATAATTTTTTTAATTTATGTGCAAAAACTTTAAAAAATATTTTTTTTTAAAACGGAGTTAGTATACAATTAAACAATTAAAGATTGAATATATTTTCCGTTATTATTCCATTCCATCCTAACTGGCTAACTGCCAATATGTCATCTTCTTTAAATAAATGACGATAATGATTGACATGATGAGACTACTACTGGTGGAGGCTTCTACACCATACCAGGGGCTCCCCTCAAAACTTTGTACCACTGCACAAAAGAGAAGACAGTTTTGCTGCCGCCTCATCAAACATAAGGATATATATATATATATATATATATCCTCTAATATATGAAGGTGCCGCCAGTGAAGGTGAGATTGATTGAAAATGAAATTTACAAAATATAAAATAAATAGGTATAAAATAGAATCTTCTGCTTGGCAATGACTTTCTAAACTTGAAGATATTAGTATATAATTTTATTTAATATTTATTCCTTAGTTTAGTAGTGATGACATAATTAAAAAATTAAAAAATTAATATTTTTAAGAGATTATTTTCACAAAAATAATAAGTGGGTCTCACACAACTGAGTGAGATCTTGTAAAAATATTATTATTTACTTGCGAAAATAACAAATTTTTAAAATTATGATGCCAAAACTGAATATTTACTTGCGTTGTTTTATATTTAACATTAATAAAAAGGATGAGCAAATGAGACTTTTCCGCGTTATACAATGAAAATATTTTTTTATTTATTTTTACCATAATCAATTAAATACGAAAACGTTGGGCCTTTTTGTGGCATGACATGTCTAATGTTCCATAGAAAATTTTTAATTTGATGGTAAAATTTGGTCAACCTATCTTCTCACCAAGCTGGAAAAATAGAAGCCAATTTTAATTCCATCATGTCTTGCGTTGCTTAAGTTGACCATAATCTCCCCCATAAAATTATGTTAAAAATTTCACAAGCATCTCCGTTATACACAAGCCAGTGAGCTAACAAAAATGTTGCGGACACCATTAATAAGGTGGTGGCGTTTGATAGTTTTTATCATCGTCTTAGTATCACTAACAAATCCGGCGATATCAGACCCACAAATCAATCTGTTAAACCGAGGCTGCAGCCAGTATAATGCTACAAACTTGTTGAATTTCTTCAGAAATCTTAACGGGACCTTTACCGGCCTCAGGGCTCAGCTCTCTAATGAAAACACACACTTTGCCACGGCCCAGCAGGCCAGGAGCTCGGACCCTGTCTTCGGAATGGTTCAGTGCAGGAACTATATGACTACCGTGGACTGCTTGGCTTGCTTTGATGCTGGGGTGTCTCAGATACGCAGCTGCTCTGCTGCAAATGGTGCTCGTGTTATATATGATGGCTGTTTCCTCAGGTTATTATCTTTCTCTCAGGTGTCTAAGGATTAACCTCCTTTGTTTTGCTTTAATTTTTAGTGAGTTTGTTGAGTTTTCAGGTATTATGGTAAATAACAAAAGCCAAAAAAAATGTCAAATCATACAATTTGTTACATATCTCTTAAGTTTGGTGCATCTCTGTAAAGATCTTAAACATTGTTTGGTTTGATATATCATATATATGGCTCGCCTCATGAACGGTGTAATAATCTGACCTTTCCCAGACCTTGCTATATGTAGCTGACTTATTTACTGGGTACGACTGGTAGTGTCTTATTTATTATCCAATCAATATTTTTACACAAGGGTTTTAGGCAAAAAGTATACACTTGCTAGAAAATGTTAAATGCACAACTTTAGGTAACTACCGGTTGAGAACTTAGCCGGACTTTGTGAAGTTTTAAAAATGTCTATAGGTTTAATTTTCTTAATATTTAGGTCTTCTACAGTACTAAATTCAATAGACAACATGATCATTTCTCAATTAATTGCCTATAAACTCTGTTCAAATATACTCTTTTTCTTTTCCCTTAAAATTAGTACTATACATCAATGATTATTCTTTTGCTAAGGTACGAGAGCAACAGCTTCTATGATCAAACTACCCTCCCGGGAAACGTTGGGATATGTGGAAATCAGACGGCATCTCAGGCGGCTGCCTATAATGCAGTTGTGGACGAATTGTTGGGAGATCTTGAAATCGCGACACCAAAGATTAATGGTATGTTTGCAGTATCTAGTAGACAAGTGATTGGCAGTGGTAGTGCAGCAGTGTATGCAGTTGCACAATGTGCCGAAACAATAAACCAGAGTGGTTGCGAGGATTGCTTGACAGTGGCATATCGTAACTTAAAGACTTGTCCACCTGATGCTGATGGAAGGGCTGTAGATGCAGGGTGTTTTTTAAGGTATTCAGACACCCCATTTTTTGCCGCTAATCAGACAACTAATATCACACCTTTCCTAGGAAGTGGTAAGTTTCACTTCTTATCAAATTCATTTGTACATTGAGAAAGGCTTTAGTAATGTTTGATCTTGGGATTTATAGGAAGTTCAAGCAATAAGAACGCCATCATTGGGGGCGTAGTTGGAGGTGTAGGCCTTCTTTTGATCCTACTTGCTTTGTTTTTGTGGTATCGATTGTCAAGAAAGAAAAAGACTCAAAGAGGTACCTGAATTTCACAACGGCATGGATTTTTTATATAATAGTGTTTGATCTAATATTATGTTATATGCAACATAACTATACTCATCTTTACAACTAAGTTTTGCGGTATTCTAAAAATCCTCGCCTAGGCGCTAGGCTCCCCTTTGACACCCCGCCTAGATGCTAGGCCCCTCTTGGCGCCTCGCCTAGGCGTTAGGCCCCCTGACGCCTCAGTTAGGCCCAAGGCGACAAAAAATTAGGCAGGGGCCTAGCTGGGGTCTAAGGTGAAGAAGTTTTTTTTATTTTAATAACTACCCAAATCAGATCTTAATATATTTATTTTTTTAATAATTTACCATATTCATAATACATGTTGTAGCATATCAAATCACAACAAGAAGTGAACAATATCAAGTCAAAATGGATAATTTTATTATTGTCGTGATTTTTTAAACTTGTACCAACTTCAAATTATATAAAGGATGATACATTTGTAATATTTAGTTTAATTCAATATAATTTTTAAATTTATGTTTAGTTTCTTAAGTTTTAATATTGAATTAAATTCTTGAAATTTAAATTTTATTATTTAATAGCAATCTTGTTTATGAATAAAACTAATACGTTAAAAATATGTTTGAAATTTGAACAATTGCATGTTTGTATTTGAACTTTGACATTAACTATATGGATATGTGTTTGAACTTTAAGCAAAGGCATTTATCATCTTTATTATATATTGTTATTCTTTATATTATTGTTTTGTTTGGATAAATGTAAGATAAAATATTAAAATTGGCTTACAATAAAAAATCCCGCCTAGGCCCCTTAGGCGCTAGGCTCCCCTCGGCCGCCTGCCTCCCGCCTAGCGCATTTTAAAACATTGAAGTTTTGTTACTGTTTTCTTTTTATTTTTACTATACGTTCCATTAATGTTTAATTGTTTTATTTTTATATGTACCAGCCAATATATTAGGGGCAACCGAGTTGCAAGGTCCATTGACATACAGCTACAAAGATTTAAAGACGGCAACAAAAAATTTCAGTGAAGAAAACAAACTAGGAGTAGGAGGTTTCGGAGATGTATACAAGGTGTGTAGATTTGACCAATACATTTGAATCATATACTATAGGCCTGAGTAGAACAATCTCTTCCTCTTTCTTCCCAATTCATCAAACAGGGTATTTTGAAGAATGGGAATGTAGTTGCAGTGAAAAGACTAGAAATAGGCTCAAGTGGCAGAGCACATGCAACATATGAAAGCGAAGTAAAGCTTATAAGTAATGTTCATCACAGAAATCTCATACGTCTCCTTGGATGTTGTACTAAAGGACCAGAGCTACTTCTTGTCCTCGAGTACATGGCAAATTCCAGCCTGGATAAATTCTTATATGGTAAGTAGACTGGCGTTGACAATGATATTCTTCACACAGTTGAGCACACGGGCATGACATCCAATATTTCATTTTTCTATACGCTAAGAAATGAATATGGCAGGTGAAAAACGTGGGATTCTCAATTGGAAACAACGGTTTGACATAATCTTTGGCACCGCTAGGGGACTTGCCTATCTACACGAACAATTTCATGTGACAATCATACATCGAGATATAAAGTCCAGCAACATTCTACTTGATGAAGAATTTCAGCCCAAAATCGCAGATTTTGGTTTGGCAAGGCTTCTCCCTGAGGATCAAAGTCATCTTAGCACTAAATTTGCTGGAACATTGTAAGTGTAATAATAATAATCAATTCATTTCTTAATTCTGTTTTCCCTTTTTCTGATTTAAATACATTATTCTCCGACTAAGGTTTATGTACCAATTTCCCACTTAATAAGAGATAGATCTATATAATGGAAAATTTATGAATGAAGAATGATTCTTACTTAGGGGATACACGGCGCCAGAGTATGCAATCCATGGTCAGCTGTCTGAGAAAGTTGATACCTACAGCTTCGGTGTCGTTGTCCTTGAAATCATTAGTGGCAGAAGGTGCAATGAAATGAGTCAGTCTACCCATGATTATCTCGTCGAAGATGTATGTTTCTATATACTTCCTCCGTTCCAAAATGAAAGATAAATTTGTGAAACTATGACTTTTGAAAAAAATATTCAAACTTATCCCTAACATTGACTAGAAATAAGAGGTGACATGATAATAATACTCAAGCGACTAAAAATAAAAGTACGGCACATTACAGATTTCATATCACTTCATATATAGTCTAAAAATAAAAATGTCTCTAATTTTGGAACAGACAAAAAAGGAAGAGTCTACCCAATATTCTATAAAAGTAATTCAGTTTCTTACTTTCAACTTCTGCCTAAGCTAATTAATTTCGACTTTCTTTGTGTAACTATAGGCATGGAAATTGTATGAGAATAACATGCATTTGAATTTGATCGATGAGGCGTTAGATCCAAGTGAATATAGAGTAGAAGCTGTGAAGAAGACCATAGAGATTGCGTTAATGTGTACCGAGCCCACAGTTGCATTGAGACCAACAATGTCTGAAGTTGTTGTTATGCTTTTAAGTGATGGATCAGTAGAACAAAGAATACCAAGCCGAAACCGGCCTAATTTATTCGATTTGGATAAGAGGGTACCTGGGGATTCATCTACTTCTAATGGATCATCAACCACTAATGCCACGGTCACTTTTACAGCATTTACAGGTCGTTAGGGTACTCGAAGAGAATGAATATTTTCACAAGTAAATTTGATAGTTCTGCAAGGTCCTTTTTTCTCACATGAGGTGGACCCACTTACTATTCATGTGAGGAGTAGTTTGTGATCAAATTTACTCGTGGAAATATCAATTCTCTACTTGATACAATTTAAATTTGTATGTATGATATATGACATTAATACTTTATTACTCCGTATTTGTGTAAAATATAAAGCAGGTTAAACATTTTTTTGGAGATGCAATGCTCCTGCATAAGAAGATATTGTCTAAAATCTACTTGTATTTCTCCGTGGATCACAAAATCGTACTCCACCTTCAAAAGTAAATTAGTTTTGAAACAATCTTGGCTTTCACATATCAGAACCAGATATCTCAAGTTAGTTAATCATAATAGGATTGGGACATTTAGACTATTTAGTACAGTTTTTGAGGAACCTAATATGTGATCATTCGCAGTATAACAATTTTAGCACTAGCCTGTCACCTTTGATTTGGACATAAATTTCCCGAATCAGAAAGCAACATGTGTTCTATGAGACACAACGAGAATCTCAAGGTTAATCGTAGTTGGTTAATTCACAGAGTCCAGGAAACCTAATCCTAATCGGATTCTGGTTATGGTCAGAAGTATTAAGAGAGATTTCCGAAAATGGCTTAAAGTACATTCACCTTTCTAAACTACATTCATTTTGCTCAACATTTCTATAATATAGCCTCAAGGCCAATTTAATTGGCCTTGGAGAGTTTGGACGCCACTGTAGGATTTTTTTTCCAAAAATAGGTTTTAAAAATATTTAAATAAAACCAGGATCATCTTTATGGTTTTATACGAAACAACAAATATATATATACTATGTATCTAAAGTATGAATTTGTTACCTAATGCTTGATTGGATTAGCACGTTTTGAATATCATTACAATCTTTTGTATCCTCAAGGTCTTCCCTCCTATGACCTTATGCTGAACCTAGAATGTGGTCTCCAACGCACCATTATGGACAAAACTCTAGCTATGTTTTTCCTAATAAAATGAATATGAAATTTGATATTTTCTTTTGATAGAAAATGTGACGCCCCCAAAATAGGTATGATACATCATAATTCTGAGTTATATATATAGATGCAAGAAACAATTACAACTTTTTATTATTACTACCAAGTAAATGTGAGTTTGAATACAAATATTATCTTCAGACAATATCTATACTTTCAAATAAATCCTCACATTTATTGATACATTATTTTACAAAAATGGTGAGGACTACTAAACAATCCTTTCTAAAACCTTCATTCCATACCCAGGCTAAATCTCGCTATATTCTCGCCTCACGAGAAGAAAAATGAAACAAAAGGAAAGAATGGTGAGCTCAACTAGCCCGGTAAAGAATATTATGACTAAGATAATATACAACAAATTATCGTTAGTCTTCAACGAGGAAAAATCTAATAGAATACAATAGATAACAAATTTTAAATCAATATTCATGAAATAATAATTCATTAGAAGAGTTAAGTAGAGAATGCAAACTACTATCTTCTATGTATGAATTTAAAAGTTCATAAATCATCTTTTATTCTGTAACATCAATCGATATACATCCGGAATCAAATATTCATCTTTGCACTCTGGTAAAGATATTCATCGATTGGTCATGTTCATCTAAACACTGTTCATCTTTACTACTACTACCAAAGATATTCTTCAGAAATCATTCATCTTTGCTTTCTGAGGCCAAAGATATTCAATAATATCATCATTTAAGGCGAGGATGATGAAAAATATTTTTAAAAAAGCGAATCCGGTGAAACAAAATGACAAAGATTAAGGATTAAGGATTAAGTACTTTGTTTTATCCATGTTCAAAAATACCTCAAAAATAATCATAGTGATGTAAAATTCAAGAATGATCAAAACATGGATCTGATCAAAGCTAGTATCCGAATAGATATTTTGGATAAAAAGAAGAAATTTTATTTTTTAAATTGAATAGTCTGCCAGTATCGTGAATAGTAACTCAGACACCAAAAGATATAAATTCCACAAAAAATATCTTCACGCTTACTCGTGAATAGTACTCGTGAATAGTAACTCGTGAATAGTAACTCATGAATAGTAACCCGAGCATGAAAAAGTTCTAAATTTGATAAAAAGTTCCAACGATATTTCAAAGATAATGATATTGAAGAAATAATATCATTTGAGAAGAAAATAACATCCCTTACCTCGAAAGATTAGTACTTCTAATTTGGAATCTAGGGTATAGTCTTTGAAGAGAACTCAGACCGTCTAACAATACTCAAAGTATACTCAAAATACTCACAAGAATCATTCGATAATATAGAGAGAAAACTTGATTTACGGTGTGATTTTCAATTCTAACCTAAGCACCTTATTTATAGGAAAATCTAGAAAACAAAGCAGAAAATTTAATAAAATATTAATATATATTATAAATTTCCTTAGCCCATCTTTGAAGATCTGATTTCAAAGCAATTAATATCACATGTTAGCCCACTTAAATGCAAAAAAACGTTTTTCTTTAAAATAATAATTAAAACTTCCAAAAATCAATTATTTTGAACTTGAACTTCAATAATTCACAATAAACAGCCCTTTTATAAATGAATCTATTGAGTTTTATTTATCTTGCAAAAGAAAAAAATCTCGTGAGTTTTATAGGAAATTCGATCTAATAAATTCTCATGTTTAACATGTTTTAAACTTTGCAAAAAAAATACTCTTCCTCCTCGTATACTCATATATCTCTATGACATAAGACCCCAGTTTTATAAATAAAGATGAATTTTCTATAAATATTATTTTTGAATATTATGGAATAATTTGATATAAAACAAAATAAATTTTGCAAAGTATACAAGTGGTTATATTATATTGATTGGTCTGGGAATATTCGGTTTAGCGAGGAAATCAACGGCTCAATCACAACCCACAACGATGTAATTATTATCGGATCGAGAAAAAGACAAAAATATTTTATTGAAATAAGCTGGTGGAAGTTTTACCGTTGATCTTGTTGAACTACTCGGTAGTAAAAAATACGATGTCGCAATTTTTGATCTTTATGAAGGAAACTTAGTTTGATTAATTATTGTTGATTAATAATATGAATTATTATAGCGATAATCGTTTTGTTTTAAAAAATCGATAAATAAAGTTATTTTATCGTAGTGTGAGCGTAGTAAAATGTTTTTATATAAATAGAATATATATATAACATGTTTTAAACATTTAAATAATCTGATTTAATGATTAACATGTTTTAAATGTTTATTGCAACATTCCTAATAAAATAATAAACATCGTTTTTATATTCGTATAATACTTTATTAAAAGTTATTTTATAAATAAAATATATTATATTTTATTAATTAGTTGCGTTTTATTATCTTACGAATTCATTGAAACTGTCAGTTGAAAATAAATTATTGAGACATGGATTAGAGAAGTTATAAAATAAGAAGAGTATTATTTTCTTCATTAATTCTGACAGGGTGTCTATTTTCGTTATTCTTCTACAGATTATCTATACATAACTTTGATACGCTGTGGCGTCCTTATACTGGTGAAATCCTTATGTTTCGTTATTATTATTACATTGGAATAACTTTTTTTTATCGCAATCTGCATTGCATGGTGATTTCTTTTGTTATTCCATTCTTTATTATACCCAGTTGGTTAAAACTTTGACTTTATACTCCATGAAATTAGTAGAATATCCTTGATATTTCGTTTCATCCGATATTTTTCACGGAAATATTCTTACGATCATTCTTGAATTTTACTCTACAAAGCAAGTATCGACAATTGACAATTTGGATACGTTAATAATTCCGGATAAAATAATTCATTGTCATCAACTTGTTTATATTTTTTTGAATTCTTATATCATTGTCATCATCCTCGGTATTTTTAGGATTTTTTTTTTTTTTTAAAAGTCATTACATGGCCTCGTAGAGCATGTGATTAAAAATCCTCGTTGGTAGTAGTGCATTGATGGACGATTGTTTAGCATGATCATGACCATTAATGAATACACAACTATACTGCGGGGTGATTCGATGATGTGGATTATTTATTAAAAGTTTGAGTCTCACATTCGTTGATGATGAAAAACCTTTTAAAATCATAAAAGATAGTAGATTTTATTTTCTACTTGACTCTTTTAAAAATATCACCATTATTATATTATAATAATATATTTAATGGTGAATTATTTTATCGTGTGATAAAAATAATAAAATTTTGAATTTTCGATTTATGCGTCGTGTTATAATAATTGTCACATGTATACCTAAAAAGCGTCACATCTTTTCACCATTATTATATTATAATAATATATTTAAATGAATATCCACATAAAATTAATATTTTCTCACATTAAAATCATATGAATCAATAATTAATTATTCACAAATAATAATTACGAGAATCACATATAATCAATAATATACTGCGGCGGTTCAGGAAAGAGGGGGCTTTCAATAAGAATTTTTTCTTCTTGGTAGCTTTGATTAGGTGACCAAACCTCTCCTTGACGAACTTTCTAGACATTGCTAATAATTTTATCTAATAATATTATTAGGATAATATGAATTATTGCTTCGATAATGAAAAATCCGTAATGACAATTATTGAAACAATGACAATATAGAATATCAACGCAAGCAATTATTAACTCGATAAAATCTTTGAGCAGTAATTATCGTAACCATTATTGAGTAGTGTCTTCTTCACGTAAGAATCAATAATTGGTGCAATATCGTAATCTTCTTGTGTTTTAAACCAAGAGTATTTTTAAAGATAATCTTGAATAACAACTTCTTCAGTTATTTTTAACCAACTTATATTTATCGTTTTCTTCATCCAATCGCTTTTAGTTATGGGCCCACACATGCATTGGTGAGTAAATACGAATATTCCCAAGACGATCTGAATATTCCATGACCAAACGAATATTCCCCGACAACAATGAATATTTTATAACCACTTACTTATTTTGAAGTATTTGCGTATTTTACCCCTAACTATCCACATTAATCACATCAACCCTTACTATTTCAAAATAATAAATAGAGAAAATTAAATTTCATTAATAATAAGTTGGGGTCTTACAGAAAAAGTACCAAATACATTTCTAATCAATGATATATATATATATATATATATATATAAAAGGGAAAAATGTATGTACGCAACTGTGTAGTACACCATTGGCTATGGCGACGGTTTTTTGAGCTATACCGACGGTTTCACCAGTCGCCATAGCTATTCTGGGCTACGGTGAACCGTCGCCATAGCCTAAAAAATAAATTGTCACTACAAGAAAAAGGTCTATCAATGATCGGCTATCAAATGACACTTTTCGGTCATGAGATAATATCTGCTGACCGCGTCGGTGTTGATAATCGTCGATAAAATCTGGTCTCTGGGATGCACATCAATGAACCACTATTATGACAAAGAGATATCTGGCGATCGTATGAAGTAATAGAAATGACAAATCACGATTCATTTTGGTGAGTCGACATGGTCCAGGCCAAAGTCGGCGTGGTCCGACGTGTCGGTGACCATTATCGGTGACCGCGTCGCGGTCATTGATCATATCTTCGTCGCTACTAACTTTTAGCGACCGCATGCGGTCATTTGATATAAAAAAAAAATTAAAGCCGATTTTTCTCAACATTTTGCGAATTCCCAAAAACACATACTGTTTTTCTACCGCTTTATCCCAACACACATACACACCAAGATAAACAACCTCTGAAACAATATAAACATCCATCGTCCACCAACACATACACCAAACTAGTATATAAACCTTTAAAACCAATATGATTTGAATAAATATAATAACATTTCAAAACTTGTTTAAGTAACATATATACAAACATCGAATAATGAATATACAAGTACAAGGTTATGTCAAGCGTCATCCCTCCTTGATCACCACCTGTAATTAACAAAATAATAAAACAAGTTACAAATATAATAAATATGTTGATCTTTGGTATATATTATGACAATACATACAACAAATTGATTTTATACCTCGTCGCCATCCCCATCTTTGTCCTGCTGCTGCTGCCGCTCTTGCTTGACTAACTCCTCGGGATCAAGAGCCCCGGTGCCCTTGAGTATCTTGAAGATTTCGATCTTGACATATAGCTCTCACACGCGGTCGGTAGGAGTATGAGCAATTTGGATGACTCGATGGCTATGAAGGTGGGTAGCAAGAATTTGCTGAGCGGCTGAAGGATGGGCGTCGTCGTTGTCCTTGACCTTTAATGTAGTTCTTCTTCACAGCAGATGCCCTCTCCCACAACTCTTGATCGATAAAGGCGGACGTGGAGTGCCTTGAGGATAAGCGCTTCATTCGATAAGCGTTTATAAGTATCTGTCATCATGTTAACACTTAAATAGTTAAAATAATATTTTGTAAGTATTAATAAACAAGATCGGTTGTTAAAACTTATTACCGCTTATCTGGATAGCCGGGGGAGACCATCACGGGTGTGTACGTACACATCCGACCGATGGATAGGGTGACCTTGAGGCCGAGACTCCTATACAAAGCAATGGCCAATATTACTAAGTAAAAATGGGATATTTTCTGATTCATGATTGTAAACATATTAAAACTTGTAAATCGTGCGAGGCGTTGATATCTTTTGCAAGCTGTGAAATCTGCATACTTGTATGTTCCTTTTAGCCTTTTTCGCCATCGGATACACCCGAGGCTCTGTTGGTGGTGGCGATCTTTTCGTCTTTTCACCGACTCTCATTTCTCCATTTGGGCACACATCTAAACCCGTATGGATTTGGGTGCACCACTGTGGGCTATCTTTCGTGCATATAATCCTCTCCACGGCACGGATGGTCGATCTCGGCATTGTGAATGGCTTTTTGTCGTTCTTTATTCAAGTTGTCCTTAGTGCGGAATAGCACTTTTGCCGAATAATGTGCGAATCACTTTGAAGCTGCGCGTCCTCCCATCTATCTGGTTTACGCAAATAAAAAAACAATAATAACATTACTAAATAATTATCCTTTGAATATTATATTAATATTATTTGTCATAATTAAAAAAAAACATACGAAATTACGCGCTTAAAGATCCTTGTGGGCGATAGGTGTGCTTCGCTTACGTAATCACAGTGTAGGCGATTACGTAAAACACAATTTGTGATATGCACTGAGCGATCTTATTATCCGAAAAATCACTATAATATACAACATCAATTTAGTATATATTAAAGCAATTTATATCTAAGTTATAATATTTGTGAACATTTTCAAACTTATACTTATAATACTTAAAAAAATTTGCCATAGTCTCCCTATAATATAGACTAGCCACACGTACACGACGGCGTGCATGCATATATGGACATTTCTAGGCACCCAAGACACAAACCAAAAAATTGACATATGAAACCAAGATAAATATACAAATTTTCAATCTGATAAGACCAAAACAAAACATTACCAATATAATATCAATCAAAACATTACCAATATACAATAAATGGAATCTTAAATGCTTTTATATAAATGATATATGCGGGACGTCGTCTTTATTAGGAGGAGGGCGAATCTGAATAAGAATCAGATCATCGGGATTAGTAGGGGCCTTGGGCACATTATTAGGCCCCCTACCCAATGGCGCTTTTTTATGTTGCTTGAGGAAGCCATCTGTATATTACAAATTTCAAGATGTTATTAGGAGTCATATTTGATTACATGTATATATATGACAATAAACATAATGATGATATAAACATGTATATATATGAATATAAAATAATGATAAACAAAAGTTGCATTTAAATAGTTTAGTACATAAACATGACAATGATATAAAAAACATGTATTGCTAAACATACATTTCATGAGTTGAGTGTCGATATGTCGATTGAGAATCATCTTGTATCGTGTTGCAGATTGATAACCATCATCTGCTTGATTACGTGTCGATTCGATCGATAACTCTTCCTCCTCGATTATCGATGTCATCCGACACAAGTATTGACTCGAGGATCTAATTCATGTGGTTCATCTCCACCATCTCTAGCTGGATTACTTCATTGTCGTCCTCCACATTTATTATAGTCCACTATGAAGCATCCGCTCTTGGTAAATCTCCCCATCGACTAATTCTACACGACTACTGGCGGGAGTATAAATTACAACTTGCCAATCATGGCGGATTACATCCCTTTTCTAACGGGACTAGGAGTGTAGTATACTTATCTTTGTTTGAGTTGGTAAAACAAGCGGTTCGTTGGAGTCTGTGAGACTATGGAGGTCAATATCGGCGATTCCATATGCATCGACACGTATCCCTTTTTACGAATCAAACCAAGCGGCACTTGAACAAGTGAATATGACCCCGTCACGTGCCGCATTGCACGACAACTCTACGATTTCCTCGACTCCCCATAAAAGGCACGACCAAGCTCATTGTAACAATCTCCTTGGACACACACTCCGAGTTCGTTGTTCTTTTACTGGCGCCCATATGCCTTTGTGTGAAATTCACAACCATTTATTTTGTAACCATTTGCGGTGACTTGATCCTTATGCGGTCCCATAGCTAGGACTTGTACATTAATAGGAATCGTTGATCCCTCAGTCAAAGCCTACAAAAACTCCATCTTATTAAATGAAGTCATAGTTAACATATGGAGTATATATATTATATATATATATACACTACGTGCTTAAAAATTGAACTTACTTTGTCCTTTAGCCAAAGTGCAAAGTTTTTATCCCGATTGATTTGAATATCTTTATCAGTTATGTCGGCATGCTTCACTTTTAACTCGTCATCGTACAATCTATACCATGTTATAAACATTAACATATTAGAATAAATTTTTAACTTAAAAGATAAAATATCAAGTTTACATGTGTACCTCACAAATTAAATCGATCTCTCACATGATTGAGAAGAATGTAAGTATATGCGGCATGTAATTCTTGCTTTCGAGAGAGAGAATATCGCTTCCCTTTTCCATAAGCGGCGGCGATAGACCAAATCTGAGAGGAATGAGCCATTTAGTTCAACATTTCCCCCATCATCGTGTCTCGATACTCGATTGGCCTTTAACAAGACTTCATCCAGGAAAATGATGCGAGACAAACGTAGATATCTCATCAAAGCTGTATGCCTCGCATATCGACCCCTCGACATAAGCTCTATTCTTCACCTTCCTCTTAAGGTTTCCCATCACCCTCTCGAAAGGGTACATCCATCTATATTGAGCTGGACCCCCAACACGAGCTTCATAGGGAAGATGGATTTGCAAATGCTCCGTGGAGTCGAAAAAAACCGGTGGGAATATTTTTCCGGTTTACGTGATCTCTATGATGTTCTTCTCAAGTACAAACATGTCCTTCTCATTCGATGATTTTGAACACAAGTCTTTGAAGAAAGCGACTAAGATCCGTCAAAGCATCCCATATTGGTTTATCAGCGAGATCCCGAAATCTTTATAGGCATGAGTCTTTCCATGAACACATAGCGATCATGACTCTTCATCCTTGCAATTTCCCACCGTAACACACCGCCGATGTTTGGCGCGATATCCATCTACGGTAGTTTCGAGAGACTTAACCCGTGTGCACACATCTTGACTTGCTTTTTGGACAATGTGTACCTTGCGTGCGGTTTGACAATCTTACCATTAGGAGATTCATAAAGTTCTAATCCGGAATGACTTTACAAATATCTTTCGTGTCCAAGCGTGCCTTATCGTTATCTTTTGTCTTCCCGTAACATTCATCGCGATTGTTAAACACATTATCAAACACATTCTTCTCAATATGCATCACATCTAGATTATAATGAATCAAATTTGTAGACCGATAAAGGCAATTCCCAAAAGATGCTTCTCTAGAACCCGGTTATGAGATTCACCAAACCCATTGATTATGTTTGTCGCATCAACCTTACCAAATGGGATAACGGCAATCTCATCACACGATCTCGCATCTCCGTTCAAACAATCGCGGTGCGGGCATATCATTATCTACTTTCCTTTCACAGAAGTGTTCTCTATTTCTTGAAAGCGGGTGATCTCTTGGTAAAGGCAAGCGATGACGATCAAACCAACAAGGCTTTCGACCTTTTGATAGATTAAGCGACTTTGTATGCTCCATACAATACGAGACAAGCCAACTTCCGTGTGTACTCCATCCGACTAACATACCATAATTTCGGGAAGTCACTTATAGTCCACATGCTTGGCCGCTTAAGGTTGAAATTTGTTTTCGTTGCAACATCCCAAGTCATGTACTCCATCCTCCCACAATACCTTTAACTCAAATACATAAGAGGTCTAAAGTAAACATCTAAGTTCTTTCCGGGACTCTTGGACCGGGAATCACGAGTGAAAGAAATAAGTATGGGTTGTTTCATACACATCGAGGAGGCAAGTTATGCGGAGTAACAATCACGAGCTGACGTAGAGCGAAGCAATTTGAGTGGCAAAACAGTTGAAACCATCGGTGGATGATCCAAGCCTCACATTCTAGGTTCAATGCAAATTCGGGATGTGCTAAGTTGAAATCTTTCCAAGCACCGCCCATCTGCGAGATGATTTAGTTCTCCATCTTTAATTTGGAGATTTCGCATGTCGATTCGTATGTTCGGTGATCTTGAAGACATGTACAATCTTTTTAGTCGATGTGTTATTGGAAAATACCTTAGAATCTTAAGCGGTATACTTGATTTTTTTGTAGTCACACCCTCTTTATTAGGCCTAAGCCGATCGTGGCGCCAAGCGTGCACCTTATCATCTTGTCATTTTCCTTATAAAACAACATGCGATCGTTGGGACATACGCATCGATCTTTTGGTATCAAGATGACTTCTTCACCATTTTCTTACAAAAGTAATAGTTACGGGTAATTTCTCACCGTCGAGTGACATACTCTTAATTGCCTTCAAGAAGCGACTCAAAACACTCATGGCTCGTGTTGTGATCGACCTTGATGTTAAGTAATGTCGCCACTTGCAGACAATGTAGTGTGTTTGGTGCAACCATGCCACTGATGGCTTCTTACCCTCGTCTAACAACTTAAAGAAGTCTTTGGCATCGAGAATTCATGGGTTGCTCTCGCCTTGCTCCCCAATCAAAATCGGCCTATGATATCATGGACCATTTCATTCATACGATCGCTCTTGCCCGGAATTGTGTACTTGTGTGATGCCACCATCTCTTCTACGCCCATGTGCCCACCTGGCATTCTTCGTAATTTCTCGTGAACCCGAAACAAGTAAATGATAGTTTACCATGTCTCTCATCCATATAATTTACATTCTTACACTTTAAACATGGACATCGTGTCTGCGACTTACCATTCATACATTACGGGTGACTATATCGCATACTCCAAAAAACACTTGGCTTGACTCTAAATTCAATTTATAGCACCTATCTGGGTACTTGACTTTCGTCGTGCCATCCAACTACTGATGCGAATAGAGGTCCATGATTCCACGGTACTATATACTACAGACAACATTATAAATGTTAACATATGACTTGAGCATACTTATAACCATATGACTTGAGCATACTTGTAAGCATGCATATGATTAACATTTAAGCATACTTCTAAGCATATGACTTAAGCATACTTGTAACCATATGACTTGAGCATACTTGTAAGCATATGATTAACATGTTTGAGTATCTTGGAGATTCATTCATATCAACTAGTGTGCTAAAGGCGCTAACATGTTTTAAGATTATACCCTCACGGTCCCTTTCATAATCTTTTATGTTTTGGGATAGTCACAACATGATTGAGCAATTTATAGCTTTTATAACATTTTATAGCTTTATTCTTGTATACATAAGTGTTAAATACCCTTGTTTTTTCGTTATAGCCAAAGCAGGTCTCTTTATTGACTAAGTGTGTCTAGTTACCTTCTCATTGCACTAACGGTTCCTCCTTAAATCATCTATTTTGGCTTAATGACCCCTAATAACTTAAGATACTAACAACCAAGCTTGGCGTGGCCTGTGAGCTTGGCTAAGCTTGCAGTATTCTCTTTATCTTTGCAAATTATATCACATAAATCAGTTGACGTTATAATGCGGTTGACTCAACTAAATCATCGTAATGAACACATAATGATAATATCGAAATGATAACAATTGAAAAGTTTCATTGAAGCAATACCCTAAGATTCCTAATCGCTAAAATATTCCCAATGCTTCCTTCCGATATCTATTTGAACAATACCACGAAATCAAACTATTCAATCTAGCATACATATCAATCAAAACATTACCAATAAGCTAATTTACATATATAGGAACAAATAACACAATCAATGAACCAATTCCATAACAACCAAGCTTGGCTTGGCCTGTGAGGCTTGGCTAAGCTTGGCGTAGCCTCGCATAATGGCCTCAAGCCCCAAGCCCGACCCATCCGCTCTAACATCCTCTTAATAGGCTCTAGTGGATCACCAATAGGCTCGTTAATAGTATAAATGTTCGCAAATAACGACCGATAAAAAAAAATTCGCGAGTCTCCCCTGTAATATGGACTAACCACATGCACGACGGCATGTATATAAGGTCATTTCTAGGAACACAAGACATAAACCGATAGTCCATATGAGATACCATAGGAATTGGATGGAAATTATGAACTTATCGAATCCCTATGCTCATAAAAAGAATTACTATCCATAAACGGTTTTAATCTGAGATTTACTACAAAAGAGTTTTGCGGTATCCACAACGTGTGAGGATCAAACTTGTAAACTTTGAAACCCAATCATTTTTTCGTGGGAGCAATTATTCACGTTTTGATTCACATTATGATGTCGATGTCGAGTTCTCGATCTACAAATGATTTTTTCACAATGACCGATATAATTGGTTAAACTACAAACATAAACATGGGATTCACGAGTACATATCATGTAATGACTTCTATAATAACCAAATTATTACTACCTCTATTGCACAAAAAAAGAATCCCAAAATATAAATTTTATACTAACTACAATCTAATACATTCATCCTATTACCCAAATCAAGTTACCCAAAATATAAATTTTATACTAACTCCATCCTATCACTAATCAAGTTACCCAATGACATAAATTAACAAAATCAAATTACCCAAAATCTTTGCGTATTACCCGAATAAATTTTACTCTAATCAAAACTTATAAACCAATCATAATCATATTACCCAAAATATAATTTAAGCATGATAGCCATATTCATTCATTCGACTCTTTGCAATAAATTAACTCTTAAAACACAAATTAAGTAGCAAACATAACGATTTGAGAAGAGCGAACAAAAATAACAAACAACAAAAAAAATTAATGAAGAAGAACTTAAAAAGTAGCTCTTACCTCTACAATTAGTCTCTAATTTGAAGAAGAATGAACAGAAAACTGCTTCTCCTTCTTCTCTTCCCCTTTCTCCCTCTTCTCTCTATTTCGGTGACCTCCTTCTTTTTTTTTTTCTCTTAGTGTTACGTGTTGAGTTTGAGGCTAGTTCTTGAATTCATTTAGTTTGATCGTGGCCATTATCTGCGATCGCATCGCGGTCATTGACTTTTAATGACATGGACTTATCGGTGACGCGACGCGGTCATTTGATTTCAATGGTCGACAAAAATTGGGCGCCAACATTTCCACCAAAATTTTGGTGGCAAATTTATATACTTGATGATCGTGACGCGACGCGGTCGGCTGTTAAAGCATTAGCGACTAGTTTACGATGTTTGGTCGCGGATGACTGATGTTGTGACTAATATCAATGATAGATGGTGCGATCGATGATCTTGATCAATCATTGATAGACCTTTTTCTTGTAGTGTGTCATAGTCCGACTGTGTAATACACAACCATGTATATACATATAGCCCATATATAAATAGGGAATTGATATTTCCACAAGTTCCCCTCACATGAATAGTAAATAAAATATCAATTCCCTATAAATATAATAACATTAATCCTTACCCTCTCTTAATAATCTGGTCTATATTAGGCTAAGAAGGAGATCATAAGGGATTCCCCTTCTGACTTCAATACTTATCTAGATATTATTATCTAATAATAATATTCAAAATAAATATTAATAACAATTAATTCCACTAAATAATTGTAATTGCACTTTAATCCAGGGATTAATTTAATAAGCCCTTTACTGATAAACTATAAATATTTCCTCTATAAATGTACATAACTATTTGAGAATCGGTTAATATAATTTTGACACATTTAAACTAATTTAATAAGTCCATAATTTATCTCTATTTGATCATAAATTTATTTAACAATTAAATCAATCCTTTTAATAATAAATATTAAAAGACTTGGCCAAGATTCTATGATCAATAGTAAATTATTCTATGATCTTATGAAAAATCTTATAGATGTTTTGACAATAATAATATTCACGATATTAATTAAAAATATTAATCGACATTACGAGGTATTAATTAACACGATGCAATCTCACTAATTGGAACATCAAATTAATATATATAACAATATTAAGTCCATTATTATTTCAAAATTAAGAAATTTTACAAACTAGTATTTATGTGAAAAATTTTATAAATAAAATATTATCTCATGGTCCTTTTAATGCACAGATTAATGCAAGTATTACTTTAATTAAAAGTTTAACTTCCATGATCAAGATAAATCATCTTTATTAAAGTACTATAATCTACAAGATAATATTTTCAAATCATCTTAGGTTATAAACCATTATTTTTTATTTATATATTACATGAGATTTATATCTTTTACATTATAACATTTATTTATACACATAAACCATAACATATATAATATGAATATTTATATAAACAAACTAAATGACCACTTAATGAATGATGAATGATGTACTTTTATTAATAAATCAATATCCAATATAAATAAATAAACATTAAATAAACAGATAAATAGTATTTTTATAGTAAAAATCCAAAGCCACTTCAAGTGGCGTTGACTTATAACCACATTGCTTAACTACTTAACTTATCTTAACCTATTTTTTATTGTAAATTTGTTTTTATAAAGAATTTTTTTAAAAAAAAAAATCAAAATAGATCTAACTCCAATCTGACTGGTGTTGAAATATATTTTTTTCTTTTTTTGTTTGTATCCATCCAAACCCTACCTTATACCCATCTGCCGCATAACTCTTTCTCATCTCATTTTCTTCATTTGCTCATTTATCCTATCTATTCTCACACTCTTTCCTTTCATTTTTTCCGGTGGATTTATTTTGCTTCCATTTGTCTATATTTTTCTCCATTAATTTTGTTCAGAACACCCCTAAAGGTATGTATATTAGTATTTAGGGGTGTTCTAAACAAAATTTATGGAGAAAAATGGAGATAGATGAAAATTTACTGGAAAAATGGAAGAAAAGAGTGAAAAGAGACAGAATAAAGAAAGATTTATAAAGGAAAGAAGGAAAAAATGAGAGGAGAAACAGAAAGATGTGCGGACGGGTAAAAAGATTGATGAAGGAGAGAAAGTACGAAAAAAAGAAGAAAAGGAGAGGAGAAAGTGAGATTCGGCGGATGTGTAAATGTTTTAGGGTTTGCCATTCACATTGGCGTTGAAGAGTCTGTCACTGCCATTTTGACCAACGTTAGATCTATTTTGATTTTTTCTATTTTTTAAAAACATTTGTTTAAAAAAAAACATAATTTTAAAAAAAATAATTCGTTTAAAAAATAATAATTTGGATAATTAAGATCCCAACGCCACTTCAACTACCGCCCAATTTCCAACGCGTTTAACCTATACAGAGAAAAAGTTTGGATACTCATTTAGCAATTTCCGAAAATTACTCAAAAGTATTCAGTTAGAGTAACTAACCAGATTGTTGCCCACACTGCACTGATTTAGTAAACAAGGAGTTCAAAGTAACGACCAGGCATTTCATCAATCACCTGGAGTAAATCTTGAAAACACCCAAACTTTGTGCACAAATTTGAAGGAAACTGTACACAACTTGATCAGGTTCTTGAATAGATTTTATAATCTGGCCATGAATTGATCTACCCATTTTCAATTCTAACAGTGACAAGCTTGCCTCCAGAGCAGTTTAAAATGTAAAATGATGCCTCCATTTCAATCACTTTCCCCATAATAGCTTGCTTTCATGGTGGGATTGTGAAGGAGATTCGGTGGCTTTTGCTTCTTTATATGATATAAGGAATAGTTGAAAGTAGAGTCTGTTAAGATCTTTTGGAGAAAAGGAAGGGATAATAAGAATAGGCCTTCAGGTTGGCTCCACTGGATTGTGCTTTGAGGGTGGTGATTCGATTAGGTGAAGGGTTTTTACAATTTGTCTGATTTTGAGAGAGATTTCAGTTGAGTTGAAAGTTATTTTGTTTGTGAGTGGCCGTTATGTTGGTTGAGAGGGATGATTAGAAATGAGCGGTGTTACAGATAAATGCAGACCCTTTCATTTCCCCCAATTTAACTCTGAGCCAAACATAATATTTAATAATCATATATATTGTTACTCAAAACAATGTTTTCAAAACCGATCGGTCATTCAACCGCAAAAGTTATCTGTGGATAAGTCATTGGTTCAATAAGTGATTGAACTGTTATTGAATCGGTGACTTCATAAATATATAAAAATAAATATTATTAGTAATTAACAAAATTTAAAAAATCTCATTTTTTAATTAACACGATGTAATCTCAATCATCAGAACATTAAATTAATATATATAACAATATTAAGTCCATTATTATTTCAAAATTAAGAAATTTCACAAACTAGTTGTTAACATCACATCAAACAACAACGACTCAACTCGAGGTCCAAGGGTTCAATGAATGATTACGAGTAGTTGGGCTGAATTCAACCCGATGATGTTTACATTGGAGTTCAAGTCAATTGGTGATGTGTACGTTGCATGGATAGGAGCTTACAATCTATCACGCGACAACACAAGGTTGGAATGCATGGAATGAAGAATAAGGGTTCAATCGCGTTCATCATGTAACCGAGATCAAAGCTTGGCGTTTTCATCTTGCCAAATACATACCAACCACTTTAAGCTCGATTTCGACCTTGATCCAACCGGAATCTTTTGATCCTCAAAGAATGAAAGTTGTAGAGCTATTCGTTCTCTTTCCGGAGCCTCTTGAATCACCTCAATCTGAGTTCGGACGAGAAAGTTATGGCCATTTTACCAAAGGATGTTGCAACAGGAAACTTGTACCTTTTACTTGGTGAGTTTTAGAAACATAAAAAGCCCGCCCTACCCAATCTTGCCCAAGTCGTTCCTCTCTGCCCAATGCCGCCCCGGTGCGTTCCTCTCTACCCAATGCCGTCCCGGTGGGCTTCCCAGGCCTAAAAAGCCCTCCCTGATGGGTTTGTCGATTTCCAATTTTGGTTTTTACGCGTTTTGACATATTTGGGATGCAGATTTACTCCCTTAATTAGCTATTTCAGTATATTTTAGATTTCTAATGTATCTAGGAGTTATATTAGATATGATTTGATTTCCATATTGATTTGTGAGCTAGGGTTTTACATTCCTTTTGGATTTCTTATTCCTTATGGAATTAGGGTTTTGATTTCTTATAGAATTAGGATTTCCTTCATTATTATAAATAGACTACATATGTGTTGTAATAGATAGACAACTTTTTGATAAATAAAACTTGTGAGCTTCTTTTGGTTCTTTGAGAACTCCTGAATTATTCATAGTTTTCTATACATAGTTGTGTGTGGCGTCTTATATCATACATTAATCGTCGATTGTACTTTTGGTTCTCGTCTCGTTATAGACATCGGGTCAAGGTGTCGTTGGTGTTTCATCCAAAGTAAATTCCTTGCACGATCAATTGTACCAAGGTTCTCCTCTTTTCATAGGCGTTGGGTTACGATGTCGTGAGCGTTCCACCTTACGACTTTGCTAGAAACGATCCAGACGACGACCACCTCATGCAAGCATGTCGTGGAGGCCATCACTAGTATTTATGTGAAAATATTTTATAAATAAAATATTATCACATGATCCTTTTAATGCAAACCGATGATGTACTAGTACTTTAATTAGAAGTTCAACTTTCATAATCAAGATAAATCATCTCTACTACAACCTACAAGATAATATTTCCAAATAATCTTAGGTTATAAACTATTATTTTTTATTTATATATTACATATGATTTATATCTTCACGTATAACATTTATTTATACATAAATCATAACATATATAATATGAAGATTTATATAAACAAACTAAATGACCATTTAATGAATGATGAATGATGTACTTTTATTAATAAATCAAAGTCCAACATAAATAAATAAATATTAAATAAATAGATAAATAGTATTTTATAGCAAAATCCAACAGCCACTTTAAGCGGCGTTGACTTATAACCACATTGCTTAACTACTTAACTTATCATAACCTATTTTTTATTGTAAATTTTTGTTTATAAAGCAATTTTCTTTTAAAAAAAGTCAATAGATCTAACGCCAATCTGACTGGTGTTGGAATATTTTTTTTTCTTTTTTTTTTGTTTGTATCCATCCAAACCCTACCTTATACCCGTCTGCCTTATCACTCTTCCTTCTCTCATTTTCTTCATTGGCCCCTCTATCTTATCTATTCACTCCTTTCATTTTTTCATTTTTTCGGGTGGATTTGTTTTGCTTCCATTTGTCTCTCTTTTTCTCCATTAATTTTGTTCAGAACACCCCTAAAGGTATGTATACTCTATTCCTAAATAAATGACATTTTAGAAGAAAAAATTTGTTTCAATTTATTTGTCGTTTACAACTTTCTAAGAGAATAAATTATTTAATTTCCTATATCACCCCTACTTTTTCTCATTGTCCTAAGAAATTCTCACCCTTAGTATTAATAGTTTTCAACTTTCCATAAAGGGATAATGATGGAATTTTACATAAATTTTAATTATGAAATGACTTTCTTAATTTATATGTAAAAATTTTAAACGACACTTATTTAAGAATGGAGGGAATAGTATTTAGAGGTGTTCTAAACAAAATTTATGGGATAATATGGAGACAGATGAAAATTTATTTGAAGAAATGGAAGAAAAAAAGTGAAAAGAGACGGTATAAAAAAAGATTTATGAAGGAAGGAAAGAAGGAAAAAATGAGAGGAGAAACAGAAGGATGGACGGATGGGTAAAAGGATTGATGAAGGAAAGAGAAAGTACAAAGAAAAGGAGAGGAGAAAGTGAGATTCTGTGGATGGGTAAATGTTGTACGGTTTGATTAATCTAAGTGAGATTTTCAAAAAAAGAAGTTACAACGAGTGTCAGTTTTCTATTTTTTTAAATAAAATAAAATAAAAGGTACAACACCAGTCACATTGACATTGAAGAGTTTATCAGCCGACTTTTTCATTTTTTTTAAAAAAAAATTGTAAAAAAAAGAGTTATAACGCCATTCACAGTGGCGTTGAAGAGTCTATCACTGCCATTTTGACTAACGTTGGATCTATTTTTATTTTTTCTATTTTTTAATAAAAAATTCGTTTAAAAAAAATTAATATAAGTTTTTTTTTAAAAAAATTAAGATAAGTTTTATTTTAAAAAAAAATTTAATAATTCATTTTTTTAAATAATTTGGTTAAGATAATCTGGATAATTAAGATCCCAAACCACTTCAACTACTGCCTGAATTGACGTTTAACCTATACAAAAAAAAACTGAACGAATTGGATGCAACTTAGAAGTTTGGATACTCATTTAGCCATATTCGAAAAATACTAATGCTACGTTTGGATCGATGGAATAGGAGGGAGAATGGAATGAATCATTCCATTGGAATGATAAAAATGTTGTTTGATTTGTTTATTCGGAATAATGTAATAACGATGGAATATGTGTTAACTTAAAATTATAATTTTATTCCTGTATGGGCCATTAATAACTTATTCCAACTATTATTTTTAAGTAATTGACAAATATGTCCTTTAAAAATCACGGCAATTCTTCACTATTACCAAAAGTAGTAAGAATTAAGAATTAAAGCTCATACATTAGGCAACATGCTATTAGGCAACACACATTACTATAAAAAAAACATAAAAAAATACAAAAAAAAATAATAAAAAATACCGAAAACAAACATAATATATAAAAAAAAACCGTTAAAACATAATATGAACACATATTATAATAAAAAAAAATAAAAATCAACCAAACAAAAAAAAAAAAAAGAAGAATACATTACTATTATAAAAAAAAAAAACCTAATAAATAAAAAAACAAACAAACATAAATTGAACACATTACTATATAAACACATTACTATTACAATACCGTGAAAACCGTTATATGTTGACTATTACTAGTATAGTAAAAAAAAGAATATAAATATAAAAAAAATCTAGAGAAATATGTGTTAAAATTTTAATATAAATTGAATTTAAGTTAAATTTGAACATTTGAAATTATTTAGGTTACTTTCTAATTATTTATTTCATTCTTAGATGTATTCCTAACATCAACCAAACATGTAAATATTAAAAAATCATTCCATTCCCTTCTTTATTCCATTTCCTACTCTATTCCATTCTTCAATCCAAATATAGCATAAAAGAATTCGGTTAGAGTAACTAACCAGATTGTTGCCCACACTGCACTGATTTAGCAAACAAGGAGTTCAAAGTAACAACGTTTCGGGTCAGGCATTTCATCAAGCACCTGGAGTAAATCTTGAAAACACCCGAACCTTGTGCACAACTTTGAAGGAAACTGTACACAACTTTATCTGGTTCTTGAATAGATTTTACAATCTGGCCATGAATTGATCTACCCATTTTCAATTCTAACAGTGACAAGCTTGCCTCCAGAGCAGTTTAAAATGTAAAATGATGCCTCCATTTCAATCACTTTCCCCATAATAGCTTGCTTTCATGGTGGGATTGTGAAGGAGATTCGGTGGCTTTTGCTTCTTTATATGATATAAGGAATAGTTGAAAGTAGAGTCTGTTAAGATCTTTTGGAGAAAAGGAAGGGAAAATAAGAATAGGCCTTCAGGTTGGCTCCACTGGATTGGGTTTTGAGGGTAGTGATTTGATTAGGTGAAGGGTTTTTACAATTTGTCTGATTTGAGAGAGATTTCAGTTGAGTTGAGAGTTATTTTGTTTGTGAGTGGCCGTTATGTTGGTTGAGAGGGATGATTAGAAATAGACTTCATTTCCCTTAATATAAAAATTTTTAGAGTTGTACACAAATATTAAAGAAATGATTATATAACATTAAATATAATATGAAATGTCTATATTACCCTTGTATTAGAAAAAAAAAGTTATTATTTATTGGGCAAAAAATAGTGAGAGAATCAAAGTTATATTTAATACTTGGGGTAATATTATAAACTAAGCAATTAATGTTTACTTGAAATTCTCAAATGACTTATATTAAGAAACAAAAATACTTATCTAAAACGACTTATATAAAGAGACGGACGGAATATATTGTAACTCAAAACAATGTTTTCAGAGCCGACAGGTCATCGAAAAAATTCTCGGTGGATAGGTAATGATGAATTGAAAGTTATTGAATTGGTTACGTCATAAATATATAAAAATATATATTATTGGTAATTAATAAAATTTTAAAAAATCTCATTTTTTATGAACTAAAACATTATTATATTGAGTTACAATATTACTAAAGGTAGTTAATTTTAATATTAAAAAAATTTGGTACAACAAATAATAAAAAATCGGTTCATGGACCAACTTAAACCGATTTTACGGGTTGAACCACCGGTTCGACTAGTGGTTAACCGAATTGGTGGTTCAACCGGTTAAATCCAGGTTTTGACAAAATTGATTCAATCGAGCCAAATTAGACCAGACATAAAACTGATTTCCGAATCAATTGACGGTCCGGGTCAAGTCTGAAAACAGCGATTAAAGTTTAATTTAACCTTGTTTTATGGGTTAAATTGATTTTCTTAGACCTACACAAAAAGTCATAAGATTGAAATTACGACTTGAAGGGTCTAAATAGTCTTATTCTTTTTTCAAAAAAATTATTATTCCAGTCTGAAATAAGGTATGGATCGACTTAAAATCTGGGTTAGGTCAGCAGATTTTAGGACGAAGCTTGAAAAGACTAGTTTTGTGAGTATTTTGGTCCACGAAATTTCAAAAAATATAAATATTTGTATCTATATTATTATAATTTTATGTATTACAAATTCATGTATTGCACAGTTATTTTTAATTCTATCAATTTATATAACTTATATTATTAAAAATATGTTTGGCCCCGTCTAAAATAGGGTATGAACCGACTTAAAATCTGGGTTAAGTTTGATTAGGTTCATACTTGAAAAAGTTAGTTTTGTGAGTATTTTGGTTAATAAAATTCAAAAACTAAAATTGTTTGTATTTATAGTTGTATAATTTTCTGTATTACATATTCATGTATTACAGTTTTATTTTTATTTCTATCAATCTAAATAACATATATTAATAAATTTTTAAATAATAAAATAAAATGTTTTAGCACCTATCCAATCTAATCGGGAGAGGTACTAAAATTACAAAAATTGAATAGATGATGGGGAACATTACAAAATTTCAAACATCATGGAGGATATTGCAAAAATGATAAATGAGAGGTATTTATTTTTCTTCAATAGTTGCGTCCGTTCTTGGTGTTGGTTGTATAAGTAACCAAGTAAAAGTTACCGTTGTCCATAAAAATATTTCTTCTGACCCTCCAACAAAGTTGAAGAACAGTGCAGAATCTACAACACATTACGAGTATATGTATATATATATATATATATATATATATATATATATATATATGTATATCAGACAATAACTCATATATTCACACATTCGCCCGTGATTTCGTGCCGGCGGTCGGGCACCGGCCACTCTTTTTTTAATACCACTAATCTCTGTTCTGGCACTTCGTTTGTAGACACATTCGGGCTTTTCAATTAACGAAACACCACGTTCAAATCACTACCATTTCCTTGCACGTATTCCGTTATCCTTAATTATTTTCTCCGTTTGCCCTTCTTTTTATGTATTATTATGAATTTAAACTTCTTTTTTGTCTATATTATCAACTTCTATTGATGATTACGTGAATTCTATTAATCCCTGCTTTTTGTCTATCTTGGAACTTTGGACTTCAATTATTACTGGCATGCTCTAAATTTTCTCAAAGATATCAAAATTCCTAAAACAATAGTATATTCCATTTGTACAACCTTTTAATTGTTGTGATTTAAGATTTTCGTTAGACACACTTGAATATATGTATGTATACAGAGAGAGATCACTCCCCTTAAATAATTTGAGAATCTTTTATCAATAATAAAATTGCACGACTAAAATTTGTTATCCATAAAAGTTATATCTGTGCCCTATATGCATACATCAATTATTCAAAAGAAGAGAAAAAGTAATACTACACTTGTTTAGTTACTATCCTTCTTTAAAAGTCTGCATGCAGTTAATTTTTTTGCATTCATAATCCCTTTGGCTTCCTTTTGTTTTTATACAATCATAGAATATTGCCTGAATTTTCACACTTAATTGCAGGTTGATAAAATTTTGGTGCCCATAATTGTATTAGACTTGAAAAAGAAATAGAATTCTAATGGATCATTGTAATCCTTGGTTCTTGCTGCTTATAATCTTGCATTTGCAATACTGCCATTCATGGGGTTGGTTCTTTTCCTCTAAAGAGTCTCATTCTAACGAAGAAATAGTTGCTGAATTCTCTATGGAACCTCTCATCAATAACCAGAAGGGAATAAAACTGCTAGAGAATGCCAAGAGAATGGCGGTTTCTTCGAATTCATGCTGGCAAAATGCATATCAAAATCTGTTTGCAGGGTGTTCTGAGATTCTAGCCGGTGAAGAGAAGCGCTCTAGGCTTGCTTGGCATCTTAGCGATTGCTTTCAAAAGGATACAGGAAGTCCTCTCTTTCCTCATTGTGATGTCAAATCTAACATGATGAGTTGTCTCAAGAATTTGGACGAAGATGCTCGCGATATTTATCTTGAGTTTTATCTCGAGACTAATTCAATCTGTCATCAATTGCAGTTAAGTCTCCCTCTTTATATGCTGACGCTATGTTTAGCAACTCAATTTCATGCTTTGGAGTTGAAATTGGAACACATTTGCAGTTCCATTTAGTTGAAATTTAGTTAAAATTTGGAGTTCAGTTCCAATTTCAATGCTTGGAACTGAGGATGAGTTCAAAGTTATTCATACACTTTATAACTGAATTTTGGCTGTGTTATGTAGAGCTGACACATTCAAGCGTCAAATGGAGAGATTAGTTAATGAACTAAAGAATTCAGCAGAAAATGCAGAATTCAAGATTGAGAATATACAAGGGCGAGCGGATGAATTATTAGAGAGTTCAAATAAAGTTGAAGACTCCTTGGCTTCAATTGATCTTCATACTCAACAATTGGCTCAAACATCAAAAGATGTGGAAGAGCATGCTAATATTGTATTGAAGCATTCGGAATCTTTTTATGAGCAATCAATTGATATAGCATATTCTCAATCCGAGCTGATTGAAGGACAAACAAACATGAAGGGAAAATTGGTAGAAGGGATGACAATGCTGCATGATTCTTGTGATAATTTGGGTGTAGAAATAGATAACTTGAAATATGAAGCCGTTGAAATAGAGAATGAGATTGGTAAAATGGGAGATCAGATGTCTTTGAAGATGAAATCTCTACAGGGTAAAGCTGATGATATTGGCAACATAACCGGAATTTGTTTAGATAAGCAAAACGATCTTCTAGATGGACAGTCTGTGGCTCTTGAGGGTGTTCAACTACTAACAAATTTTATGTCCCAAGCACTTAAAGAAAGCAGGTATAAACAAAGTTATGACACAAATCATATATAAAAAAGGCAAAATCATTTTGATTTTATTTTTTTTACAGGGGCACCCTGGAAGAGTTGGCTGAAATTGGTCATAAGCAACAAGAAGAGCTTCTTAGACGGCAACAACAACTTGAACAAACTCATGGTCATCTGATACAAAATTCAAAGACAATATTAGCTGCTCAGGTTAGTGCAGCTTTTGGGGACATTATATATGCTCAGAAGTTGGCAATTACTTGCTTTATGTATCTCTTTCGAATGTCTGTATTTATATTTGTAGGATGATTTTGAATCAAAGCAATCAACCATGTTTCTAGCCATAGACAAGCTCTTTGCCCTGCACAATGCCATTCTACTGGAGTCGCGATGGATCAAAGCTTTCATTGTCTACTCCATATCAATCTTTATTATCTATATGTTCACAAGTACAAAGCAAACGTACGCTGTGAGGCCTAGGCTCTATATAGGTACATTATCACCTTTGATTTCCTAAAATTCAGAATTTTTTGATTTTGAAACATTGAATTTATTTTTATTTTTATTTTTATTTTTGCTGCAGGGTTATGTGCTGCATTTCTGTTTGAATTTGCCGTACCTAAATATGTATCCAATGACATTGAACAACAGGCATTGATAATAAGTCTGGTCAGATTACTATTCATTCTGTTTGCAACAACACAGCTCCTATATGCCATCTATACATACAGGTAAAAATAGAAATGATTAACTGTACTTTATTATAGTTATGATGAATAGATGCTAAAAATGATTATATTATACACTACTTAAAAGAAACTGTCTTGTAATTATGCAGAGACTACGAAGCATTGAACCACCAGATGCTGTTAACATTAATTGATAGAGTTAATGGCATGCAAAGAAATAAAGAATTGTTGTAGACAAATCGGAAGGTACTGATTGTATATTATATAATTTCCGAAAAGAAATTGATATTTTCACATGCAAAGTGTCGCTATAGCGATGAGAAAAACTGTCGCTATAGCGGCACTTTTTATGTTTTTATGTGAAAATGTCATTTTTTTTGTTATGGAAATATCAGTTTTCATTCCGAAATCATATTGTTTTTAGGGTTAAACATCATTCTTATATTGAACCAAGACAGGATCTTATTTTAGTAAAATTGCTCCATTTGTATGTATGTATGCTCTAGTAGTTGTAACATGATTAGTTTTGAACTTTTGATTTTACCCTACAATGAGACACTCATATTTTGTACAACTCTGCTAATATAATACTGATAATGACTATAAAAATACGCTTGTGATTGTAAATATTTGGGCAATATGTCATTGGGGGGACCAAGGCCCGTCAGTCCAATATTAAATCCAACCCAAATCTAAAAAGTACCAGGCTTTTTTGGCTGATCAGCTTAAAAATTGCATGCCGATTTACCTGTCATCATGTCATGCTTTGTATTGGGTAATTTGGCATTGACCCAATATTTTATCTAAATCCACAGAATATAAGGAGTAAAATGTTGAACCCAAATGAATTATTGAAATTAAATCAACTTCATTTACCACGCAAGTCAGTAATGGCTGAACCATACTGGTAACTCAGACTCCCAGTTATGGGTTTTAGGGGTTAAATATTTTTTTTTTATCACTGTACTATAATTTAACTTACAAATGGACAACTTAATTTTTTTTTTCTTACAGTCAACTAACTAACTGTACCCAACATTTCTAACACAAAGTTAAAATAATCGTTAAATGCTTTGATTTTAAACGGAAAAAGACAGCTAAGCTGCTGAGTTGTAAAAAAAAAAACTGACGTGCAGTGATTATGTGGATCTAAAGGAAAATTTTTATGAAGAAAATAAAAAAATATTTTAAATTATATTATAAATTTAAAAAGTTAGCCAAAAAAACAAGAAAATAAATAAATAAATGTTTTTAATTATTTTTGTAATTAATATCAAATAAATTTTTATTTATAATTAAGCCATTTATAAAACATAAAAACTAATAATATGCTAATTAAAATTAAAATTAAGGGAAATATGAAATACATTTAGGAAAAAGTGTAAGAAAATTATAATAAAATCATAAAATTTATCAAAAAAATACATGGTAGAAATTATAAAATAAAAAGAGTTATTTAGTTATTTTTGTAATTAATAGCAAATGTTTTTTTATATAATTAATAACAAATATAATTGAGAAAATTATAAAATTAAAAATATTTTAAAATTAATTTTTTTCAAAATAAATTTTTATTTAAAAAATGTTTATATATGTTAGGCTAAGAATTATTAATTATTAAAATAAATATTATGGTATATTAACAATTTATTAATTTATTAATATATTATACTCCCTCCGTTCTTAAAATATATTATATTCTATCCGTTTTAAAATATTATCGTATATCATTAAATAGAAAATGAATATGAATCATATTCGACTCGAATCAACTTCGAATTTAAATTTTAAATCATATTTTTGAATCAATTTTAAGTCGAATATTGAATTACTCTGCTAGGCTAATACACTATGAGCAGCAATAAAACCGGAAGCTAATATTGGTGCACGCATTAAAGAAGAAATATGCAGTAAAAATAATACTTAAAACAATTCAAATAGTCGATTTTCATGAAGGACGTGTCAGCCAAACACCCCAGTCCCCTGCTCCCCTCGCCAAGATGTGAAAGCTCATTCACACCCTCTTTCTCTCTCTACATTTATAATAATATATATACCCGTTTCCAAAAAAACATAAGAATGATTAAATTCACAATTTTTTTTAAAAAATTATTTTTACGATAATGTGTCGTTATATATATATATATATATATATATATATATATATATATATATATTATTCGTGGTGAACTGATGGTAGCAGCACCACCACGAACACCTCTGCATAGCAGAGATATATTGTGCTATCAGAACCCTTCTTCTTGCCGTTGAATAACATATTGTTGTTCAATACTTGCTCTTAACTTGATCCAGCCGTTTACTTTTGTTATAATTTTATAATAATAAAATTATGATAATAATCTTAAAATTATTATATGATAATAATCTTAAAAATAGTATTACTTAAAGTGAAATTAGTTGCTTAAAACCTTATTTATGCTAACTAGAAAGAATGTACGCAATAACACCATTAAAAATGGTAGTAGTACTATTTGATTTGCGGGACGCAAGGAAATAAGATTAATTCTCATCAACATGACATATGGTGCAGTGGGGTTGGGCAATAAATACAACTGACTCAACATACTGCAATGAAATGAAACCACAAGCATTAATCTCTCTCTCTCTCTCTCTCTCTCTCTCTCTATATATATATATATATATATATATATATATTCTACTACTAATTAAACATGCTCTTTCTTTCTCTCTCTCTGCGACGCTAATCATACTGCCATCATAGTCTTGTGATTGAAACCCATTTCAATTCCTTCACTTTTGTCCTTACAAAAAGTAATTTATTAAAGGTTCTACTAACGTATATAATAATAATAATAATAAAGGAGGTAGAAAAAGTTTCTTTCTTTTTCTTTTGAAAAAAAAGGCTTCTGATTTCTTTCCTGTTAGTTTCAAACATTCACCCACCACTGACCCAACCCACCAACCCACTATAATCTTTTTACTGCGTGCTGTTCTTCAATTTCTTTATTGCAATCATAAAGCAATTGATTACAAAATCATAAACGTACGTAAACGACCCTCCCCTCCCCTCACATCCATCAATCTTTTCTGTTTGCATGCCCCACGTTTGCATTTATTACCGCTCTTCTCGAGGGATAAATGGGCCATCTAGCTAGGTGCATTGTTTTTTAGTCATCCCTCGATCGTTATTATTCTTAATTCATTAATTGGCATAAAAAAATCTCATTTATTTTTTTTTATTGCACTAAAAGAGTATTTATTTTATTGATAATTATATTGATACTACAATAGTCTTAAGTTTATTATCTTAATATGATTATCCTAATCAAATTACTAAGATAAACCTGTTATGAATAGTTATAATATGGATGATCATTCATTTTCTATAACCTACATAACTTACATATTAGTATATTGATGAGCTATTCATTCTCCCTATTTAAGTTTGTATTTCTTTCATCTTCTATCTTTGTTCATGTATTTGTGAAGCCTATAAATAGAGACTCACTATCCATGTATTTAGAGAACTTGAAGAATATTAAAAAATCTCACTTATTATATATAATCTTCTTATGCTCTCTCTAAAATTATAATACGTTATCAGCACGAATTGCTCTTTATTTTTATCTTGAAGATAATCATATTTTGTTTGTAGCAGAAGAAGGTATAACTTTGTCTCTTTATACATATAATATATGTTTTGTCTCTTATAATGACAATGAATGTGTGAAGCTCACGCAGAATTCTGTTTCTCTGATAAATAGCATATCCTACTTAATCCACTTTATATTTTAGTGTGACAATTTGAGGCTCTATTTTTGTGAGTCATGAAGCATTTGCAGATGTTTTCAGCCTTTTCAGGCAGAACCAAACAGGAAGAATGGAAAAGAATATTTTTATTTGCTTAGAAACTTGACTGTCTCTCGATTTCTTTTGCAGTGTATGTTGGCCTTCACATTTTTTTACTAGCTTTTTTCCATTATAAAAAAAAAATTAATTCCAGATGTTATTAATTCTTACCTGTGATAGGCAACATAGTTCACTTTATACATACGTACACGCACATTAGTTGTATTCTGTCACTTACTTATTGTTTTACACAACTATATTACTTTAGATACTACCTATGGTTCAACTGCGTATTATATGCGTTGTTGGTTTTACAATTTGTTTCACGGTCACTATTATGAAAATTGAACATAATTATTTGCTATGCATTCATTTAATCTTTATGTTTATTACTATTTAAATGTTAAACATTATAGCCTGTACAACAATGTTTACTAATTAATATTATTAACCACACTGCTATGTTACAAAAAGCACATGTGTAAGCTTTTACTAGCTTCAAGTATTAGTCTTTACCTATGTTAATTATCAAAGAGGTTATAACTATTCGATAAATTACTGTGCTTAAAGTATTATGTTAATTATGTTGTGTATTTAATTTATTTTTAGAATATTTTCTTTTAACTTGTTAATCATATTTGTGATAGTTCATAATGTCAAACATTGCTAAACTCGAATTTGTGGCTCTTGACATTACTGAAAAGAATTATTTATCATGGGTGTTAGATGCTGAAATTCATCTAGATGCAAAAGGTCTTTGTGATACTATCAAAGAAGGAAACAAAACATCTAGTCAAGATAAGGCCAAAGCGATGATATTTCTTCGTCATGACCTCCATGAGGGACTTAAAATTGAATATTTGACTGTTAAAGATTCACTTATCTTTGGAACAATCAAGGAAAGATATCGACCACCGGAAAAGCGTAATACTTCCTAAAGCTCGTTATGATTGGATGCATCTAAGATTACAAGATTTTAAATCAGTAAGTGATTATAACTCACCTATGTTTTGAATCGTTTTAAATTACAATTATGTGGAGAAAAGATCACCGATGCAGATATGTTAGAAAAACATTCTCCACCTTTTCACGATCTAATATGCTCCTCGCAATGACAATATCGTGAAAAGGGCTTTAAGAAATACTCTGAACTGATTTCATGCCTCTTTGTGGCTGAGCAAAACAATGAACTATTGATGAAAATCATGAGGCCCGTCCAACTGGATCTGCTCCATTCCCTGCAGTGAATGTCGTAACATATAATGGAAAAAACAGAGGTCACGCCAGTAGTCGTGGACGTAGTCATGGACACGGACGTGGACGTGGTCGAAATAATCATCGTGGTGGTCATTTCTCAAACACATATACCCACTAAAAGTGGGAATATAAGGATGAAAAATGAGAAAAAGGTGATAAAGATAAAAATACCATTGAGAATTTATGTTATCGTTGTAGAGGTAAAGGCCATTGGTCTCGTACTGTCGTACACCAAAACATCTTGTTGAGCTCTATCAACAATCACTAAAAGATAAAGGGAAGAAGATAGAGACAAATTTTGCTAGTGAGGATGGAAAAGATGAGATAAATCTCAATTTTTCTAGTAAGGATGGAAAAGATGAGACAAATCTTGATCCTGGAAATGATGATTTTAATTATGGTTATGTTGATACCACTCATCTAGATGTTACTGATTTTTTCCTCAAATCCTGAAGAAAAAATTGACTTCTTGTTTGGTGATGAGAGTTGTGACGCCCCCAAAATAGGTATACATCACCTATTCTGAGTCGCCAAATACATGGTACAAAATACAAATACAATCTTAATTATACAACTGTCGTGTAAAATATGACAAAACAAATGCTGTGAGTTTTAATACAAATATCATCATTTAGACAATATCCACACTCAATGGAGTTCTCATTACATTTATTATCACACTATTTAACAAAATAGTGAGGACTACTAATACTATCATCTGGACCATCACTCCGTTCCCCGACTCGTCCCAGCTATATTCTCATTTCCTGAAGAGAACAATGAAAGAAAGGGGTGAGCTCAACTAGCCTAGTAAGAAATATTATGACTAAGATAATGCAGAATAAATTATCATTAGCCTTAAACAATGTTAAACTGATACATTATAACAAACATCAAGTTTAACTGCAGCGGAACAAGCAATCCATTAAAAGAGTCAAGTAAAGAATAAAATCTACTATCTTTTATGATTTAAAAGGTTTTTCATCACTTTTATCATTTGAGACTCACTTTTAATAAATAATCCACATCATCGAATCACCCCTGCACTACGGCCAAGGATATTCTTTAGTATCACGACCACAAATTATCCATGCACTACGGGCCAAGGACATTCATGTATTCATTAATGGTCATGATCATGCCAACAAATGTCCATCAATGCACTACGGGCCAATAAGGACTTTTACCATATCATTTGTAACATTACGGTCATGATTACACCGAATAATCCCTGGTCATAATCATACCAAGTCCATCTATGCATTACAGGCCACAGATGACTTTCAACAAAATATAAACATGAGGATGATGACAATGATATAAGAATTCAATAAAACAAGTTCAAGAATTAATTTATCCAGGAACTAATAATGTCCAAATTGTCAACATGATACTTCTTTGTAGAGTAAAATTCAAGAAAGCTCAGAAGAATATTTCCATGAAAAGATACTAGATGAAGTGCAAATATCTAGGATATTTCACTAATTTCATGGAGTATAGAAGTCAAAACTTTAACCAACTGAGTATAATAAAGAATGGAATAACAAAAGAAATCACCAGGCATGCGATAGACCGCACAGACAGGTTATTCCAACAGAATAATAAATAACGGAACCAGGCCAGACGAAATTCACACCGACGGGATGTTCCAACATAATAATAAATAACGAAGCCAAGTCATGGGAAAATGCACAGATAGGATGTTCCAATAGAATAATAAATAACGGAACCAGGTCATGCGAAAATGCACACACAGGATGTTCCAACGGAATAATAATTAACGGAACCAGGTCATGCGAAAACGCACAGATAGGATATTCCAACATAATAATAAAGACTGGAATAACAGAAGTTCTCTTCATGAATATAAAAAGAATAATACCCCTTACCTTGAAAAGAAGAGTACTGGATATAGGAGTAGTGAAGTAGCAGAACACTTTTCTTCTTTGTCTCTATAATTTTCTCTCTCTTAGAGTTTCAGTGAATTCGTAAGAAATAATGAAGGAATGAGCTTCTATTTATAGGAGAATGGAAGGGGTACTGTTAAGAAACGGACGCAACAGTTATTTTTTAAAATTTACGGATGAAACAACACAACTTCACGGTCTACTACGCGATCAAGACTCATTTTCAAGGAGTCACAATGAGAAAAATGAACACATGCCAATATAATAGCCTTGACCAATTAGAATTCACCCTAATTTGCAAGTTATCAATAATCTTTTGCAAGAGTGGAAAAGTCCGCCAATTAATGTCTAAGATTGAAAAAGCATCCCTGATATCCGCCAAATAAAGCTAGCAATTGTCAATCATCCAACCAATAAGAATAAAACAAAAATTATAATATATATATATATATATATATATATATATATATAATCCACACATGTTATAAATATATATATATATATATATATATAATACTAATTATCTCTTTTGTAAAGCAACTTCATTCTCCCACCATTTCCCACCCACATGATAAATATATATTATAATCATACACACATCAATTATGTAATTCATCCACCCATATTACACAATTTCCTTCCCGACAATGTAAAATCCCCCCTCTCCCACATAAGACATCAACCTTCCTAGTGGCCACACCTTTTATTATATAAAATAATTTTCTATCGATTATTTTGAAAAATAGGTAAATGGGGGTCCACAAATACCAACAATACTTCATAAAAATCTCCTCAATATTTTTAACAACATTTATCACCATTATTATAATTCACCATATTAATCGACTAGGTCGTTCCCAGGAAAGAGGGGGCTTTCCAATAAGGATTTCTCCCTATTGGCGCACAATTAAGTGACCAAACCTCTCATTGGCAGAACTTCTAGACATCGTTAATATTGCAAATTATAATATTAATAACTTTATCATTTCAATTATTGATTTAATAATATATAAAATATCGACAATAATTGAATCAAATAACGTGAGATACTTGCAACAATTATCGTGAGTAATAATTAAACAAAATTGGTGACTTCTCACGTAAGCATCAATAATCAATCTGAGTGTACTACTATGCAACTAACGCCAGTATTCGCATTACTTTTAGTCTTAAAAGTAGTTCAACAGTTTTAACTGTAAAACTTCCATCGTTATTTTCATAAAAATATTTTTGTCGTTTTCTCAATCCGATAATAATTCTATTGTGGGGTCCACCAATGATTGTGCCATCGTACGAATATTCCCTGTTTAAAACGAATATTCCCCGACCAATCGAATATTATATAACAACTTGCGTACTTTGCAAAATTTATAAATATTGCCCACAACTATAACATTATATCTAATTCATTCCATAATATTTAAAAATGATATTTATAGAAAAATCATCTTTATTAAAAAAAATTGGGGTATTACAACCTCCCCTTCTTATGAAATTTCGCCCTCGAAATTAGGGTACGTACCTGGTATGTCGTAAAGGTAAAGATATCTTGATTTCATTTCAAATTCTAACTCCCAGGTCATTTCCTCAACATCATGGTTTCTCCATAAAACTTTTACTTGAGGTATAACCTTGGAGCGTAGAATATGTTCCTTTTTATCCAAGATTTGAACAAGAACCTCTTCATACGTCAAATCTTCCGTTATTTCGTTCGATTCTAACTCAATAATGTGGTTTGGGTCTTCCACATATTTACGTAACATGAATATGTGAAAAACGTTATGAACACGAGACATAATTAGCGGTAAAACGAGTCTATAGGCCACAGTTCCTACTCGATCGATGATTAAAAATGGGCCAATGAATCAAGGATTGAGCTTTCCTCTCTTTTCAAATCTCGTAACTCCTTTCCACGGAGCAACACATAACAACACATGATATGCTATATCGAATTCCACGTCCTTTCGATGAAGATCAGCATAACTCTTTTGTCGATCTTGTGAGGTTTTTATACGTTGTCGGATCATTTGAATATTTTCCGTAGTCATACGTACCAACTCCGGTTCCAACAATGTTGCTTCACCCACCTCATCCCAGCATACTGGAGAATGACACTTTCTTCCATACAACGCCTCAAATAGAGCCATGCCAATACTTTCTTGATAACTGTTGTTGTAGAAAAACTCCACCAATGGTAAGAACTTATCCCAACTTCCCTTGAAGTCCAGGACACGGAGTCTTAATAAATCTTCCAGAGTTTGAATAGTCTTCTCTGATTGTCCGTCCGTCTGAGGATGATATGTCGAACTAAATCGTAAATCTGTGCCCATATCTTTTTGCAAACTAACCCAAAATCATGAAGTGAATCTTGGGTCTCGATCAGAAACTATGGATACTGGCAAACCATGCAGTCTTACAATCTCGTTTATGTACATACGAGCAAGACGTTCAAGTGTATAAGTTTCTCGTATTGGTAAGAAATGAGCAGACTTGGTCAATCTATCAATAATGATCCAAATTGCATCTATGCCTTGAAAAACCTTTGGAAGACAAAGATGCTTGAAATCCATGGTAATGTGCTCCTACTTCCATTCTGGAATTTCAAGTGGTTGCAATGGACCTTTTGGTACTTGATGCTCCGCCTTGACTCGTTGACAAGTTTAACACCTTGAGATAAACAGCGCTATCTCTTTCTTCATATTGCTCCAACAAAATGTATGGTGAAGATCATGATACATTTTGGTACTCCCAGGATGGATTGTAAATGGTGTGTTGTACGACTCCATCATGATTTTATACTTTAAATCAGGGTCGTTAGGAACACAAAGTCTGGAGTTGACTCGAAGTATTCCTTCTTCATCGATTCTTGCTTCCGGCATAGCACCTTCTTGCACTTTCTTCCTCATATGCATCAACTCCAGGTCTGTAGCTTGAGCAGCTTTAACTTTATCAATTAAAGTCGGTTCTACTCGTATATTCGCCATCATCTCATGGGTCATCCCTGGAGTCTTTAACTCTATCTCTATTTTTTGCAAGTCACACAAAATGGGCCTTTGCATTGACAATATCACACTCGTACTTGCATATGATCTTCTACTTAATGCATCAGCTACCACGTTCGCTTTTCCAGGATGGTATTGGATGGTATGATCATAATCTTTCAACAGTTTCAGCCAACGTCGTTGTCGCATGTTGAGTTCCTTTTGAGTAAAGAAATATTTGAGGCTTTTATGATCCGTAAAGATCTCCACTTTCTCCCCATACAAGCAATGCCTCCAAATTTTAAGTGTGAAGACAACAGCTGCCAACTCTAGATCATGAGTAGGATAATTCCTCTCATATTCTTTGAGTTATCGCGAGGCATAGGCTATGACTTTTCCATGTTGCATGAGAACACATCCCAACCCTTTGCCCAAAGCATCATTGTAGATGACAAATCCCTCCAAGCCCGATGGTATTGTCAGAACAGGTGCTGAAATGAGTCTCCTCTTGAGTTCTTGAAAACTCTTCTCACATTCTTCGCTCCAATCGAACTTTGTATCTTTCCGAGTCAGCTGAGTTAATGGAGTAGCGATTCGAGAAAATCCTTCCACAAATCTCCGATAATAACCAGGTAAACCGAGAAAGCTACGTACTTCGGTCATTGATTTAGGTTGCTCCCAGCTTTGAATAGCTTCAATCTTTGCTAGGTCAACAGATATTCCATGACTTGATAATACGTGCCCAAGGAATGCTACTTCCTCAAGCCAAAACTCGCATTTCTTCAACTTAGCATAAAGCTTATATTCACGAAGCTTTTGGAGTATCAGCCTCAAGTGTTGCTCATGATCTTCACGGTGTTTGGAATAAATAAGGATGTCATCAATAAAGACAACCATAAAGTGATCCAAATATTCCTTGAATACTCGGTTCATCATATCCATGAAAGTAGCAGGAGCATTAGTCAACCCAAAAGACATGATTAGGAATTCATAATGCCCGTACCGAGTTCTGAAAGCCGTCTTTGTAATGTCATCGGTTCTAATCTTTAACTGGTGATATCCGGAACGAAGATCAATCTTTGAAAAGAATTTGGCGCCTTGCAACTGGTCAAACAGGTCATCAATACGTGGCAATGGGTACCTATTTTTGATGGTGACATGATTCAACTCCCGATAATCAATACAAAGTTGTATACTCCTATCTTTCTTTTTCACGAATAGAACAGGAGCACCCCAAGGAGAAGTACTAGGACGAATAAAGCTAATGTCTAACAATTCCTGTAGTTGGGTCTTTAACTCTTGAAGTTCAATAGGAGCCATTTGATATGGGGCTTTGGAAATGGGTTTTGAACCTGGTTCAAGGTCGATACAAAATTCAATTTCACGCTCTGGGGTAGGCAAGAAGTTCTTTTAGGAATATCGTCGGAAATTCATTAACAATAGAAATATCATTCAAAATCGGCGTATTTTGTTTAGATCCGTGACATGAGCTAAGAAAGCTTGACATCCGTTTTTCAATAAACGAATAGCTTTATGGCTTGAGATGACAGTGATTGATTTTAATGGTTTGGTTATTTGAATTCGCATAATAGGTTGGTTAGGAATATGAAAGCTAACAACCTTACTAAAATAATTAATTTTTGCATGATGAGTAGTTAACCAATCAATCCCTAGAATCACATCAAATTCAAGTATTTTTAAAGAAATAAGATTGACAGGTAACGTGCGGTTTTCGATTTGAACTAAACAAGACTTATAAACAGTGGATGTAATGAAGGTTTCTCCTAACGGAGTTTCAACAGATAAGTCAAAGTCTAATTTCTCCGGAGTCAAATTTAAACGTTGAGCGCAAGTAGGAGAAATAAAAGAATGGGTAGAACCAGTATCAAATAAGGTATATACTTCGCTAGAGTTTATGATAAGCTTACCCGTGATGACCTTGTTCGGGTTCTTTGCTTTCTTGGAGGTCACAACAAATGCTCTCCCTTGCACTACTGGCTTTATCTTTTTCTGGGACGGCCTTTGGTGCCTCCATCCTAGCTGAACTTGTCTTTGGTGAACGACAAAATCGGGCTAGGTGACCTTCTCTTCCAAAATTATAACATGCTTGGGACGGAATGACGCCATGCTTTTGGGTGATGTGTCCCTCCCTCCGCATTTGAAGCATATGATAGGTGGTCGTTCTCCTTCCTTAACAACTGGTCTTTGGTCTTTGAAGCGTCTTTCCATCATTGTTGAATCTCCTCTTCTTGAAATGAAATTTATTTTGGCCGACGATTACCGGAAGTGGATACCATTTCGCTTCTTGATTCCCTCCACGCTTGTTGTCACCGCTTCAATGTCCGCTTCTCATCGCTATTATCATTTTTTGTTTGCGCTCTCTTTTGGTTGGGTTGACTCATTATCGCGCTCCAATAAGCGAGCCATATTAACAACATCCGAATACAAACACGGTTTATGAGAGATAAGATATTGGCGTATCTCGGGTTTTAAACCTCTTAGAAATATTCGCGTCATTCTCTCCTCATTATCAACCAAATGGGACGTATGAACCGGATAACTTCGGCAAACTTGGCCCGTCTTTGCGACACGGTCATGTTGTTTTGCTCCAAACTTGATGAACTCTACCTTTTTCATGTGATGAATACTTTCGGGAAAGTACTTGTCGTTGAAAGCAATTCTTGGAACTTCTCCCAAGACATCTTCGGTCTGGCGGAGTTGAGTACGCTTTATAGATTCCCACCAGTAATCTGCCTCTGCCCGCAATATGAAGGTGGCAAAGGGAACCTTTTGCTCCTCTAAGCATCCCAAGACATCAAATATCTTGTTGATCTACTTTATCCACGTCTCCGCCTTAAGTGGTTTTGGCTCTCCAAAAAACTCCGGTGGTTTCAGTTCCTTAAACTGCTTAGCGGTGACCGTCCGAGAGTTGCCAGTATTTCCTCCTGCATTTTGGACAGGAGCCGCTCTTGCCTGATGTTGCATGAATTGTATAAAGCCTCTGAACATTCCATCGTTCATCATTTGGTCAGTGTTGTTGTTTGCCTGAGGAATGTTGCCTTCCAGATGTACATTATCCTGATTATTGATCTATGGTGACTCAACGGTCTCCTGTGCTCCATTGAAATTCTCAATATTCTCGGATGTCATTTTCAAATACTGCCACAAAATAAGGGTTAAATAACATATCGCATATTATCCCTATACTCTGACCGACCAATTAAATACCAAATAAACTTAAGTAGGTCATACTAGCGAAATAATTCCTCGTCTCTCCTCTCCTAGTTCTTATCTCACATCTCAGCTAGGGATTATATCCCTAAACTTTGATACCAACTGCGACGCCCCCAAAATAGGTATACATCACCTATTCTGAGTCGCCAAATACATGATACAAAATACAAATACAATCTTAATTATACAACTGTCGTGTAAAATACGACAAAATAAATGCTGTGAGTTTTAATACAAATATCGTCATTTAGACAATATCCACACTCAATGGAGTCCTCATTACATTTATTGTCACACTATTTAACAGAATAGTGAGGACTACTAATACTATCATCTGGACCATCACTCCGTTCCCCGACTCGACCCAGTAAGAAATATTATGACTAAGATAATGTAGAATAAATTATTATTAGCCTTAAACAATGTTAAACTGATACAATATAACAAACACCAAGTTTAATTGCAGCGGAACAAGCAATCCATTAAAAGAGTCAAGTAGAGAATAAAATCTACTATCTTTTATGATTTAAAAGGTTTTTCATCACTTTTATCGCTGAGACTCAGCTTAATAAATAATCTACATCATCGAATCAATTACCGCACTCTGACGAGGATATTCTTTAGTATCCGACCATAAATTATCCATGCACTATGGGCCAAGGACATTCGTGTATTCATTAATGGTCATGATCATGCCAACAACTGTCCATCAATGCACTACGGGCCAATGAGGACTTTTACCACATCATTTATAACATTACGATCATGATTACATCGAATAATCCCTGGTCATAATCATACCAAGTCTATTTATGCATTACAGGCCGCAGATGACTTTCAACAAAGTATAAACATGAGGATGATGACAATGATATAAGAATTCAATAAAACAAGTTCAAGAATTAATTTATCCAGGAACTAATAATGTCCAAATTGTCAACATGATACTTCTTTGTAGAGTAAAATTCAAGAATGCTCAGAAGAATATTTCCATGAAAAGATACTAGATGAAGCGCAAATATCAAGGATATTTCATTAATTTCATAGAGTATAGAAGTCAAAACTTTAACCAACTGAGTATAATAAAGAATGGAATAACAAAAGAAATCACCAAGCATGCGATAGACCCTTGACATACAGTTATTCCAACAGAATAATAAATAATGAGAACCGAAAGTTAGGCAAAATTACTTGCAAACAAGATGTTCCAATGAGAATAATAAATAAAGGAACCAGTCATGCGAAAATGCATGACGAGGATGTTCCAATGAATAATAAATAACGGAACCAGGTCATGCGAAAACGCACAGACAGGATGTTCCAACGGAATAATAATTAACGGAACCAGGTAATGCGAAAACACACAGACAAGATGTTCCAACATAATAATAAAGACTGGAATAATAGAAGTTCTCTTCATGAATACAAAAAGAATAATACCCCTTACCTTGAAAAGAAGAGTACTGGATATATGAGTAGTGAAGTAGCAGAACACTTTTCTTCTTTTTCTCTATAATTTTCTCTCTCTAGAGTTTCAGTGAATTCGTAAGAAATAATGAAGGAATGAGCTTCTATTTATAGGAGAATGGAAGGGGTATTGTTAAGAAACGGACGCAACAGTTATTTTTTAAAATTTACGGATGAAACAACACAACTTCACGGTTCCTACGCATCTGTACTCATTTTCAAGGAGTTGACCAATGAGAAAAATGAACACATGCCAATATAATAGCCTTGACCAATTAGAATGCACCCTAATTTGCAAGTTATCAATAATACTGCATGAGTGGAAAAGTCTGGCCAATTAATGTCTAAGCTTGAAAAAGCATCCCACAATCTGCCAAATAAAGCTAACAATTGTCAATCATCCAACCAATAAGAATAAAGCAAAAATTATAATACATATATATATATATATATATATATATATATATATAATTACCTCATTTGTAAAACAACTTCATTCTCCCACCATTTCCCACCCATATGATAAATATATATTATAATCATACACACATCAATTATGTAATTCATCCACCCATATTACACAATTTCCCTCCCGACAATGCAAAATCCCCCCTCCCCCACACAAGACATCAACCTTCCTAGTGGCCATACCTTTTATTATATAAAATAATTTTCTACCGATTATTTTGAAAAATGGGTAAATGGGGGGTCCACAAATACTTCATAAAAATCTCCTCAATATTTTCAACAACATTTATCACCATTATTATAATTCACCATATTAATCGACCAGGTCATTCCCAGGAAAGAGGGGTCTTTCCAATAAGGATTTCTCCTATCATGGTAGCATGATTAGGTGACCAAACCTCTCTTGGCGCGAACATCTAAACATCGTTAATATTGCAAATTATAATATTAATAACTTTGTCATTTTAATTATTGATTTAATAATATATAAAATATCGACAATAATTGAATCAAATAACGTGAGAGATATCACGCATCAATTATTGTAGCAATAATTGAACAAAAGCGAGTGACTTCTCACGTAAGCATCAATAATCAATACTGGTAATGCTTCTTATGCAACCACAGCGTATTAATGTACTTTACTACCGAAAGTAGTTCAACAGTTTTAACTGTAAAACTTCCATAGATTATTTTCATAAAAATATTTTTATCGTTTTCTCAATCCGACAATAATTCCTTTGTGGGATCCATAAATGATTGTGCCGTCGTACGAATATTCCCTGTTTAAAATGAATATTCCTCGACCAATCAAATATTATATAACAACTTACGTACTTTGCAAAATTTATAAATATTACCCACAACTATAATATTATATCTAATTCATTCCATAATATTTAAAAATGATATTTATAGAAAAATCATCTTTATTAAAAAAAAATTGGGGTCTTACAAGAGTGTCCAAATATAAAATTTTTAGATGATGTTTTGATGTTATTGGACTTTATTTTAAACATTAATAAAATTCTAATTATTATGTTTTTATCATGTTTAACTGTTTTCTTATGATTCGTTATATATGAGATATTTTATTAATCTGATTATATATTTCTTATTTCATTGAATAACATAGATACTCTTTTGATTCGATTTGCAATGAATGGTGGAGATATATGTCTCGTAGACAGCACCACTATGCACACTATATTACAGAATAAGAAATATTTTTCTTCTTTCATAATGCAAAATGTTAGTACTATATCGGGTAGTGCAAAATTGATAGAAGGCTCCGGAAGAGTTAACATTTTCTTGCCTGGAGGAACAAAATTTGAAATTGATGAAGCATTATACTCTCCCAGGTCTCAAAGAAATTTATTGAGTTTTAAGGATATCCGCCAAAATGGGTATCATATTGAGACAACATCTGAAGGAAAGATTGAGTATCTTTACATTACGAGTATAATCTCGGGTAATAAAAGTGTATTAAAATAATTACTAGCTTTTTCCTCTGGTTTGTACTACACGAGAATTAGAACAATTGAAACAAATGTGGTTGTAAATAAAAAGCTAACGAATCACAATAACTTTGTTGTTTGGCATGAATGGTTAGGCCATCCTGGATCGATAATGATGCGAAGAATAATTGAGAATTCATGTGGACATCCATTGGAGAACCAGCAGGTTCTTCAATCGAATGATTTCCCATGTGCTGCTTGTTTTCAAGGCAAGTTAATTGTTCGGCCATCACCGGCTAAGATAGGGACTGAATCCCTTACCTTTCTAGAACGAATACAAGGTGATATATGTGGACCAATTCATCCCCCATGTGGACCTTTTAGATATTTATAGTTTTAATTGATGCATCAACAAGGTGGGCACATGTATCTCTATTATCAATTCGCAACCTGGCGTTTGCAAGGTTACTTGCTCAATTAATCAGATTACGAGCACATTTTCCAGATTATCCCATCAAGAAAATTTGTATTGACAATGCTGGTGAATTTACTTCCCAAACTTTCAATGATTATTGTATGTCTATTGGGATAAGTGTTGAACATCCTATAGCACATGTTCACACATAAAATGGCCTTGCAGAATCATTGATTAAGCGTCTTCAATTGATTGCAAGACCATTACCAATGAGATCAAAACTTCCAATTTCTGTTTGGGGTCGTGCTATTTTACATGTGGCAACACTAATTCACATCAGACCAACAAGTTATCATAAGTACTCCCCTTTACAATTGGTTTTTGGTCAGGAACCAAATATTTCTCATCTAAGAATTTTTGGTTGTGCTGTATATGTTCCAATTCCTCCACCACAACTTACTAAGATGGGACCTCAAAGGAGGTTAGGAATATATGTTGGATATGAATCCCCATCTATAATTAAATATTTAGAACCATCAGCGAGGATTTATTTACTGACTAGATTCATTGATTGTCATTTTGATGAATCGGTCTTCCCAACATTAGGGGAGAAAATAAATTTGGAAAAAGAGATAAGCTGGAATGAATTATCATTGTCTCATTTTGATCCTCGTACAAAACAATGTGAACTAGAAGTTCAGAAGATAATTCATTAACAAAGTTTAGCAAATCAATTGCCAGACGCATTTTGTGACCCAAAGAGTGTAACAAAGTCACATATACCAGCTGTTAATGCTCCAATTAAAATTGATGTCCCAACAGGACAACCTCTTGTTGTCAATGAATCTAAAGCATGCTTGAAGCGTGGTAGACCAGTCGGTTCCAAAGATAAGAATCCTCATATGAGAAAAGGAACAAAGATTCAAGATGGTCATGAAGAGGAAATGCTAACTCCAGAAGAGTCTACAGAAAAACCTCTAGACATGACTAATATTACAGTTCCAAAAGACAATGGTGCATTCAAATCATTGAAAATGAAGAGATCTCGATAAATTATGTCATGTCCGTAAAAATATGGAACCGAAATGAAATTGACGTCGATAATGTTTTTTTTCATACAATATAGCGCTAGATGTTATAAAAGATGACGAGGATCTTGAACCAAGGTCTATTGAGGAATGCATGCATAGAATTGATTGGCCAAAATGGAAAGACGAATTGAGGCAAAATTAAAATCTCTTGAAAAGAGAAATATTTTTGGACCAGTAGTCCGTACACCTGATGGTGTAAAACCAGTGGGGTACAAATGGGTTTTTGTTCGAAAACGAAATAAAAAGGGTGAAATTGTGCGACATAAAGCACGACTAGTTGCGCAAGGTTTTTCACAAAGACCTGGTATTGATTATGAAGAGACATACTCTCCTGTGATGGATGTGACTACTTTTTGATTCCTAATCAGTCTGGCAATAAAAGAAGGACTTCACTTGCATCTAATGGATGTCGTTACAGCATATTTGTATGGTCTACTTGATAATGAAATTTATATGAAACTCCCAGAAGGATTTAAATTGCCAGAAGCATGTAAATATGGTTCTCGAGAACAGTACTCGATCAAATTAAATAGATCTCTATATGGATTAAAACAATCCGGTCGCATGTGGTATAACCGTCTTAGTGAATATTTATTAAAGGAAGGATATAAGAATGATCCTGTTAGCCCATGCATTTTTATAAAGAGATCTAGATTTGAGTTTGTTATTATTGCAGTATATGTTGATGATCTAAATATCATTGGAACTCCTGAAGAGATTTCAAAGGTAGTAGAGTACTTGAAAAGAGAATTTGAAATGAAAGATCTTGGAAAAACAAAATTTTGTCTTGGGTTACATATAGAGCATTTAAAGGACGGTATTCTTGTGCATCAAACATCTTATATAGAGAAGGTGCTAAAATGATTTTATATGGACAAAGCACATCCGTTGAGCACCCCAATGGTTGTGAGGTCACTTGATGTAAATAAAGACCCTTTCCAGGCCTCGAGAAAATGATGAGGAGATTCTTGGTCTGAAGTACCATACTTGAGTGCAATTGGAGCACTAATGTATCTTCGCTAGTCATCTACGACACGATATATCATTCTCTGTCAACTTATTAGCAAGATATAGCTCTTGTCAACCCGAAGGCATTGGAATGGGATTAAACATATACTTCGTTACCTACAAGGTACAAAGGATATGGGTTTGTATTTTCTAACCAACCCAAAAATGATTTTGACTAGTTTTGCGGATGCGAGGTACTATCCGATCCTCATAATGCTCGATCGCAAAGCGGATATATATTCACTTGTGGTGGAACCGCCATTTCTTGGCGTTCGATAAAGCAAACTATAGTAGCTACATCTTCTAACCATGCTAAAATTTTGGCAATACATAAGGCTAGTCGTGAATGTGTATTGTTAAGGTCTGTAATTCAACACATACGAGGAGCTTACGGTTTATCTCCAGGAGAAGAAACACCGACGGTCTTATATGAGGATAATACAACATGCATTGTCCAACTCAAGGAAGGATATATCAAAGGTGATAGAACAAAACATATTTCACCAAAGTTCTTTTTCACTCATGACCTTCAGAAGAATGATGATATAAATGTTCAACAAATCCGCTTCCTACTTCTACATTTGAGAAGCTAGTCCACAACGTTGGATTGTGTTGACTCAGAGATCTCAAGTGATATAATCATGAGGGGGAGTAATTAAAGTTTTTCATAAAGCAATATCTCATAAGTTTTTTGAAGAATTATGTACTCTTTTTCCTTCACTAGGTTTTTATCCCACTGAGTTTTTCCTAGTAAAGTTTTAACGAGGCATATTCTTTAGTAATGGACATCTAAGGGGGAGTGTTATGAATAGTTATAATATGAATGTCCATTCATTTTCTATAACCTACATAACCTACATATTAGTACATTGATGAGCTATTCATTCTCTCTATTTAAGTTTGTATTTCTTTCATCTTCTATCTTTGTTCATGTATTTGTGAAGCCTATAAATAAAGGCTCACTATCCATGTATTTAGAGGACTTGAAGAATATTAGAAAATCTCACTTCTTATATATAATCTTCTTATGCGCTCTCTAAAATTATAATAAAACCAATATTTTTAGGATTTTTTTGAGATAGAAAGAATATATTGTGCTTTTTTAATTACTGTAAATTCACAGTAACCAAACAAACACAATCTAAATGGATTTAGAGAGGGAGAGATAGAAAAAAGAATTCCGGATAAATAAGTTAACTAGTCTGAACCCTTATTTCTCATTTATAACATGTGTTTATAACTAACCCAATCCATTTCAAAACACAGTAGCTATTCAACATAAAAAAATCCAACTAATTTTGGTTAACTAAATACATGGGTCTTACCTCTTAACCTAGGTCAAGTGTAATTAAGTTTGTACGTTCAAATGCATTAAAAATAGTCCCATTAATAGTTCTAGGCTTCTAGCAATCAAATATATATACATATATAAACACATGCATCGGAAGATTTTGAAAGGCTTAGATAAGGATGATTCTTAATTTAAATTTATTCTTATAACTTTTGAATATAAGAATCAGTTGTGGTTAATGTCAGAACAAATATGTATTTAACGACACTTTTACACTTATTTTAATACTAATATTTTGAATTTTCAGCGATACTTATTACTTTGACAGTATAATTATTGTTCTGAAATTATCACTAAAATATAAACTAGTTACAACTAATTAAAGTTAGTAATGAGAGGGCTTGAAACACCAAAATTTATGCCTACATGTTTTCTAGCTTTGAATGCCTTCCAAGATATTACATCCAAGCTAGAAAAAATATTGTTTCGGCAGCTGACTATTTTTTATTTATTTTTTTCTTGAAATGATATATATTTAAGGTAATATTAAAAAGAGCTCTTCTAGGTAGACATGAAAATTGAACATGAGTGTATTTGAACTTCACCTATTTATATTTTTACCGATTATTAGGAGTCAAAATACAATTAAGTGAAATTCAAATACATTCATGAGTAATGTCCAATTTTCATGTTCACGTAGAGTTTTTGTACTAAAAATTAATTAATTAACCTTTTGATCTTCGAGCTCCGGTTGACTTCTTAAACTAAAACACCAATTGTTTGCACGATATAAATGGAGTTAAAAGTGTATTGGAACTAAAATGTTCATGATAGTCCTCTAATAGATTGAAACAAAAAAAATAATATTATAAAGCAAAAAATCAAACAAAACAAAATTATCTTTGGAAAATGCATCTGAGAAGAAAAGTACCACGTGAAAACAGCACTATATATTGTCAGGTTAGAGTTATTATTATATATACAAACATATCTGCTCTCTACAGGCTGAGTGGCTCAGCAGTTTTTGTGCAGTCAGGCTTCTTATTATGTATACAAACATATCCGCCCTCCATAGGCTGGGTACTGGCTCATGATATATCCTTTACTGGTGGAGTTATATAAAGATTGACAGACAGTTTTGTCCCTGGGACAAAAAAGAAAAGAAAAAGGTTTTGTACCTGAGCTACATAATTAAATCAATTAATCATAGTGTTTTGGTCTTTTAGTTATCTTCATAGCACGAGAAAAGACGGAGACTGAAAATATTCCTCCATGCAAGAGAGAAAAAAGATGAAATTTGTATATGTATTATATAACTAATAACTATATATATATATATAGAGAGAGAGAGAGAGAGAGAGAGAGAGAGAGAGAGTATGACTTTACAGAGAACGATTAAGTTATCTTTTTAGAAGCAATAATATTGATTGTGAATATGGTCACCTTTGATGAAAAGGAAAGCAAATATTATCTATCTGTAACATGTCACCTAAGAACAGCGACCTTACAAAAGTCCCCCACAGATTTAATTTGGGAATTAATCATGAAAATCGATTTGCTGTTCACTACAAGAAAGCTAGTTAAATTTGACGGAACTGTAATCGACTAAATAAAATTTATCGATCATACGATAATCTCGACGGAATATTCCGTCGACTATAGGTCTGTCAAAAATACTCTAATATCGACAGAAGTCCGTCGAAAATAAGGGGCAGCCCTTGGCGTCAAACTTCACGTCAGTGCCAGTTATAAGGTCGACCGAACTTCTGTCGAGAATAAGTTAATTTCGACAGACTTATAGCTGACGTACATTCTGTCGAGAATAAGTTTAAAATCTAAATTCGATCTCATTTCTTCACCCGCCTCATCAGTCAATCTCTCATTCTATCTCTCATATTTCATGTAAGACCCCAACTTTTTATGAAAAAAGATTTAGTTTTCTCTAAATGTTATAATAAGATATTAATTTGATATAATGCTATAATTATGGGTGATATATGTGCAAAATTTTTAAAGTAAGCAAGTTGTCATAAAATATTCGTTTGATCGGAAAATATTCTTTTTGTCGGAGAATATTCATACGACGGCACAATCATTGGTGGACCCCACAATAGAATGGCTGTCGGATATAGAAAGCGATAGAAATAACCTTTTTATAAAAATAATGACGACTTTTACCGTTAACTGTTGAAATACGGTGATAAAAATACAAGATATATGGTTACTTGACAAGAATATTACGGTATTATACATTATCTCCGATTATTGATGCTTACGTAAGAAGTCACTCGATTCATTTAATAATTGTCACGATGGTTGTTGCATAAGTATCTCATATTATTGATTCAATTATTGTCACAGTATCATCTGCACAATATTTAATATTATTATATCAATAATTGAGACGACACAATTATTCATATTATTATTTGCATTATTGACAATGTCTAGAAAGTTCTGTCGAAAAAAGGGTTAGGTTATTTAATTGCGCGTCAATAATGAGAAATTCTTATCAAAAATTAAGCCCACTCTTTCTTGAGAACGATCTGGTTGTCAATATTGTGAGTTATAATATTAATGATGAATACTTGTTGAAAGATTAAAAAAGTATTTATTGAAGATAAGTGATTTGTGTTAAATATTTATTCAATTTGTGATATAAATAGAAGGATTTGTCATGAAATATTTGTTGTAAGTTTGGCTTATTACATGGACCCCCACTTACTCATTTTTCAAAATCGTCAATAAAAAGTTGTCTCAGTTTTATTTTATTATTATTATAATAGTAATAAAACAGAAAACTTTTTATATAAAATAGAATACTTTTTATAATATATATAAAGTTATTTGTTTTATTAGATTATAATTAGAATATATTATATTATATATAAAGTTATTTATTTTATTAGAATAATATAGATGAATAGTGATTAATAGTGAAATCATACAAAATTTTAGAAAATTCACTATTGAGTACGTGATTGTTTACTATTTAAATAGTGTCATACCATTCTCCTATAAATAGGATGCTTAGTTAAGAAATAAAAATCACACCAGAATCAGAGAATTTTTCTTCTATAATATTGTGCGTATTTTTTTTTGAGTATAAGGATATTTTGAGTGTTGCAAATAGTACAATATTTCCTCAAGATAATCTTCGTCATACCAATCAAATTTAGTCTCCTATTAAGGTAAATGATGTTATTTTCTTTCGTATTCGTTCGTGATATTACTTCATACTCGTAAGGGTTATTATTATATTCCTTATTAATCTGTGAGTATAACATGTCTACGTGGATTACCGCATGCCTGGTGAATAACCCGTTGTATTCATTCTTTAATCTGTGGGAATAACATGTCCACGCGGATTACCGCATGCATGGTGAATAACCCTTCGTACTCATTCTTTAATTGTGAAAAAGATCTGTCTACGAAAATTACCGCATGACGTGTGAAAATCCATTTGCAGTTTTGTATATTATTTCTTTTCATATTCCTAAATCTAAACTTACTATGGTAAGTATTGCTTCTATAATTCTTGAAATGATTAGAAATTCCTTGATGTTTGCGCTTCATCTAATATCATTTCATTGAAATATTGGTCTGAACTTTCTTATTAACACTACAAGAAAAACTACAAAAAAATAGGTCATTGGCAATGGCCTCATTAGCGACGGCAGGATCCCCGTCGAGATTAACTTCATTATCGACTTACTAGCCGTCAGCCAATGTATAACCCGATTGAGAATGACCCTTCCTGTGTCTAATTTTGGTGAAAATTTTTTTGGGCGTGGGAAGTCAAAGGGCGTATTTTGACGGACTTCAAGTCGCCGATGCCATCGATAATGAGTCATGTTTTAAAACCCTGAGCTCGACGGGAATGACTACTTTTCTTTTCCCTCTTTATTTTCCCTCCTCTGCTATATATACTACCTGATATACAATTTTCCCTCAATCCCATTCATCCCAATCACTCGAGCATCAATTAAGCTTCCCTCCCACGACTCCCCCCCCGCCACCTCCCTCAGTGAATCTCCCCCCTCTGTCATACCTTTCGGCGACCCTCCCCCTCTCCTGCCATACCTCCAGCGACTCTCCCCTCTCATTCCGGTTAACTCCACCTTTCATTCTTCTTTACTCCTATTTACCCACAACTTGCAATAGGTATGATTTCGTTATTCTTATTTTGTTGGAAGTAATTATCTGATTTTGTTTTTTTAAAAGTTTTATGCATGTTTGCTTTAATATAATTGTGTTAGTAGCTAATTAATCTCATTGTTTGCTTTAATTGTTTGCTTTAATATTGGAAAGTTTTGATGGGATATTGATATGTTAATGCACTTGAATTGCTTTCCAGTCACTAATCTCATTTTTATCCCACTGCTTGATGAAAAATTGTATGTGTGTATGTATAAGAGTATATGTATGTGTGTATGTATAAGAGTATACCGGTGCTTTAACATATGTTGCCCTATATATGTTATATTTTTATCTGTTTGAATTTATTATTTTTGTATTAACTTAAAGGTTGGATCTCTCGTGTATGAGAGGGGTTTAATTTCAATTTGGGCATCTGGGTATTGTTATTTTTTTTCTATCTTTAGTGGGTTTTAGTTGAAATGCTTATTTTGATTCTTGGATTTGATGGATTTATTTGAGGTTTCTTGCTGTTAACCTAAACTGCCTTTCTGGGTTGGCTTAAAATTTTATACTTGTGGTTTTGTCACTGCTCTTATGTTTGGTCCAAGACAATGGAGAGTTTTATGGCTAGATTTTTTTCTTCGCTAGCATTGACTTGTATAGCTTAGCACAAATAATATGAAGAACCTTCTAAAGAAACTTCATATCATGTCCAACAAGTCTGAAGATTTAGAAGGCTCTCCTACTTCATTAAAGAGCAATAGTGTGAGATCCCGAATTTTATGAAATAAAAGTATTCAATTTTCTTATAATTGTTATTCTATTTAGTAAATGGTTAAATTGATAAAAAGGTTAAATTTAAGGGTGATATTTGAAAATTTTGCAAAGTAAGCAAGTTGATATAAAATATTCGTTGTCTCGGAAAATATTCGTTTGGTAGGGGAATATTCTTTTTGTCAGGGAATATTCGTACGACGGCACAATCATTGGTGGACCCCACAATGAAAGTATTGTCGTAGTTAGAAAACGATAGAAATATCTTTTTATAAAAATAACAACAAAAGTTTTATCGTTAAACTGTTGAACTACCCGGTGGTAAAAGTACAGTAATACGCGTGGTTACATAATAGCACACGATATTGATTATTGATGCTTACCTGAGAAGTCACTCAGTTATACTCAATTATTGCTATAATAATTGTTGCATAGTATCTCACGTTATTTGATTCAATTATTGTCACAGTATCATCTGCATAATATTTTATATTATTAAATCAATAATTGAGACAACAAAGTTATTCATATTATTATTTGCAATATTGATGATGTCTAGAAAATTTTGTCGAGGAGAGGTTTGGTCACCTAATTGCGCGCTAATAAGGAGAAATCCTTATCGGAAAGCCCCTTCTTTCTTGGGAATGATCTAGTTGTTAAATATTGTGAGTTATAATATTAATGATGAATAATTGTTCAAGTTTTAAGAATGTGTTTATTGAAGATAAGTGAATTACAAAAGTTAGAGGGAAATAATGCAAACTTAGAAAACTTTAGGGGTACTAAAGTGTAATAAGTTAAATCAATCTGGATCATTGATGGTGGTTTTAATAGTAAATATATCTGGACAATCGGTGGTGGTTTTAATAGTAAATCAATCCAGATAAAATCGTTGGTGGTTTTAAAAGTAAATCAATCCTGAAATAAATGGTGGTTTTAAAAGTAAATCAATCTGGACCGTCGGTTGTGGTTTTAATAGTAATCAATATGGACCGTTCGTTCCAATAGTAAATTAATCTGGACCGTTCATGAATCAGTTACTATTTAGTCCATTCTCCTATAAATAGAAGCTTAATTCTTCTTTCATTATCACCAATTCACGGAGACTCACAAGAGAAACTATAGAGAGCAAGAAGAAGAGTATTCTGCTATTCACTATTACAGTATCCAACCTTCTACTAAGGTAAGGGATATTATTTGTTGTGAACGTAAGGGGTATTATTTCTTTCGTATTCATAAGGAATACTATTTTTCGTATTCATCCTTTAATATGTCGAAATAACCTGTCTACGCAGATTACGTACTGTATGATATGTGAAAATCTATTTGCAGTTTCGTATGTTATTTCTTTTCATATTCTTAAATCTAAACTTACTATGGTAATTATTTCTTCTATAATCCTTGAAATTAGTGGAATATCCTTGAGTTTTGCGCTTCATCCAGTAGCGTTTAATTGAAATATTGATCTGAACTTTCTTATTAAATATTAATATTTTCACCCGGGATACTATTCATGGGTTACTATTTACCCAATTACTATTCACTATAATATTATTTACTCCGGTATTTGGGGCACTTTTTATACTGGGGTACTATTCATGGGTTACTATTCACTCAATTACTATTCACTATAATATTATTCACTCGGGTATTTGGGGCACTTTTCATGCTGGGGTACTATTCACGAGTTACTATTCACGGGTTACTATTCACCCGATTACTATTCACTATAATATTATTCACTCAGGTATTCGGGGCACTTTTCATGCTGGGGTACTATTCACGAGTTACTATTCATGGGTTACTAGTCACTCAAATATTGTTCACTCGGGTCTTCGGGGCACTTTTCATTCACGGGGTACTATTCTCGAAGTACTATTCATAGGGATTCACGGGGTGCTATTCACCGAAAAAAATTATTTCTTTTTTGTCCAAATTATTTTTGATACATGGATATTATTCTTGAATTTTACTCCACAAAGCAATTTCATGTTGACAATTTGAATATTTTTAAACTCTGGATAAATTTAAAGTCTTTAATAATTATCCTTGATTTCGTTTGATTAATGATTATATTATTGTCATCATCCTCATGCTTATATTGTGATGAAAATCATCTTTGGTTTACGTGCATAGATGGACTGTTTATTGGTATGATTATGACCAGGTATCATTCAGTATAATCATGACCCCGTAATATTATAAATGATGTGGTAAAAATCCTCATTGGCCTGTAGTGCATTGATGGATAGTTGTTGGTATGATTATCACCAGGGATTATTAGGTATAATCATGACCATTGATGATTACATGAATATCCTTGGCCCGTAGTGCAGGGATGATTCGATAATGTGGTTTATTTATTAAGCTGAGTCTCAGCGATAAAGTTGATGAAAAACTTTTAAATCATAGAAGATAGTAGATATCTTGCTCTACTTGACTCTTCTAATGGATTGCTTGTTCCGCTCCAGTTAAACTTGTTGTCTATTATATTCTATCAGTTTAACATTGTTGAAGGCTAATGATAACTTATTATGCATTATCTTAGTCATAATATTTCTTACTGGGCTAGTTGAGCTCACCCTTTTACTTCCATTGTTCTCTTCAGGAAATGAGAACGTAGCCAGAACTAGTTGGGGAACAGAGTAATGGTCCAAGATGGTGCATTAGTAGTCCTCACTATTCCGTGGAATAGTGTGATAATAATTGTAATGAGGACTCCATTGAGTGTGGATATTGTCTAGAAGACAATATTCGTTTTAAAACTCTCAGCTTATGTTTTGTCGTATGTTACAGGACAGTTGTATAATTAAGTTGTATTTGAATTTTGTATCATGTATTTGGCGACCCAAGATGGGTGATGTATACCTATTTTGGGGGCATCACAAATAGGTTGAGTGATGTTTCCTCACCTGAGAGGTTTTCGCAGTCTTAGTCCCATCATAATTCGGAATGTGTGTTTTTGTTTGATTCCAAATGAGTTTTTATTGTTTCTCCTTTTTAAAGACTGTGTGGGTAAGAACCATTGTTTACAATAAAAATTTGATAGTAAGTGTGAGTTTTCCTCTCCCCTTGCGGGTAGAAGTTCAAACCTTTGCAGTGGCAAAATAGTAAGTGTGAGTTTAAATTACAAACTACTTTGCCTAGAATTAGCAAAAAATAAAGAAAAATAATTACTTAATTATTTTGGCTAAACTGATTACTTTGTTTTGATCCTCATATATTGTTAAAAGTTTATTCTTCCTTACTAGCATAATTAAAGAGGTTCAAAACTTAAAAGTGTGTGGAATGCTCAAACACCAAAGCATTTAGGTCATGGACATGAAATAATAATTGGACTAACATGATAGCTGAAGAAATGTAATAGTTGTTGACTTAGGGAAAAACATCAAAATGATCAACTTCATGGTTTTGGCTAAAAACTGTATCTTTCTGGTTGAAGTTAAAATATGTTTTTGCATCTATATCTGCATGCCCTCTCTTGACATACAGACGAATATTAGTTTATTGTGGATAGATTTGATTTGATTTTAACTGATTTATATGTAACATGTAATATATAGATGGTCGATTAAACTGCAAGCATATTCAAAAACAATATTTATTTGTTTTTTTCCTATTTGAGGGTGGGTTAAAGAAATTTACCAGCTCAATATACTTTCACATGTGCATATTTTTATATAGTTTAAGAAGCTTAGAAACCCGTTTGAGATTCACTTAGTAGGAGTGAATCTCAAATAGTCCACGTTTTGGGACAGTTCTTGTATGTTTCGATCTCACTTAGGTCGGTGTTAACGACTTGAGCACGTCTTTATATTTTTTGAATTTTTGGTTAGTATATATCTCTTGATGTTCTTCGGGTGCATATTTAGACTACGATGTGTTAGTCTATTTCGTACTTAAAGACCATGGGAGGAGTCCGCCAAAATTTCGAAAAAATTTAAAGATGTGTTCAAGTTGTTAGCATCGATGATGACACATCCGAGAATGGGATAAGCTTTGACTTTGTTAGAGTGGGAGATGAAGTTTGGAAACTCATAATGTGACGCCCCCAAAATAGGTTTACATCACCCATCTTGAGTCGCCAAATACATGGTACAAAATTCAAATACAACTTAATAATACAACTGTCGTGTAAAATACGACAAAATATAAACTGAGAGTTTTAATACGAATATTGTCTTCTAAACAGTATTCAAACTCAAATGGAGTCGTCAATACATTTATTATCACACTATTTCATATTATAGTGAGGACTATTAAAGCAAACATCTGGACCGTCACTCCATTCCCCGACTAATCTCGGCTACGTTCTTATTTCCTAAAGAGAACAATGAAAGCAAAAGGGTGAGCTCAACTAGCCCAGTAAGAAATATTATGACTAAGATAATGCAGAATAATTTATCGTTAGCCTTCAACAGTGTTAAACTGATAAAATATAACAAACATCAAGTTTAACTGCAGCGGAACAAGCAATCCATTAGAAGAGTCTAGTAGAGTATGATATCTACTATCTTCTATGATTTAAAAGGTTTTTCATCACTTTTATCGCTGAGACTCGACTTAATAAATAATTCATGTCATTGAATCACCCTTGCACTACGGCCAAGGATATTCATTAGTAGCACGACCACGAATTATCCATGCACTATGGGCCAAGGATATTCGTGTATTCATCAATGGTCATGATTATGCAAACAATTGTCCATCAATGCACTACGGGCCAATGAGGACTTTTACCACATCTTTTATAACATTACGGTCATGATTATACCGAATAATTTCGGGTCATATGTGACGCCCCCAAAATAGGTATACACAACACCCATTACGAGTGCCAAATACATGGTGCGTAAAACAACTACAACTTTATTATTACAACATGAAAGCGTGAGTTTGAATACAAATATTATCTTCTAGATAATATCTATACTCAAATAAATCCTCATCACATTTATTGATACATCATTTTACAAAATGGTGAGGACTACTAAACAACTCTCTCTAGAACCTTCATTCCATACCCAGACTAGTACTACTATTACATTCTCGCCTCACGAGAAGAAAAATGGAACAACAAGGAAAAGGGTGAGCTCAACTAGCCCGATAAAGAATATTATGACTAAGATAATATACAACAAATTATCGTTAGTCTTGATAGGGAAAAAATCGATAGAATCTGATAGGCAACAAGTTTCGGATCAATATTCGCAATGAAATAATAATTCATAGAAGAGTTACGTAGAGAATGAAATCTACTATAATCTATGAATTTAACGATCCATCATCAATATTTTATCCTTGTAACATCAATCGATATACATACGGAATCAAATATTTATCTTTGCACTTCTGAGGCCGAAGATATTCATCGATTAGTCGTATTCATTTAAACACTGTTCATCTTTGCACTCTGGGCCAAAGATATTAATCAATCGGTCGTGTTCATCTCAACACATTCATCTTTGCACTACTGGGCCAAAGATATTCATCGAAATCATTCATCTTTGCACTTACGGGCCAAAGATATTCAATAATATCATCATTTAAGGCGAGGATGATGAAAAATATTTTTAAAGAAAGCGAATCCGGTGAAACAAAATGACAAGGATTAAGGATTAAGGATTCGTACTTGGTTTTATCCACGCCCAAAAATACCTCAAAAATAATCATAGTGGTGTAAAATTCAAGAATGATCAAAACATGGATACAATCGAGTTAGTATCCGAATAGATGTTTTGAACGAAAAGAAGAAATTTTATTTTTGGTGATTGAATAGTACCAGTATATCGTGAATAGTCAAGATATCGTGAATAGTGTCGTATATCGTGAATAGTAACTCAGAGCACAAAAGATAGAAATTCCACAAAAAACATCTTCACGCTTCGAATAGTACTCGTGAATAGTACTCGTGAATAGTAACTCGTGAATAGTAACTCGTGAATAGTAACTCGTGAATAGTAACTCGTGAATAGTAACCCAGAGCATGAAAAAGTTCCAAATTTGATAAAACTTCAGATCAACATTTCGGTATAATGATATTGAAGAAATAATATCATTACAAAAAAAAAATAATATCCCTTACCTCGAAAGATCAGTACTTCTAGCTAGAATCTAGGGTATAGTCTTTGAAGGGAACTTGCAACGTCTAGCAATACTCAAAGTATACTCAAAATACTCACAAGAATACGCTCAAAATATCGAGAGAGAAATAGAGAAAACTTTGGTTTACGGTGTGATTTTCAATTCTAACCTAAGCACCTATTTATAGGAAAATGCTTAGAACACCAAAAAGAGAAAATTTAATATAATATTAATATAATTATACAAATTTTCCTTAGCCCACCTTTTGGTCAAAACACCAGCCACACATGTTAATGATGTCCAAAAAATACAAAAAACGTTTTTCTTAACAAAAATAATTTAAACTCCCAAAATCAATTATTTTGAACTTGAACTTCAATAATTCATAATAAATAGCCCTTTCATCAGAAAATTCGAATCTCGCGAGTTTTTATAGGAAATTCAATTCTCTACAACTTTGCAGAAGAAAGTTTTCCAAATTCCAAACAAAATCGGCCCGAAATCCACAAAGCGGGCGATTTACATTTATAATCAAATTTGATCGATAATTGTGTCACCAACACACAAAACATGTGTTAAACATTTAATGCCACAAAAATACTCTTCCTCCTCATATACTCATATATCCCACATTCATTGTAAAAATATCACCGTTAATATATTATTAAAATAATATATTTAAATGAATTATTTTATCGTAAAAAAGATAAAATATTAATTTTCAACAATTGTCATTTTAAAATTTTCTCCATCTATATCCACATAAAATCAATATTTTCCTCATCATATAAATCAATAATTAATTATTCACAAATAATATTCTGAGAATCACAATATTGACAACTGGCGGTTCAGGAAGAGGGGCTTTCAATAAGAATTTCTTCTTCTTGGTGGCATGATTAGATGACCAAACCTCTCCTTAGGCAGAACTTTCTAGACATTGCCAATAATGTTATCTAATAATATTATTCGGATAATATGAATTATTGCTTCGATAATGAAAGATCTTGTGTAATGACAATTATTGAAACAATGACAATATAAAATATCAACTTGACAATTATTAACTCGATAAAATCTTTGAGCGTAATTCTGTAACCATTATTGAGTAGTGCCTTCTTACGTAAGAATCAATAATTGGTGCAATACTGGTGTCTTCTTCTTGTTCAACAACGGCGTATTAGTGTGTTTTAACCGGCGGGTATTCAGCGATGATTAGTAACAACAACTTACGTAGATTAATTAAAAACAACTTATATTTGTCGTTTTCTTTATCCAATCGCTTTTCAGTTATGGGGCCCACACATGGGCGCAGCGTTGGTAAATGCGAATATTCCCGACGATGCGATGAATATTCCACGACCAAACGAATATTCCCAAACAACAATGAATATTTTATAACCACTTGCTTATTTTGAAATATTTGCGTATTTAACCCCATAACTATCCACATTAATCAAATCAACCCTTACTATTTCAAAATAAAGGAAATTCCTTTTATTTAAAAATTTGAGGTCTTCTGACCTCCCTCCTTATGAAATTTCGTCCTCGAAATTGGCGTCACGATACACAGTGTTTTGAAAAGGTGAGGATACCTCGCTTTCATTTTCGTTTCAATTCCGAGGTCATTTCCTCTATAGCATGATTCCTCCACAAAACTTTAACTTGTGGTATAACCTTACTGCAACGTGGGACATGCTCCTTCTATCCAAAATCTTGTGGTACCTCCTCATACGTTAAGTCTTGGCTATCTCGTGGGTGGTTCTAACTTTCGATAACGTGGTTCGGGTCTTTCACATATTTTCTGAAATACAGATATGTGAAACACATTATGAACACGAGATATACTCGGAGGTAATGCAAGTCTATAGGCTACATTTCCTACTCGGTCGAGAATTTGAAATGGACCGATAAATCGTGGATTGAGCTTTCCTCTCTTCCCAAATCTTGTAACTCCCTTCCATGGAGCAACTTCATGACAATACATGATCCCCTACACTAAATTCCACGTCCTTTCGATGAAGATTCGCATAACTCTTTTGTCGATCTTGTGCTTGGTTTGTATATCGTTGTCGAATCATTAGTCATCACGTACTTAACTTTCGGGTCCCAACAATGTTGCTTCACCCACCTCATCCCAACATATTGGAGAAGCGACATTTTTGTCCATATAATGCTTGAATGGAACCATGCCTATATTTGTTTAATAACTATTGTTGTATGAGAATTCCACCTGATGGCAAGTACTTATCAACTTCCTTTGAAATCTAGGACACAGAGTTTTAATATATCTTCAAGAGTTTGAGTAGTCCTTTACGATTGCCCATCCAGTTTGAGGATGGTATGCCAAGCCAGATCGTAAATTCGTGCCCATAGCTTTCTACAAACTAACCCAAAATCATGAAGTGAATCTTGGGTCACGATCTAAAACTATGGATCTTGGCATGCCATGCAATCTCACAATCTCATTTACGTACATACGAGAAAGGCGTTCGAGGAATAAGTCTCTCAGATATCGGTAGAAATGAGTAGACTTGGTTAATCTATCAACAATAACCCAAATCGCATCTATGCCTTGAGAAACCTTGGGAAGATTAGTAATGAAATTCAGGGTAATGTGTTCCCACTTCCATTTCAAAATCTCAAGTGGTTGCAATGGACCCTTTGGCACTTGATGCTCTGCCTTTACATGTTGATAAGTTAAACATCTCGAGATAAACTACACGCGATCTCTCTCCTCATATTGCTCCACCAAAATGTATGTTGAAGATCATAATACATTTTAGTACTTCAGGATGGATTACAAATGGCGTATTGTGTGCCTCCATCATAATCTTGTACTTCAAATCGAGTCGTTAGGAACACAAAGTCTAGAGTGGACTCGAAGTATTCCTTCTTCATCAATTCTCGCTTAGGAATAGCTCCTTCTTGTACTTTCTTCTTCATACGCATCATTTCAAGATTGGGTGGCTGAAGCAACCTTAACTTTTCTATTAAAGTTGGCTCTGTCGTATACTTGACATCATCGCACTCGTTCGCATATGATCTTCTACTCAACGCGTCGGCTACCCGTTCGCTTTTCCAAGATGGTATGGTTAGAATATGTATTGAAATGAGTCGCCTCTTGAGCTCTTGGAAAATCTTCTCGCATTCCTCGCTCCATGCAATTTTGTATCTTTTCGAGTCGGCTAAGTTAACGGAATAGCGATTCGAGAATATCCTTCAACGAATCTCGATAATAACCAACTAAGCCTGAAAGCTACGTATTTCGATTCTCGACTTAGGTTGCTCTCAATTGTGACTCATATCCCAATCTTGGATATACGTCACAATGACACCTATCGATTTCTTATCGCACGAATATGGCGTCCCCTACTGAGAGTGCGGCAGGTGAATTCACAAAGGAAGTCACAAGATAAAGGCTCGGTACCAAATTCTATAGTTGAATTTTAACTCACGAAGTTCAATAGGAGCCATTCGATATGAGATTTTAGAAATGAGTTTTGTCTAGGGTTCAAAGTCGATACAAAATTTAATATCGGGCTTTGGGAGTAAGCGAGAAATTCTTGAGAAATCGTCGAGGAAAATCAATAACAACAGGAATATTATTCAAATCGGCGTGTCTTTATTCAAATCCATAACATGGACTAAGAAAATTTGACATCGTAATAAGCGAATGACTTCATGGCAAAAGCGATATGAAAATGTTTGACTACAATGGTTTGATTGCTTGAATTGAATACTTGAGTTGCTTAGGAATATGAAAACTAATGACCTTACGAAAATAATCAATTTGGCATGATGAGTAGTTAACCTTAAAATCACATCAAAAACAAATATCTCTATAGAAATAAGGTTAACGAGGTAATGTGATAGTGCCAACTTGAATCAAGCAAGATTTTTAAACAACGGATGTAATGAAAGTTTCTCTAGCGGATTCTCCATAAATAGGTCAAAGTCTAATTTCTCCGTAGTCAAGTTCAAGCGTTAAGCGTGAAGCAAGAGAGATAAAAGAATGGGTAGAAGCAGAGATATCTAGTAAGGTATATACTTGCAAGAATTTATAATTGACTAACCCGTGCTAACCGTTCGGGTTCCTTGCATTTTAATAGGTCACGACAAAGCGCTCTTCCGGAATCGTTGACTTTGACTTTTACGGGGACGATCTTTTGAGTCACCAATCCCCATTGAACTAGGTTTATTCTGCGTCTGATCTCGGCGATATGTCCTTCCTTTCCACAACTATAGCATACCTTAAAGCTGTTGTGGGCGGTTTGAAATTTGATATGTCCCTCTTTCCGCATTTGTAACATCTGACCGGTGGTCGTTCTCCTCCATAAAACTAGTTCTCTATGGTATTTGGCGTCTTCACATGGTCGTTGTTGAATCTCCTCTTTTTAAAATCTCCTCCCGGCTCGCTTCTTCTATTTTCATGGCCACGATTACCACGGAGTGGTTACCGCCTTTGTCTGTATTCTTCTTTCTCCGTTGGTTATCGTTATTACGATGGCGCTATCTTGGTATGATCCTGGTTATGGTCCCTCGGTTGAGCGTACTCGTTATCTCGCTCTAACAATGAGCCACATTGACAACATCTGAATAGAGAAAATTTATGAGAAATGAGATCTTGGCGTATGTCGGGTTTCAAACCTCTCGAAACATCCGCGTCATCGTTCCTCATTCTCCACCAAATGAGGTGCAAACACTGGGATAACTCATGAACCGCCTCGTCTTTGGGACACCGTCGTGTTATTACGCTCTAGTCTAATAAACTCCACTTCCTTCATATGATGAATACTTTCGGGGAAGTACTTGTCATTGAACATTTCAAACGTCTCCCATGACATCTTTGAGTGCAAATTTGGATGATGGTGCGCTTCCTGATTCCCACCGATGTCTGCCTCGCCACGGAACATAAAGGTGGCGAATGGAACTTTCTGTTCCTCCGTGCATCCCAAGACATCGAATATCTTGGTAATTTGTTTGATTACGTCTCGCCTTAATCGGATCCAAGCTTTCCCCGAATTACGGTGGTCCTGACTCTTTGAAGCGCTTGGTTTGTGACCATTCGTGAATTGCTATCATTTCCTCTGTATTTTGAACACGAGTCTCCTAAATGCGATTTTGCATGAAGCGCAAAAGCTTCTAAACATCCCTCGTTCATCATACGCTTCGGATTGGTGTTGTTCACGGGAGGAACATTGCCCGACTGTTGCACGTTCTCCTCGTTGGTGAAGTCTGAGCATCTCCACGGTCTCATTTACTCCCTTTGTTAATATTCTCGATTCGACATTCTCAAATTGTCATAAAATAAGGGTTAATTAAAGAAATCGATATATCACATAATATCCCTATATCTTGACCAACTAACAAATAAGCTTAGGTAGGACACACTTTAGCTGAAGGATTTACTCGTCTCTCCCCTCTAGTTCTATTCCCAGATCTCATGGAGATCATATCCTAGCTCGATACCAAGCTGTGGCGCCCCAAAATAGGTATACCTGACACCCATTACGAGTGCGCCAAATACATGAGTACGAAACAACTACAACTTTATTATTACAGCAAGTAAAAGCTGTGAGTTTGAATACAAATATTATCTTCTAGATAATATCTATACTCAAATAAATCCTCATCACATTTATTGATACATCATTTTACAAAATGGTGAGGACTACTAAACAACTCTCTACAGAACCTTCATTCCATACCCCGGCTAGTACATTTACATTCTCGCCTCACGAGAAGAAAAATGGAACAACAAGGAAAAGGGTGAGCTCAACTAGCCCGATAAAGAATATTATGACTAAGATAATATACAACAAATTATCGTTAGTCTTGACGAGGAAAAATCGATAGAATCTGATAGAGCACTGACAAGTTTGAGATCAATATTACATGGCGGAAATAATAATTCATAGAAGAGTTACGTAGAGAATGAAATCTACTATAATCTATGAATTTAACGGTCCATCATCAATATTTTATCCTGTAACATCAATCGATATTCATCGGAATCAAATATTTATCTTTGCACTACTGAGCCAAAGATATTCATCGATTAGTCGTATTCATTTAAACACATTCATCTTTGCTCTTTCTGCCGAAGATATTAATCAATCGGTCATATTCATCTCTAACACTGTTCATCTTTTTACTCTGCCAAAAGATATTCATCGAAATCATTCATCTTTGCACTACAGGGCCAAAGATATTCAATAATATCATCATTTAAGGCGAGGATGATGAAAATATTTTTAAAAAAGCGAATCCGGTGAAACAAAATGATGAGGATTAAGGATTAAGGATTCGTACTTGGTTTTATCACACCCAAAAATACCTCAAAAATAATCATAGTGGTGTAAAATTGAGAATGATCAAAACATGGATCTGATCGAGTTAGTATCCGAATAGATGTTTTAGACGAAAAGAAGAAATTTTATTTTTGATTGAATAATGCAGTATCGTGAATAGTCTTGAGTATCGTGAATAATGTAAATATCGTGAATAGTAACTCAGAGCACCAAAAGATAGAAATTCCACAAAAAACATCTTCACGCTTCATGAATAGTACTATCGTGAATAGTAACTTCGTGAATAGTAACTTTCGTGAATAGTAACTCGTGAATAGTAACTCGTGAATAGTAACTCGTGAATAGTAACCCAGAGCATGAAAAAGTTCCAAATTTGATAAAAACTTGGATCAACATTTTGATTATAATGATATTGAAGAAATAATATCATTACAAAAAAATAATATCCACTTACCTCGAAAGATCGATTTACTAAAGCTAGAATCACAGGATTATAGTCTTTGAAGGGAACTTGCAAATCTAGCAATACTCAAAGTATACTCAAAATACTCACAAGAATACGCTCAAAATATCGAGAGAGAAATAGAGAAAACTTGAGTTTACGGTGTGATTTTCAATTCTAACCTAAGCACCTATTTATAGGAAAATGCTTAGAACACCAAAGTAGAAAATTTAATATAATATTAATATAATTATACAAATTTTCCTTAGCCCACCTTTTGGTCAAAACACCAGCCACACATGTTAATGATGTCCAAAAAAATAAAAAAACGTTTTTCTTAACAAAAATAATTTAAACTCCCAAAAATCAATTATTTGAGACTTGAACTTCAATAATTCATAATAAATAGCCCTTTCATCAGAAAATTCGAATCTCTTGAGTTTTTATAGGAAATTCAATTCTCTACAACTTTGCAGAAGAAAGTTTTCCAAATTCCAAACAAAAATCGACCGAAATCCACAAGCAGGCGATTTTTACATTTATAATCAAATTTTGATTCGATAATTGTGTCACCAACACACAAAACATGTGTTAAACATTTAATGCCACAAAAATACTCTTCCTCCTCATATACTCATATATCCCACATTCATTGTAAAAATATCATAATTAATATATTATTAAAATAATATATTTAAATGAATTATTTTATCGGAAAAAGATAAAATATTAATTTTCAACAATTGTCATTTTAAAATTTTCTCCATCTATATCCACATAAAATCAATATTTTCCTCATCATATAAATCAATAATTAATTATTCACAAATAATATTCTGAGAATCACAATATTGACAACAGCGGGTTCAGGAAGAGGGCTTTCGATAAGAATTTCTTCTTCTTTGGGCTATGATTAGATGACCAAACCTCTCCTTAGAGCAGAACTTTCTAGACATTGCCAATAATGTTATCTAATAATATTATTAGGATAATATGAATTATTGCCCGATAATGAAAGATCTTTGTGTAATGACAATTATTGAAACAACAATGATATAAAATATCAATGACAATTATTAACTCGATAAAATCTTTGAGCGGTAATTCACGTAACCATTATTGAGTAGTGCCTTCTTACGTAAGAATCAATAATTGGTGCAATCTGGTGTCTTCTTGTTCAACAACGCGTATTAGTGTGTTTTAACCATAGGGTATTCCAGCAATGATAATTAGCAACAACTACGCTAGTTATTTAAAAACAACTTATATTTGTCGTTTTCTTCATCCAATCGCTTTTCGTTATGGGGCCCACACATGGCTGCGCCGTCATACGAATATTCCCCTACGATACGAATATTCCACGACCAAACGAATATTCCCGACAACAATGAATATTTTATAACCACTTGCTTATTTTGAAATATTTGCGTATTTAACCCTTAACTATCCACATTAATCAAATCAACCCTTACTATTTCAAAATAAAGGAAATTCCTTTTTATTTAAAAATTTGAGGGGTCTTACAACCTCCCTCCTTATGAAATTTCGTCCTCGAAATTGACGACGATACACAGTGTTTTGAAAAGGTGAGGATACCTCGCTTTCATTTTCGTTTCCAATTCCGAGGTCATTTCCTCTATAGCATGATTCCTCCACAAAACTTTAACTTGTGGTATAACCTTTCTTGGCGTAGGACATGCTCCTTCCTATCCAAAATCTTGTGGTACCTCCTCCTCATACGTTAAGTTTTGGTTATCTCGTCCAGGTTCTAACTTCGATAACGTGGTTCGGGTCTTTCACATATTCTGAAATGCGAGATATGTGAAACACATTATGAACACGAGATATACTTTCAGGAGGTAACGCAAGTCTATAGGCTACATTTCCTACTCGGTCAAGAATTTGAAATGGACCGATAAATCGTGGATTGAGCTTTCCTCTCTTCCCAAATCTTGTAACTCCCTTCCATGGAGCAACTTCAACAACAACATGATCCCCTACACTAAATTCCACGTCCTTTCGATGAAGATTCGCATAACTCTTTTGTCGATCTTGTGTGCGTTTGTATACGTTGTCGAATCATTAGTCATACGCTTAACTAACTCGGGTCCCAACAATGTTGCTTCACCCACCTCATCCCAACATATTGGAGAACGACATTTTGTCCATATAATGCTTGAATGGAACCATGCCTATATTTGTTTAATAACTATTGTTGTATGAGAATTCCACCAATGGCAAGTACTTATCCCAACTTCCTTTGAAATCTAGGACACGAGTTTTAATATATCTTCAAGAGTTTGAGTAGTCCTTTTCGATTGCCCATCCGTTTGAGGATGGTATGCCAAAGCCCGAATCGTAAATTCGTGCCCATAGCTTTCTACAAACTAACCCAAAATCATGAAGTGAATCTTGGGTCACGATCTAAAACTATGGATACTGGCATGCCATGCAATCTCACAATCTCATTTACGTACATACGAGAAAGACGTTCAAGGGAATAAGTCTCTCGTATCGGTAAGAAATGAGTAGACTTGGTTAATCTATCAACAATAACCCAAATCGCATCTATGCCTTGAGAAACCTTGGGAAGATTAGTAATGAAATTCAGGGTAATGTGTTCCCACTTCCATTTCAAAATCTCAAGTGGTTGCAATGGACCCTTTGGCACTTGATGCTCTGCCTTTACATGTTGATAAGTTAAACATCTCGAGATAAACTACACGATCTCTCTCCTCATATTGCTCCACCAAAATGTATGTTGAAGATCATAATACATTTTAGTACTTCCAGGATGGATTACAAATGGCGTATTGTGTGCCTCCATCATAATCTTGTACTTCAAATCGAGTCGTTAGGAACACAAAGTCTAGAGTGGACTCAAGTATTCCTTCTTCATCAATTCTCGCTTAGGAATAGCTCCTTCTTGTACTTTCTTCTTCATACGCATCGGCTCCGGGTCGGTGGCTCGAGCAACCTTAACTTTTTCTATTAAAGTTGGCTCTACGCGTATACTTGACATCATCGCTTTCGTTCCCAAGATATGATCTTCTACTCAACGCGTACTACCACGTTCGCTTTTCCAAGATGGTATGGTTAGAATATGTGCGAAATGAGTCGCCTCTTGAGCTCTTGGAAAATCTTCTCGCATTCCTCGCTCCATAATGAATTTTGTATCTTTTCGAGTCACTAAGTTAATCGGAATAGCGATTCGAGAATATCCTTCAACGAATCTCCGATAATAACCAACTAAGCTTTAAAGCTACGTATTTCGATTCATCGACTTAGGTTGCTCTCAAGCGTGACTCATATCCCAATCTTGATATAGACGTCACAATGACACCTATCGCTTTACTATCGCATCTTAATATGACGTCCCTACAGGAGAGTAAAGCTTAGGTGAATTCCACAAAGGAAGTCACAAGATAAAAGGCTCGGTACCAAATTCTATAGTTGAATTTTAACTCAAGTTCAATAGAGCCATTCGATATGAGATTTTAGAAATGAGTTTTGTCCGGGTTCAAAGTCGATACAAAATTTAATATCGAGCTTTGGGAGTAAGCCAAGAAATTCTTCGAGAAAATACGCCGGGAAAAATCAATAACAACAGAATATTATTCAAATCGACGTGTCTTTATTCAAATCCATAACATGGACAAAGAAAATTTGACATCCGTAATAAACGAATGACTTCATGGCTTGATATGAAAATGTTTGACTACAATGGTTTGATTGCTTGAATTGAATAATGAGTTGCTTAGGAATATGAAAACTAACAACCTTACGAAAATAATCAATTTCGGCATTGATGAGTAGTTAACCTTAAAATCACATCAAAAAACAAATATCTCTATAGAAATAAGGTTAACGGTAATGTGATAGTGCCAACTTGAATCAAGCAAGATTTTTAAACAACGGATGTAATGAAAGTTTCTCCTAACGGATTCTCCATAAATAGGTCAAAGTCTAATTTCTCCGTAGTCAAGTTCAAGCGTTAAAGCAAGCAAAAGAGAGATAAAAGAATGGGTAGAACCGATATCTAGTAAGGTATATACTTTGAAGAATTTATAATTGACTAACCCTGCTAACCGTTCGGGTTCCTTGCATTTTGAATAGGTCACGACAAACGCTCTTCTAGGAATCGTTGAAATATTTGCGTATTTAACCCTTAACTATCCACATTAATCAAATCAACCCTTACTATTTTAAAATAAAGGAAATTCCTTTTTATTTAAAAATTTCGGGGTCTTACATCATAATCATACCAAGTCCATCTATGTACTACGGCCACTGATGACTTTCATCATAATATAAACATGAGGATGATGACAATGATATAAGAATTCAATTAAATGAAAGCAAAGGATAAATTTTTAAAGATTTATAATTTAATTTATCCAGAAATCAATAACGTCCAAATTGTCAACATGATACTGCTTTGTGGAGTAAAATTCAAGAATAATATTGTACCAAAAATAATTTGGACCGGAAACGAATAAACTTTTACCATGAATAGCACCCCGGGTGAATAGTACTCGAGTGAATAATACCCCGTGGATAGTACTACATAAATAGTAACCCGTGAATAGTACTCCGACACAAAAATGTTAAAATTTAACAAGAATGCTCAGAATAATATTTTCATGAAAAGATACTGGATGAAACGCAAAATTTAAGGATATTTTAGTAATTTCATGGAGTATAGAAGCCAAAACTTTAACCAAATGAGTATAGAATTGAAATCTGAAACGAAATAATATTACTTACATACTACAGAGTATGGAAGAAAATATTATTTCAAGCGAATATTGAACAAAAATAACATCACTTACCTTAAAAAGAAGAGTATTTCGACTGATAGGGCGGAGATATTTTTGAAGAAAACTTTCAATGTTTTATACGCTTAAGGTTTTCTAAAACTCGAAAGAAATACGCTCAATATTATAGAAGAAGAATTCTCTGATTCTGGTGTGATTTTCAATTCTAACTAAACATCCTATTTATAGGAGAATGGAAGGATACTATTTAGAAACGGACTGCACAGTGGAAATAATCATGGACGAATTCTTCGGCCGAAATGTTTGATTTTCTGATTTTACTATGCAGCGCTATGCAGTAAAATATTCTAATAAAACGAAAACTTTAAATAAAATATAATATATTCTATTTATAATCTAATAAAACAAAACTTATATATATATATATATATATAAGCCTCCGTGACCTTCAGTTTCTTCCACCAAAAATCCTCCACATGTGGGCCCTACCATATGTCATCATCACATGTGGGCCCCGCCTTTTATAATATTAAATAATTTTCTACCAATTATTTTGAAAATTGAATAAATGGAGGTCCATAAAATAAGCAAAATTTACATCAAATACTTCATAAAAATTCACTCAATATTTTTAACAACATTTATTCATATTATTATAACTCGCAATATTAGCAACCAGGTCATTCCCAGGAAAGAGTAGGATTTTCAATAAGGATTTCTTCTTATTGGCGCGCAATTAGGTGGTCAAACCTCTCATTGACAGAACTTTTAGACATCGTCAATATTGCAAATAATAATATTAATAACTTTGACGTCTCAATTATTGATTTAATAATATAAAATATTATGCAGATGATAATTGTGACAATAATTGAATCAATAATATATGAGAGATATGATGCAACAACCATCTTGAAAGTAATAATTGAGTATAACTGAGTGACTTCTCACGTAAGCATCAATAATCAATACCACGTGCTACTATGCAACCACGCGTATTACAGTACTTTTAACACCGGTTATTTTAACAGTTAACAATAAAACTTCCGCCGTTATTTTCACAAAAAGATATTTATGTCGTTTTCTCATTCTGACAATAATTACGTTGTGGGGTCCACCAATGATTGTGCCATCGTACGAATATTTCATATTAAAACGAATATTCCCAGACCAATCGAATATTATATAACAACTTGCTTATTTTGCAAAATTTATAAATATTACCCACAACTATAACATTATAACAAATTCAAACCTTAATATTTAAAAATGATATTTATAGAAAAATTCATTTTTGTTCATAAAAGTTGGGGTCTTACAACTGCAAATAAAGTATTTTGCTTTCGAATTTTATAATTTTCTTCTAAGTCTGGATATTAGTACACTAAGTCTGTGACGCCCCCACAATAGGTATACATCTCCCATCTTGAGTCGCCAAATACATGGTACATAAATCAAATACAACATAATTATACAACTGTCGTGTAAAATACCACAAAACATAAACTGAGAGTTTAATCAAGAATATTGCCTTCTAGACAATATCCACTCTCAATGGAGTCCTCATAGACAGTATACAAACTCAAATTTAGTCCTCATTATATTTATTATCACACTATTTAACAAAATAGTGAGGACTACTAATGCTATCATCTGGACTGTCACTTCGTTTCCCGACTCTTCCCAGCTATATTCTCATTTCCTAAAGAGAACAGTGAAAAAAAGGGTGAGCTCAACTAGCCCAGTAAGAAATATTATGACTAAGATAATACAGAATAAATTATCATTAGTCTTCAACAATGTTAAACTGATAAAATACAATAGACATCAAGTTTAACTGCAGCGGAACAAGCAATCCATTAGAAGAATCAAGTAGAGAATAAAATCTACTAACTTCTATGATTAAAAATGTTTTCACCAATTTTTATTGCTGAGACTCACCTTAATAAATAAACCACATCATCGAATCATCCTTGCACTACGCGGCCAGGGATATTCATTAAATCGTCAATATAAGCCAAGATGACTTTCATCACAATCACACCAAGTCCATCTATGCACGTAAGCCAAGATGACTTTCATCACAATATAAGCATGAGAATGATGACAATGATATAAGCATTAATCAAACGAAAATAAGGATAAATATTAAAGACTTTAAATTTATCCAAATATTATCAATCACTTAACAAACTCATAATCCAATATTATTAATATTATAACACTATTTTAATCATTTCTTAAACTTATAAACAATTTATTTCAATTGTTTACACTTTACCAAATAATGCATTTAATCATTCAAAAATGCCATACTCATAAGATTTCATCACCAATGATCAAATCCCTTATCAAAAATCTGTATATACCTTATATAGGATTTCCAAGCCATAAAATCCTATTTTCCAATTTTATTACTTCACATAACATATTTAACTCATTTACTTACTCATAACTAGATTATTTTCATGAAAAATACCAAATCAGTCCCAAAAATATTTCTTTTCTGGGATTTAGCAGAATATAGTCCCATATTGAACACATATTTTTCTCGAAATTTTTAAAATTCATTTACTATTTTTCAAAAATCAATTTCTAATTAATTCCTTAAGAAATTAGCTACCTCAATTTTAACTCCAAAAATTTCCAAATCTTGGCAGGATCTTACACATGTTAACTTGAGCTTCTAGTTTAAATTTCACGGTCATCGGAGTTATAGAACTCCGGTTATAGCGTTTTTCGTCGAAAAAACCTAAATATTGAAATAGTCATAACTTGCTTATTTTAAGTTGGAATGAGCTCATTTTTGGACAGGAGGTACTTTATACCATATATTTCCATGTCCCAAAAGGCCGGAATTTTTCTCACAAATTAAGTGGCCGAAAATGCCCTTTTAAATTTTTGGGCAGTAGCTATTTAGTATTTTACAGTTTTTGACTCCTTTGCTAAAATCAATCCACACGAAAATCTACAACACATTTTCCAGTGATTCCACTTGGATAAGTTAGAAAACTCATAGATCTAACTTTAGAACTTGACCACACTCAAAAATTCGAAATATAATAGGAGATATGGTCAATTGAATTTCATGTTCCATTTTCACCAAAATCTGATTTTCAACACTTTGTGATTTCTAAGAAACTTTTATGTTTTCACATAATAACCCACATAACTCATCATAACACTTGCTAATACTACATATACCCATGAACAGATATTGGATGAAGTGAAAATATCAAGGATATTCCACTAATTTCATGGAGTATAGAAGTCAAAACTTTAACCAACTGAGTATAATAGAATATATGAAACTTCAAATGGATTTTCACCCACCATGCAGAATCCGTATCTGAGATCATTTCCACAATTTAATAAGGAATGAATACAAAGGATCATTCACCATGCATGTGGTAATCCACATAGACGAGTTATTCCAATGTAATAATAAAGAATGGAATAATAGAAGGATTCACCGTGCGCAATGCGATAGATCGCATGCATGTGTTATTCCCAATGTAATAATAAATAATGGAACCAGTCCCGGCGTAAACGCACGCATACGATATTTCGACGTAAGAATAAAGAATGGAATAACAATGAAATCACAATGCATGCGATAAACCGCATGCATAAAAGTTATTCCAGTGAGAATAATAAATAATGGAACCGTGTCCTGCCAGAACGCACAGATGAGGATATTCCGACAGAATAATAATAAACTGAATAATATAAGAATTTCACCATGTATGCGGTACTTCACATAAACAGGTTATTCCAACATAATAATAAAGAAAGGAATAACAGAAGAATTTCACCATGTATGCGGTACTTCGCATAACAGGTTATTCCAACAGAATAATAAAGAATGGAATAACGGAAGTTCTCTTCATGAATAAGAAAGAAATAATACCCCTTACCTTAGAAGAATCTGGATATTGGAATAGAAAGGTAGCTGACTTCTCTTATTCTTTCTCTCTCAAGAGTTTCAGTGAATTCGTAAAAAATAATGAAGGAATGAGCTTCTATTTATAGGAGAATGGACTGAATAGTAACTAATTCATGAACGGTCCAGATTGATTTTCTTTTAAACGGACGGTCCATATTAATTTACTATTAAAACTTAAAGCAACGGTCCATACTGATTTACTATTAGAACTTTAAACCAGTGATCCATATTGATTTACTATTATAACTTTTCACCAGCGGTCCATATTGATTCACTATTATAACTTTCCACCAGAGGTCCAAATTGATTCACTATTATAACTTCAACCAACGGTCTAAAAAATTAGCACATCTCCTCATGGAATAATATTGTACCCAAAAATGATTTGGACCGAAAAGAAATATATTTTTTGGGTGAATAGTACCCCATGAATAGTACTTCGGGAATAGTACTCCAACACGAAAAAGTGCCCAGAATACCCGATTGAACAATATAACCTCCAGACATCAATTATTATCAAAATAAATGTCGATTTTCAGTAATACAAATAATTTCAACACAATGGAACTATCAAATTCATCTTTAATCAACACAAACATATTCATCATCAATATTATAACTCACAATATTTAACAATCAGGTCGTTTCCAGGAAAGAGGGGGATTTCCAATAAGGATTTCTCCTTATTGGCGCGCAATTAGGTGACCAAACCTCTCATTGAAAGAACTTCTAGACATTATAAATATTACATTTTAATAATATGAATAACTTTGTCATCTCAATTATTGATTTAATAATATATCATATTATACAGATGATACTGTGATAATAATCGAATCAATAATATGAGAGATATGATCTGCAACAATTCTTTGTAGCAATAATTGAGTATAAGCGGGTGAATTCTCACGTAAACATCAGATAACTAATCTCATAGGTGTGCTCTTATGCAACCACGTATTCTTTGTACTTTTACTACAGAGTAGTTCGATAGTTTAACGGTAAAACTTCCGTAGATTATTTTCATAAAAATATTTTTGTCGTTTTTCTCAATTCAAAAATAATTAATTCCATTGTGGAGTCCACGATGATTGTCTTGTCGTCACGGATATTCCCCGAAAAGAATATTCTCGACGACCAATCGAATATTATACAACAACTTACATACTTTTCAAAATTTATAAATATTACCCACAACTATAATATTATATCAAATTCACACCATAATATTCAAAAAAATATTTCGAGAAATTTAAATCTTTATTCATAAAATTAGGGGTCTCACAAAGTCTCTTTTTATTATAACCTACAATAATATGGGGGCAGAAGTTATAACTGAATTCATCAGTCAATATGATGTTCACTGTAAGAGCTTGCGAAGAAGAGGAAGGAAAGGGCTCAGGAAGTGTATGAGAAGAAGAAGTAATTGACGAAATTGAGGGTGAAAGCTGAGAAGCTTGCTGAGGAGAAGCTTGGCGTGAGACCCCAGATTTTATGAATAAAGATTTAAATGTCTCGACATATTTTTTTTTGAATATTATGGTGTGGATTTGATATAATGTTATAGTTGTGGGTAATATTTACAAATTTTGTAAAGTAAGCAGGTGGTTATATAATATTCGATTGATCGGGAATATTCGTTTTAACAGAAATATTCGTGACGATGCAAGACAATCATCGGTGGACCCCACAACGGAAGTATTGTCGTAGTAAGAAAACAATGTAATTATCTTTTATTCAAAATAACAAGCCGAAAGTGTTATCGTTAAAACCATTGAACTACCCTAAGTAGTAAAAGTATAAAGAATACGCTGTGGTTACATAAGAATAATACCAGATTGGTTATTGATGCTTACGTGAGAAGTCACTCGCTTATACTCAATTATTACTACACAGTAATTATTGCATCATATCTCTCATATTATTGATTCAATTATTGTCACAAAGTATCATCTGCATAATATGATATATTATTAAATCAATAATTGAGACGACAAAGTTATTCATATTATTAAATTACAATATTTACAATGTCTAGAAGTTCTGTTAATGAGAGGTTTGGTCACCTAATTGCGCGCTAATAAGGAGAAATCCTTATCAGAAAGCCCCCGTTTTCCTTGGAACGACCCGATTGTTAAATATTGTGAATTAAAATATTAATGATGAATAAGTTCGTGTTGATTAAAGATGAAATTGATTGTTCCATTGTGTTGGAATTATTAGTGTTAGTGAAAATTGACATTTATTTCGATAATAATTTATGTCTGGAGGTTATATTGACCAATCGGGTAATTAACCGAATAAATGAGCAATTAATTGCCATTGATTCACATGATTATAACTATTTGTTCACATGTGTGTACTATTTATTCACATTCATTTACTATTAGGGGAGTTGGTGCAAGATTGATAATACTTGCACGACTAAGTTAAAAATGGAGGTATAGATGGAGGTACTATACTGTAATTCGTATTTTCACATGTCTAGAACTATTGATTCACATGATTTACTATTAGGGGAGATGGTACAAGTTTGATAATACTTGCAGGACTAAATTAAAAATGAAGGAAAAGAGGAAGATATTATATTGTAATATTTCGAGCCCCAAAACGTGCAATTATCGAAACTATATTTTCCTATAAATAGAAGCTCATTCTTCCTTCATTTCTCACCAATTCACTAAAGCTATTAAGCAATTATTATATAGAGAAATTATAGAGAGAAAGAAGAAGAGAGGTCTGCTACCTCACTATTCTAGTATCCAGTCTTCTTCTAAGGTAAGGGGTATTATTTCTTTCGTATTCATGAAGAGAGCTTCTGTTATTCCATTCTTTATTATTATGTTGGAATAACCTATCTATGCGAAGTACCGCATACATGGTGAAATTCTTCTGTTATTCCATTCTTTATTATTATGTTGGAATTACCTGTCTATGCGAAGTACCGCATACATGGTGAAATTTTTTTGTTATTCCATTCTTTATTATTACATTGAATATCCCGTCACATGCGTATTACGCATTGACCGGTTCCATTATTTATTATTACGTTGAATAACTCGTCATGCCAAGTACCGCATACATGGTAAATTCTGTTGTTATTCCATTCTTTATTATTCTATTAGAATATCCTGTCTGTGCGTATTACGCATGACCTGGTTCCATTATTTATTATTCTATTGGAATAACCTGTCTATGCGAAGTACTACATATATGGTGAATTCGGTTGTTATTCCATTCTTTATTATTCTGTTGGAATATCCTGTCTGTGCAGATTACGCATGACCTGGTTCCATTCTTTATTATTCTGTTGGGAATAACACGTCTGCATGCGATTCTATTGCATTTATGGTGAATTATTCTCGTTATTCTATTTTTATTATTACATTGGAATAACTTGTCTATGTGGATTACCACACGCACGGTGAATGATCCTTTGTATTCATTGCTTATTAAATTATGGAAATGATCATCACGTGGATTACCGCATGGCGGTGAAAATCCATTTGCGATTCATATATTCTATTATACTCGGTTGGTTAAATTTTTGGCTTCTATACTCCATGAAACTAGTAGAATATCTTGGATATTTGCGCTTCATCCAAAGATCTTTTCATGAAAATATTCTTCCGAGCATTCTTGAATTTTACTCATTAAAGCGAGATCATGTTGACAATTTGGACATAATTGATTTTCGAGGATAAATTAACTTATAAATCTTTAAAATTTATTCTTGAACTTATTTTATTGAATTATTATGTCATTGTCAGCATCCTCATGCTTATATTGTGATGAAAGTCATCTTTGGCTTACGTGCATAGATGGACTTGGTATGATTATGACCAGAGATTATTCAGTATAATCATGACCTGTAATGTTATAAATGATGTGGTAAAAGTCCTCAGTGGCCTGTAGTGCATTGATGGACAGTTTTTGGTATGATTATGACCAGGGATTATTCGGTATAGTCATGACCATTGATGATTTAATGAATATTCTTAGCCTGTAGTGCAGGGATGACTCGATGATGTGTTTTATTTATTAAGCTGAGTCTCAACGATAAAAATTGATGAAAACATTTTAAATCATAGAAGATAGTAGATATTATGCTCTACTTGATTCTTCTAATGGATTGATTATTCCGCTGCAGTTAAACTTGATGTCTATTGTATTTTATCAGTTTAACATTGTTGAAGGCTAATGATAATTTATCCTGCATTATCTTAGTCATAATATTTCTTACTTGGCTAGTTAAGCTCACCCTTTTGCTTTCATTATTCTCTTCAGGAAATGAAAACATAGTAGGGACTAGTCGGGATACGGAGTGACGGTCCAGATAATAGCATTAGTAGTCCTCACTATTCTATGAAATAGTGTGAAAATAAATGTGTTGAGGACTTATTTTGAGTTTGAATACTGTCTAGAAGACAATATTTATATTAAAACTCACAGCACATGTTGTATATTTAAGGTTGTATTTGTATTCTGTACCATGTATTTGGCTACTCAGAATAGGTGATGTATACCTATTTTGGGGCATCACAACAGTATCAAAGCTTTAGGATATGATCCCCGGCCGAGATGTGAGACAAGAACTAGGAGGGGAGAGATGGGGAATTTCTTCGCTAGTATGACCTACCTAAGTTTATTTGGTATTTAAATTATCGGTCAGAGTATTGGGATAATATGTGATATGTTAATTAACCCTTGTTTGATAGCAGTATTGGAAAATGGCAGCTGAAAATATTAACAATGGAGTGAATGAGATCGTGGAGACACCTCTAATCACCAACCAGAATAATGTGATATCAGGCAAGGAAGGAATTAGAGATATCCATGTGGTGAGTGAAGAATTAATAGTTGCACCCGAGATAGTCGCAGAGGTAGCAGTTGAGAGTGAGGAAGAAGAGGAACCTAAGGAGAATTTATTAGAAGAATTTTATGATCGAAATTTAGAATTGCAAAATCGTGTTCATGAGTTAGAAGAGCGGGCTGAAGAATGGCAGGCAGTCGTGGAATAAAAGGATGCAACAATTCAAGCTTGTGTTACCCGATATGTGATGCTTGAACAGAAACACTCTTTGGCAGAGTATAAGATGATAAAGTGGAATCGAAATTGAGCTGAAAGAAGAAACAACTGAACGAGTGAGAAATGAGAGATGCATGGGTAAAAGTCGCACGACGCGTTGATATTGTGGAAAGAGATGTCCGATCTAAGAAGGCTAAAATAGATGATATGTGTGACGCCCCCAAAATAGGTATACATCACCCATCTTGAGTCGCCAAATACATGGTACAGAATACAAATACAATCTGAAATATATAACAAGAGCTGTGAGTTTTAATACAAATATTGTCTTCTAGACAATATCCACTCTCAGAATAAGTCCTCATTACAATTATTATCACACTATTTCATAGAATAGTGAGGACTACTAATGCTATCATCCGGACCATCACTCCGCTCCCCGACTAGTCCTCGCCACGTTATCATTTCTCAAGAGAAACGTTGAAAGAAAGGGTGAGCTCAACTAGCCCAAGAAGAAATATTATGACTAAGATAATGGGATAAATTATCATTAGCCTTCAACAATGTTAAACCGATAAAATACAATAGACAACAAGTTTAATCTGCAATGAATAAGCAATCAATTAAAAGAGTCAAGTAGAGAATAAAATCTACTATCTTTTATGATTTAAAAAGTTTTTCATCACTTTTATCATTTGAGACTCAACTTAATAAATAATCCACATCATCCCCCGCACTACGCCAAGGATATTCATTAGTATCACAACCACAAATTATCCATGCACTCACGAGCCAAGGATATTCGTAGTATTCATCAATGGTCATGATCATGCCAACAATCGGCCCATCAATGCACTACGCCAATGAGGACTTTTACCACATCATTTGTAACATTATGGTCATGATTATACAAGAATAATCCTCGGTCATAATCATACCAAGTACATCTATGCACCATACGGTGCCACGAGATGACTTTCATTAAAATATAAACATGAGGATGATGACAATGATATAAGAATTCAATAAAACAAGTTCAAGAATTAATTTATCCAGAACTAATAACGCCCAAATTGTCAACATGATACTTTCTTTGTAAAGTAAAATTCAAGAATGCTCGTAAGAATATTTCCTTGAAAAGATCTTTGGATGAAGCACAAATATCAAGGATATTCCACTAATTTCATGGAGTATAGAAGTCAAAACTTTAACCAACTGAGTATAATAAAGAATGGAATAACAAAAGAAATCACCAAGCATGTGATAGACCAAGACAAAAGTTATTCAAATGTAATAATAAATAACGAAACCGAGTTCGACGTAAAACGCATTTAGCGATGTGATATTCCAAATGTAATAATAAAGATAGTAATCCGTGTCCGCGTGAAACGCATGCATGTGATATTCCAAGAGAATAATAAAAGGCGAACCGTGTCCGGCGTAAAAAATGCATGCATGTGATATTCCAATGTAATAATAAAGACGGAACCAGTCCAGGCGTAAAATGTATGCATGACAGGATATTCCAATAGAATAATAAAGATGTAACCAGTCCGGCCAGAAATGCATGTACGAGTGATATTCCAATGTAATAATAAAGATTTAAACCAGTCCTGCGTTAAACGCATGCACAAGATATTCCAACAAGTAATAATAAAGAAAGGAATAATGAATAATTTCACCAAGTATAGGGTAGCTCAGCAGATATCTGAGTTATTCCAACGTAATAATAAATAATGGAATAATGAGAAGAATTTCACCAAGTATAGGTAGGGTGCCAGATATCAAAAGTTATTCCAATGTAATAATAAAGAATGGAATAACAGAAGTTCTCTTCATGAATACAAAAGAAATAATACCCCTTACCTTATAAAGAAGAAAATGGATATTGAAGTAGTGAAGTAGCAGAATACTCTTCTCCTTTCTCTCTATAATTTCTCTCTCTAGAGTTTCAGTGAATTTGTAAGAAATAATGAAGGAATGAGCTTCTATTTATAGGAGAATGGATTGAATAGTAACTAATTCATTAATGGTCCAGATTGATTTACTTTTAAATGGATGGTTCATATTAAAACTTAAAGCAATGGTCCATACTGATTCACTATTAAAACTTTAAACCAACGATCCATATTGATTTACTATTAAAACATTAAGCCAACGATCCATATTGATTTACTATTATAAATTCAACCAATGGTCTGAAAAATTAGCACATCTCCTCATGGAATAATATTGTACCCAAAAATAATTTGGACCGAAAAGAAATATATTGTTCGGGTGAATAATACCCCGTGAATAGTAACTCGTGAATAGTAACTCATGAATAGTAACTCGTGAATAGTAACTCATGAATAGTAACTTATGAATAGTAACTCGTTACTCGTGAATAGTAACTCCAACAGAAAAAGTGTCCCGAATACCCGATTGAACAATATAACCTCCAGACATCAATTATCATCGAAATAGATGTCGATTTCTACTAACACAAATAATCCTAACACAATGAAACTATCAAATTCATCTTTAATCAACACGAACTTATTCATCATTAATATTATAACTCACAATATTTAACAACCAGGTTGTTCCCAAGAAAGAGGGGGTTTTCCAAAAAGAATTTCTCCCTATTGGCGCCCAATTAGGTGACCAAACCTCTCCTTGACAGAACTTCTAGACATTGTAAATATTGCAATTTAATAATACGAATAACTTTGTCGTCTCAATTACTGATTTAATAATATAACATATATTGCAGATGATACTGACCATAATCGAATCAATAATATGAGAGATATGATGCAGCATTTACTATAGCAATAATTGAGTATAACTGAGTGATTTCTCACGTAAGCATCAATAATCAATACTGTGTGCTATTATGCAACCACGCATATTACTGTACTTTTACTACCAAGTAGTTCAACAGTATTAACGGTAAAACTTCCGCCGTTATTTTCATAAAAATATTTTTTCGTTTTCTCAATCAATCCGACAATAATACATTTGTGGGGTCTACTAATGATTATGCGTGGTTATGCTAATATTCCTCGCTAAAATGAATATTCTCCAACCAATCGAATATAATACAACAACTCAGATACTTTGCAAAATTTATAAATACTACCCACAACTATAACATTATCTCAAATTCACACCATAATATTCAAAAAATATTTGAGAAAATTAAATCTTTATTCGTAAAATTTGGGATTTTACAATCTCCCTCCTTATGAAATTTTTTCCTCAAATTTACGTGCACGCACGGTATGCCTTAATGATGAGGATACCTTGACTTTATTTATTATTCTAACTCTTGAGGTATAACCTTTGAGTGTTGAATACGATCCTTCTTATCCAAGATTTTAACACGTATCTCTCCTCATATATGTTAAATCTTACGCTATCTCGTCCCGGTTCTAAATCAATAATGTGGTTTGGGTCATCCACATATTTATGTAACATCGAGACGTGATAAACGTTATGAACACACAACATATTTGGCGGAGTCTATAGGCCACGATTCCTACCGATCGAGGATTTCAAAGGCGCCAATAAATCGAGGGTTGAGATTTCCTCTTCATCTACTCGCTTTAGAAAACGCTCTCTCGAAGTCGGTTATAGCTCGCAGATTTTTAACTTTATCGACTAAAGTCGCATTCTAATCGTGATATTCGTTATCTTCACGTAGTCATTAGAGTCTTTATGTAACAACCCCAAAAAGGGTCCATTCCATCCAACCTATTCTCGAAGTCGAGGATTAAAAATACAACAACATATGTCCGTGAGTTTGGATACCAATATATACCAAATGTAACTTCTGGACACCAACTCGATAACACGCCAATAACTGCTTTAGAAATTAGAATCTTTGGGAAGTTCTCAAGGAAATGGGAGGCCATGCTTTTAGGTTATGGTAGAGGTTAACCCAATAAACCCCAAAGAAAACGAGAAGATTACTATCATATTCTTCCGATGGATTCTTCTCTCGACATATCACCAAGATTATATATAGTGTTTGTAAATACTCAAAGAAGTGGATGAGCACAACCATGTCTTATGATAACACGAGGTTGTATGTCATTAGACATCTTGTATGATAGTGACAAAACACCATTCCAAGTTAAATTTCACCCTCAACATCTATAGATCACCACTCTATTCCTCGCTATCCCCCGCTTCAACCCAAATACACTTTTATTACACGAAAGGAATTGTGAAACAAAAGGGTGAGCACAATCTAGCTCAAGAAAGAATATTATGACTAAAGATAAATAAATTATCAATAGTCTTCATCAAGAATAAATCGTAGATTAGAACATATGGTAGATGATAAAACTTTTCAAACCATAGTCAAGTAATGAATGAGCAATCCATTAGAAGAGTCAAATAGACTATAAAGTCTATTGTCTTCTCCATGTTAAAAATCCACCAACAATGTTTTATCCCGTTAACATCAATCAACAATTCCCGCCCACAATCACGCGGTATAACCTATAATCGTAATTGTAGTTCTAAATTCTTTTCCTCATCCAAGACAAAGATAATTTTCATCACTTGTTTTACCGAAACATCAAAGATCATGGTTATACCAAATCACGTTCCTCGCTCATAATCATACTAATAAATTCATCTTTGCACCACTCGCCAAAGATATTCATCATATCAAAGATATTCAACAACGTCATCATTCAGATTGCAAGCCAAAGATATTCATCAATAATTCATCTTTGCACTACAAAGCTAAAGATATTCAACAATGTGTCATCTTTGCATTACGAGCAAAAGATATTCATCAATAATTCATCTTTGCACTCTGTGCTAAGATATTCATCAACAAAGTCATCTGCAGACCACGAGCAAAAAGATATTCATCAATAATTCATCTTTGCACTATCGGCTAAAGATATTCATCAACAAGTCATCTTTGCACTACGAAAGCAAAAGATATTCATCAATAATTCATCTTTGCACCATCGCTAAAGATATTCATCATTTGGTCATGTTCATTTAAACACTGCTCATCTTTGCACCACGGTGCCAAAGATATTCTTCTAAATCATTCATCTTTGCTGGTTTTATCCATTCCAAAATCTCATAGTGGTGTAAAATTCAAGAATGTCAAAACATGGATACAATCAAAGCTAGTATCCGAATTAGATATTTTAGACTAAAAGAAAAATTTTCATTTTCTATGAATAGTGCCAGATTCGTGAATAGTGTCAGATACGTGAATAAAGCCGTGACATCGTGAATCCAACACCAAAGTAATTTCATAAAAACATTTTCAATCTTCATCATTTATGAAATGGGTCAAAAAAAATGAATAGTTGTCAAAAAAAGTTCCAAATTTGATAAAGCACTTCGATGAAACAATATTTCACCAAGATAAAATATCAAGAAATAATATCATTACTAGAGAAAAATAATAACTTATGTTTAAATTGTGATTTTACTAATTTCATCAAGATATACTAGAATTTTCATCACCAGTATTAACAAATCATAATGTCATATTTAACGGTTCAAAATTTGTGGACATATATCAACTTATATATGTCAATAACATACTTCAGTGCAATATAGTCCGCAAATTGAACTCATAATTACAAAATTACCTCTTCGATATTTTTGTGGGTAGAGAAAAAGAGAAACTTATGTTTTCGTGATTTTTCAATTTCAGCCCTCTATTTATAGGAAAATGTTCAGGCTTCATGGCTTTTCCACCAAAACCTAATTTCCAGACTGGGTTACCTCTTAAAATTCATAACAAATCATACGCTCATTTTTAACGGTTCAAAATTTGGGATATATACTCAACTTATATATGTATAAATATATCCAAAAATTAAACGATCCAATACGGATCAAAATTTATAACTCATTTAATATATAGTGAAGAACACCTCGATTTTTCGGACTATTAGTCCTTCGGACAGATTTCATTCAAAATTTCACCACGAAATATCTACAAAGAATTTTTGGGTGATTCAAATTTCCAAAGCTTAGCTTACTTTAGGGCTTTTTTTGATATATGGCTCATCTCTTAACTCATTATACATTAAAGAGTTATGGATTTTACAAAATCAAGTAATAAACTAATTTTTCCGAAAATCCCATATTTTGTTCTCCATTTTGATAAAACACCTCATCTTTAATTCCTTCACTTATAAATACATAAATAAATCCATCATTTATATCCACATCAAATAAATATTTTCTTATCATATGAATCAATAATTAATTATTCACAAATAATATTACGTAATCACATTTACGACAACCGTGCCGCTCTTCGGAAAGAGGGGCTTTCAATAAGAATTTTCTCCTCATCGGGCCAAGCAATTAGTGTGACCAAACCTCTCCTTGATGTAACTTTCAGACATTGCTAATAATGCTATCTAATAATATTATTCAACGATGAACAACAAGAATAAAATATCAACACAAAGAATTATTGAATCAATAAAATAAAATATTGAACAAGAATTATTGTAACAATTATCGAGTAGTGCCTTCTCGTAAGAATCAATAATTGAAAAATATCTAATACCAGTGTCTTCTCGCAACAGCGACATTTTACTTTACCAACCTATTCCAACAAAGTGTTAATTCAGAACGACATTACGCCAATTATTTATAAAAACTTAATTTTGTCGTTGTTATTCTTATAGGGGCCCAAAAATTTATTTTAATATTTAAAGAATATTCCACGACTAAAGAATATTCCCTAACAATAATGAATACTTTATAGGAAAAAAATTTCATATATCACCCTTAACTTTAACTTTTATCAATTTAACCATTTTCAAGAGAAAATTGGGGTCTTACACTTTAGCTTCTATCTTCATCATTTATATGAAATGGGTCTTTGTGTTAACAACATCGCACTCGTAAAACACATATGATCTTCTACTCAACGCAATACCTACCACGCTCACTTTTCCACGATATAGTATTGAATGGGCACGATCGTAATCTCAACAAATTTCGAGCCAACGCCTTTGGTGCATGTTATGTTCATTTTAGTTGAAGAAATATTTAAGGTTTTAGAATGGGGTTTCAGATCTTGGGGTCGGTACAAAATTCGATTTCACGCTCTAAGGGTAGACTAAGAAGTCTTTAAGAATACGTCAGAAAATTTATTAACAATAGAAATATCCTTCAAAACTGTGACCCTCATCCAAAACTTGGATAACACGTCACATTGATACCTATTAACTTGCCATCGTTATTCGCAACGCCCCTACGAAAAGTAAAGCGGTTGCATTCCACACAAGGAAGTCAACAACGAAAGGATCGGGGCTCTTTACTTATGGCTTCGATATGACAATGATCGACTTTAGTAGTTTATTTGCTTGAATTCGCATATACAAAGTTGGTTAGAATATGAAAGCTAACAACCTTACAAAAAGCATGATGAGTAGTTAACCAATCGATTTTTAAAATCACATCAAAGGCAAGTATTTTCAAAGAGATAAGATCGATTGGTAACGTGAAAGTGTCGATTTGAATCAAACAAGATCAATAAATAGTGGAGGTAACGAAGGTTTCTGCTAATGAAGTTTCAACCAATAGGTCAAAGCCTAACTTTTCCTGAGTTAAATTTAAACGTTGAGCGCAAGCAAGAGAGATAAAAGAATGGGTAGAACCGGTATCTAATAAGGTATAGACTTCGCAAGAATTTATAATTAACTAACTCGTGTTAACTTCGTTTGGGTTACTCGCTTTTTGAAAAGTCACGAAAAATGCTCTTCCTGAAACCACCGACTTTGTTTTGTCCGTATCCGCCTTTGGTGCCTCCATCCTAATTTGAACTTGTTTCTGGTGAACGCACAAAATCAAAGCTAGGTGACCTTCTCTTCCACAATTATAACACGCTTTGACGCAAGATCGCGCAGTTTGATCGATATGTCCCTCCCTCCGCATTTGAAACATATGATAGGTGGTCGTTCTCCTTCTTTAACAACGGGTCTTTGGTCTTGACGCCTTTCCATCATTGTTGAATTTCTCTTCTTGAAATGTCCATTCTTATTGTTTTTGCCATGATTACCACCAAAGTGGTTACCATTTCTGGCATGCTGATTCCCTTCACGCTTATTGTCACCGCTTCGATGACTGCTATCACCAGTATTATCATTTTTCCGGTTGCTCTCTTTTGGTTGGGTTGACTCATTATCGCGTTCCAATAACTGAGCCATATTAACAACATCTGAATACAAACACAGTTTATGAGAGATAAGATATTGACTTATCTCGGGTTTCAAACCTCTTAGAAATATTTGCATCATTCTCTCCTCATTATCAACCAAATGGGACGCAAACCGGGATAACTCGGTAAACTTGGCTTCGTACTACGACACAGTCATGTTGTTTTGCTCCAGCTTGATGAACTCTACCTTTTTCATGTGACGGATACTTTCAGGAAAGTACTTGTCGTTGAACAGTTCTTGGAACTTCTCCCAAGTCATCTTCAGTGCGGCAGGTTGAGTACGTTTTACACATTCCCACCAGTAATCTACCTCTGCAAGCAACATGAAGGTGGCAAAGGGAACCTTTTGCTCCTCGGAGCATCCCAAGACATCAAATATCTTGTAGATCGGCTTTATCCACGTCTCCGCCTTAAGTGGTTTTGTCTCTCCAAAAAACTCCGGTGGTCCCATCTCCTTGAACTGTTTGGCGGTGACCGTCCGAGAGTTGCCAGTGTTTCCACCTGCATTTTGGATGAGAGCCGCCTCACCGATGTTGCATGAATTGCATAAAGCCTCTGAACATACCATCGTTCATCATTTGGTTAGTGTTGTTATTTGCATGAGGATTGTCGCCTTCCTGATGCACATTGTCCTGATTATTGATCTGTGGAGACTCAACGGTCTCCTGTGCTCTATTGCTATTCTCAACATTCTCGAATGTCATTTTTAAATATTGCCACAAAACAAGGGTTAATTAACATACCACATATTATCCCTATACTCTGATCGACCAATTAAATACCAAATAAACTTAGGTAGGTCATACTAGCGAAGGAATTCCCCGTCTCTCCCCTCCTAGTTCTTGTCTCATATCTTAGCCAGGGATCATATCCCTAAGCTTTGATACCAACTGTGACGCCCCCAAAATAGGTATATATCACCCATCTTGAGTCGCCAAATACATGGTACAGAATACAAATATAATTTTAAATATATAACAAGAGCTGTGAGTTTTAATACAAATATTATCTTCTAGACAATATCCACCCTCAGAATAAGTCCTCATTACAATTATTATCACACTATTTCATAGAATAGTGAAGACTACTAATGCTATCATCTGGACCATCACTCCGTTCCCCGACTAGTCCCTGCTACGTTCTCATTTCCTCAAGAGAAACGGTGAAAGAAAGGTGAGCTCAACTAGCCCAAGAAGAAATATTATGACTAAGATAATGCAGGATAAATTATCATTAGCCTTCAACAATGTTAAACCGATAAAATATAATGACAACAAGTTTAACTCACAATGAATAAACAATCCATTAAAAGAGTCAAGTAGAGAATAAAATCTACTATCTTTTATGATTTAAAAAGTTTTTCATCACTTTTATCATTTGAGACTCACTTAATAAATAATCCACATCATCCCCGCAGACTATGGCCAAGGATATTCATTAAGATCACAACCATAAATTATCCACGCACTACGGCCAAGGATATTCGTGTATTCATCAATGGTTATGATCATGCCAACAATCTCGTCCATCAATGCACTACGCCAATGTGGACTTTTACCACATCATTTGTAACATTACGATTGGCCATGATTATACCGAATAATCCTCGGTCATAATCATACCAAGTCCATCTATGCACTATAGGCCATGAGATGACTTTCATTAAAATATAAACATGAGGATGATGACAATGATATAAGAATTCAATAAAACAAGTTCAAGAATTAATTTATCCAGAACTAATAACGCCCAAATTGTCAACATGATACTTTTTTGTAGAGTAAAATTCAAGAATGCTCGAGAAGAATATTTCCATGAAAAGATACTTGGATGAAGCGCAAATATCAAGGATATTCCACTAATTTCATGGAGTATATAAGTCAAAACTTTAACCAATCGAGTATAATAAAGAATGGAATAACAAAAGAAATCACCGGGCATGTGATAGACCACGCAGGAAGGTTATTCCAATGAGAATAATAATTAACGGAACCTGAGTTCTACGTAGAAACGCAAACAACATATATTCCAATGTAATAATAAAGACTTTTAACCAGTCCCGTAAAATGCATGAATAGGATATTCCAATAGAATAATAAAGAGCGGAACCAGTCCAGACGTAAAACGCATGTATATGATATTCCAACAAAATAATAAAAGACGGAACCAGTCCGGTAGAAACACACGTATATGATATTCCATCGTAATAATAAAAAAAACGGAACCAGTAAGCGTAAAAAACGCATGTATGAGGATATTCCAATGAGAATAATAAAGACGTAAACTAGGTCCCAAGCGTAAAATGCATGCACGTGATATTCCAATGTAATAATAAAGAATGGAATAATGTAAGAATTTCACCAAGTATAGGGTAGCTCACAGATATCAAAGTTATTCCAATAGTAATAATAAATAATGGAATAATGAAGAATTTCACCAAGTATAGGGTAGCCCACGTATACAAGTTATTCCAACAGAATAATAAAGAATGGAATAACAGAAGTTCTCTTCATGAATACAAAAGAAATAATACCCCTTACCTTATAAAGAAGAAACTGGATATCGAAGTAGTGAAGTAGCAGAATACTCTTCTTCCTTCTCTCTATAATTTCTCTCTCTAGAGTTTCAGTGAATTCGTAAAAAATAATGAAGGAATGAGCCTCTATTTATAGGAGAATGGATTGAATAGTAACTAATTCATAAACGGTCCAGATTGATTTACTTTTAAACGGACGGTCCATATTGAAACTTAAAGCAATGGTCCATACTGATTCACTATTAAAACTTTAAACCAGCGATCCATATTGATTTACTATTAAAACTTTAAGCCAGCGATCCATATTGATTTATTATTATAAATTCAACCAACGGTCTGAAAAATTAGCACATCTCCTCATGGAATAATATTGTACCCAAAAATAATTTGGACCGAAAAGAAATATATTGTTCCGGTGAATAGTACCCCGTGAATAGTAACTCGTGAATAGTAACTCGTGAATAGTAACTCATAAATAGTAACTCATGAATAGTAACTTGTGAATAGTAACTCATGAATAGTAACTCTGACATAAAAAGTGTCCCGAATACCCGATTGAACAATATAACCTCCAGACATCAATTATCATCGAAATAGATGTCGATTTCTACTAACACAAATAATCCCAACACAATGAAACTATCAAATTCATCTTTAATCAACACGAACTTATTCATCATTAATATTATAACTCACAATATTTAACAATCAGGTTGTTCCCAAGAAAGAGGGGGCTTTCCAATAAGGATTTCTTCCTATTGGCGCGCAATTAGGTGACCAAACCTCTCCTTGATAGAACTTCTAGACATTGTAAATATTGCAATTTAATAATATGAATAACTTTTTTGTCTCAATTATTGATTTAATAATATAACATATAATGCGATGATAATCGACAATAATCGAATCAATAATATGAGAGATATGATCGCAAAGAATTATCGTAGCAATAATTGAGTATAACTGAGTGATTTCTCACGTAAGCATCAATAATCAATACCGTGTGCTATTATGCAACCACGCCTATTAATGTACTTTTACTACTGAGTAGTTCAACAGTATTAACGGTAAAACTTCCGCCGTTATTTTCATAAAAATATTATTTTCGTTTTCTCAATCCTACAATAATTCTGTTGTGGAGTCTACCAATGATTGCACCATTGTATGAATATTCCCTACTAAAACGAATATTCCCCGACCAATCGAATATAATACAACAACTTGCATACTTTGTAAAATTTATAAATACTACCCACAACTATAACATTATCTCAAATTCACACCATAATATTCAAAAAAATATTTTGAGAAAATTAAATCTTTATTCGTAAAATTTGGGATTTTATAATATGTATTTCTATTTTTGGACAGCAATTAAGAGAACCCAACATCGAGTTTTGAATTACCCAGTACATGACGGTCAACCCCAATTTGATATGGATCGAAGATTAATGATTCAGATCATGAAACATGAGTATGATGAAGTAATTGAGGGTGGAATATGCCCTATAGAAAAGTCAATTTCAACGGTAGTGATGACACCAAATGCTACCCTAGACAAGTCAAAGCCGGGTAGTTCAAGGGAGAGCGGTTGTCATGACTTCCCAACAAGTGAGGAACCCAAATGAAGTTATCACGAGTTAGTTAATTATAAATTCTTGTGAAGTCTATACCTTATTAGATACCAGTTCTACCCATTATTTTATCTCTCTTGCTTGCGCTCAACTTTTAAATTTGACCCCAGAGAAGCTAAACTTTGAATTATTGGTTGAAACTTCGTTAGTAGAAACCTTCATTACCTACACTGTTTATAAATCTTGTTGATTCAAATCGACACTTTCACGTTACCTATCGATCTTATCTCTTTGAAAATACTTGGCTTTGATGTGATTTTAGGAATCGATTGGTTAACTACTCATCATTGCCAAAATTGATTATTTTCGTAAGGTTGTTAGCTTTCATATTCCTAACCAACCTGTTATGAAAATTCAAGCAACCAAACCACTAAAGTTAATCACTGTTATATCAAGCCATAAGTAAAGAGCCCCGAGCCTTTTGCTGGTGACTTCCAAGTCTTGGGATGCACCGAAGCCAGACTTTCCATAGGTGACGGTGTGAATGACGATGGCAAATTGATAGGTATCAATGTGACGTGTTATCCAAGTCTTGGACGAGGGTCACAATTTTGAATGATATTTCTATTGTTAATAAATTTCCTGGCGTATTCTTGAAGACTTCTTAGCCTAACCCTAGAGCGTGAAATCAAATTTTGTATTGACCCTAGTACAAAACCCATTTCTAAAACCCTCAAATATTTCTTTACCTAAAACGATCTTATAATGTGCCAAAGACGTTGGCTCGAGCTGTTGAAGATTACAATCATACCATTCAATATCATTGTGGAAGAGAGAACGTGGTAGTTGACGTGAAGAGTAGAAGATCGTATGCGTTTACGAGTGCGATGTTGTTTACACAAAAATCCATTTCGTATAACTTACAAATGATGAAGATAGAGTTAAAGACTCTAGGGACCCACGTGAAGATAACAAATATACGAGTAGAATCGACTTTAATCGATAAAGTTAATACCGCTCAAGCTACAGACCCGGAGCTGATAAATATGAAGAAGAAGGTTCAAGAAGGCGTTATCTCAACCCTCGATTTAATTGGCCCATTTGAAATCCTTGATCGAGTAGGAACTGTGGCCTATAGACTCGTTTTACCGCCAAGTATATCGCATGTTCATAATATTTTTCACGTATCGTTGTTAGTAAAAACTTAGTCTTGGGGGACTTTGGAGCCAAATTTCAGAATAATTAATGAATCTGAAAAATTATGAAATCATAGGGGTTTTATAGAGCATGTTACAAGCTTTTAATAGCCTCAAAAACGGACTAATTCCAATAACGGATGAAGAAGTTATGAAGATTTGAAGTATGTGTGTCAAAAGTTGCAAAATCTGGAAAATTGGAGTTAAGTGCCAAAGGTTAAGCACCTAGGCACTAGGCTCGACGCTTAGAATCTGTTCTTGGGCGCCTAGGCGCTTGCCTAAGGCCAAATTTTGGCGCCTAGGCGCTGGTCAAGTGTTAAGCAAAAATCTATCCGGACGTCCTTTAGTAAACCAGGCATAACTTTTTTATACAAACTCCGATTGAGGTGATTCAGGATGATTCAAAAAGATAACGAGTAGATCTAAAACTTTCATTCTTTATATTTTGAGATTTGAGGTCGGTATCAAGGCCTAAAATGGCTATTTTAGGGACTGATGTGCATTCGAGAGGCAACGGAGGAATCGGGCACGCACGTATTTAACGTGTAATGTTTTTTGCCGATAAAAGTATTCAAGGTATCTTCATCTCTTGGCAGATACAGTACGTACGTAAATTTTGAGGGCGAAATTTCATAAGGAGGGGAGATTGTGAGACCCCAGATTTTATGAATAAAGATTTAAATGTCTAAAAATATTTTTTTTGAATATTATGGTGTGGATTTGATATAATATTATAGTTGTGGGTAATATTTACAAATTTTGTAAAGTAAGCAAGTGGTTATATAATATTCGATTGGTCGGGAAATATTCGTTTTAACAGGGAATATTCGTATTGACGACACAATCATCAAAGTGGATCCCACAACCAAGTATTATCGTAGTAAAGAAAACGATGTAATTATCTTTTATTAAAAATAACGGTGAAAGTGTTACCGTTAAAACTGTTGAACTACCCGGTAGTAAAAGTACAGTAATACGCGTAGTTGCATAGTAGCACACGGTAATTGTTATTGATGCTTATGTGAGAAGTCACTCAGTTATACTCAATTATTGCTACAATAATTGTTGCATCATATCTCTCATATTATTGATTTAATTATTGTTACAGTATCATTTACATAATATAATATATTTTTAAATAAATAATTAAGACGACAAAGTTATTCATATTATTAAATTGCAATATTTACAATGTCTAGAAGTTACATCAATGAAAGGTTTGGTCACCTAATTGCGTGTTAATAAGGAGAAATCCTTATCGAAAAAGCCCCGCTTTCCTGGAACGACCCGATTGTTAAATATTATGAATTATAATATTAATGATGAATAAGTTCGTATTGATTAAAGATGAAATTGATAGTTCCATTGTGTTGGAATTATTAGTGTTAGTGAAAATTGACATTTATTTCAATAATAATTGATGTCTGGAGGTTATATTGACCAATCGGGTAATTAACCGAATAAATGAGCAATTAATTGCCATTGATTCACATGATTATAACTATTTGTTCACATGTGTGTACTATTTATTCACATTCATTTACTATTAGGGGAGTTGGTGCAAGATTGATAATACTTGCACGACTAAGTTAAAAATGGAGGTATAGATGGAGGTACTATACTGTAATTCGTATTTTCACATGTCTAGAACTATTGATTCACATGATTTACTATTAGGAGAGATGATACAAGTTTGATAATACTTGCAGGACTAAATTAAAAATGAAGGAAAAGAGGAAGATATTATATTGTAATATTTCGAGCCCCAAAACGTGCAATTATCGAAAATATATTTTCCTATAAATAGAAGCTCATTCTTCCTTCATTTCTCACCAATTCACTAAAGCTATTAAGCAATTATTATATAGAGAAATTATAGAGAGAAAGAAGAAGAGAGGTCTGCTACCTCACTATTCTAGTATCCAGTCTTCTTCTAAGGTAAGGGGTATTATTTCTTTCGTATTCATGAAGAGAGCTTCTGTTATTCCATTCTTTATTATTATGTTGGAATAACTTGTCTATGCGAAGTACCGCATACATGGTGAAATTCTTCTGTTATTCCATTCTTTATTATTATGTTGGAATTACCCGCCATCTTAAGTACCGCATACATGGTGAAATTTTTTGTTATTCCATTCTTTATTATTACATTGGAATATCCCATGCATGCGTATTACGCATGACACAGTTCCATTATTTATTATTACATTGGAATAACTTTATACATCCAATACCGCATACATGGTAAATTCTCGTTGTTATTCCATTCTTTATTATTCTATTAGAATATCTCATCTGCGTGCGTATTACGCATTTGACACGGTTCCATTATTTATTATTACGTTGGAATAACTTTCGCATCATGCTAAGTACTACATATATGGTGAATTCGGTTGTTATTCCATTCTTTATTATTCATTGGAATATCACATGCATGCAGATTACGCATGACCTGGTTCCATTCTTTATTATTCTGTTGGGAATAACCTGTCTGTGCGGTCTATTGCATGCATGGTGAATTATTCTGTTATTCTATTTTTTATTATTCTGTTGGAATAACTTGTCTATGTGGATTACCACATGCATGGTGAATGATCCTTTGTATTCATTCCTTATTAAATTATGGAAATGATATGTCTACGTGGATTACCGCATGGCAGGTGAAAATTCATTTGCACTTCATATATTCTATTATACTCAGTTGGTTAAAGTTTTGGCTTCTATACTCCATGAAACTAGTAGAATATCTTGGATATTTGCGCTTCATCCAGTATCTTTTCATGAAAATATTCTTCTGAGCATTCTTGAATTTTACTCCATAAAGCAGTATCATGTTGACAATTTGGACATAATTGATTTTAGGATAAATTAACTTATAAATCTTTAAAATTTATTCTTGAACTTATTTTATTGAATTATTATGTCATTGTCAGCATCCTCATACTTATATTGTGATGAAAGTCATCTTTGGCTTACGTGCATAGATGGACTTGGTATGATTATGACTAGAGATTATTCAAAGATAATCATGACACGTAATGTTATAAATGATGTGGTAAAAGTCCTCGATTGGCTGTGAAGTGCATTGATGGACGCTTTTTGTATGATTATGACCGTGGATTATTCGGTATAGTCGTGACCATTGATGATTTAATGAATATTCTTAGCTTTTGTAGTGCGGGGATGACTCGATGATGTGTTTTATTTATTGTCGAGAGTCAACGATAAAAATTGATGAAAACATTTTAAATCATAGAAGATAGTAGATATTATGCTCTACTTGATTCTTCTAATGGATTGATTATTCACCGCAGATTAAACTTGATGTCTATTGTATTTTATCAGTTTAACATTGTTGAAGGCTAATGATAATTTATCCTGCATTATCTTAGTCATAATATTTCTTACTGGGCTAGTTGAGCTCACCCTTTTGCTTTCATTGTTCTTTTCAAGAAATGAGAACATAGCAGGGACTAGTCGGGATCTGGTGATGGTCGAGATGATAACATTAGTAGTCCTCACTATTCTATGAAATAGTGTGAAAATAAATATATTGAGGACTTATTTTGAGTTTGAATAATTGCCACAGAAGATAATATTTGTATTAAAACTCACATTTCATGTTGTATATTTAAGGTTGTATTTAGATTACGTATCATGTATTTGGCGACTTAGAATAGGTGATGTATACCTATTTTGGGGCGTCACACTTGGTTCCCAGCTCGACATAATTGCTCCAGTCAAGTACTAAGATAGAAATATAGATTTTCCAAGCAAAAAATTTTGTTGGGAGTATCATGTTTCAGCTCAATTTGATTCTTTTAGTCACTATTTCAAGATTGAGAGGTTTATCATCTTGTGTGGTTATTTTGAACAGAAAAAGTTGTTCTATATATGGTGCACCTTTTTTTCTAAGTTAACTGACTATTGTTTTGTTACTGATTTTGTGCATCTTTAATAACCGTCTATTACTCTGTCTTGTGACTAAAGATACAAATTTTTTTCTTCAAAAAGGAGATAAAAAAAGATAGGTACATAAAGCAAAGAGGAAATATGACATTTAGTAAGGTTTATTAGTATAAATGAAAATATGTCATTTAGTAAGGTTTATTAGTATAAGAACATAAAAGTATTTATCATTTTATATAAGGTTATTAAAGATATTTATTATATGTCACAGTATATGTCATTTTAGTACTTATCATTTTAGTATATATTACAGTGAATTGTTTATAAAAACATAAAAGTACTTATCATTTTAGTATATGTCATAGTGAATTATATACGGTTATTAAAGATAAATTTAAAAAAATTTATTCTCTTCTATTATACAGTGCCTTCAGGCACGGGTTAAATAGAAGAGAATAAATTATTTTGAGATGGCATGTTGAAGTGGATACCCGTTGTCTCCTTTGTTGCTATTGTCTCGGTGGAGTTGAGTATTTGTGTTTGTCTAGGTTTATCTACTTTGATATGGATAGATATAGAGAGCTACCCATTTATTAGTATGGTATGCGAAGACCCTAAGTTTGGAAGAAATTTGGGGCTTTGGTTATACCGGTTCAGTCCTTTTCTTCATACTTTTTTGCCTAACCATGTAAAATTAACTTGAAAGTCTCCTCTATTTATAGAATAGAAGTAAGATAAGAGATGGCATACTGGAAAATGTGGGATGTATTTAAAATTTGGTGTGACTTCCTTACATGCAGTAGTGGTCATTCAATGTAGGACTTATTAAACAATGTGGGAGTGGGACTTATTTGACAATGGCCTAAGCTTTTATCTGCATTAATTTCTTTGGCATTCATTAAAATGGCTTGTATACAGTGTTCTAAAAGTCCCCGCCTAGACTCTAGGTGCCCCGCCTAGGCGCTAGGCCCCCTTGACGCCTAACCTAGTCCCAGACGCCAAAAAAATCCCTCTAGAAAATTAGGTGGGGACTAGGTGTGGTCTACGCGAATAGGTTTTTTATTATTTTAATAACAACCCAAACTAGATTTTAATATATTTATTTTTATAATGATTTACTATATTCATAATACATGTTGTAGCATATCAAATCACAACAAAAAGTGAACAATATCAAGTCAAAATTGATAATTTTATTATAGTTGTACTTTTTTGAACTTGTACCAACTTCAAATTATATAAATGATGATACATTTGTATTATTTAATTTAATTCAATATAATTCTTAAATTTATGTTTAGTTTCTTAAGTTTTAATATTGAATTAAATTCTTGAAATTTTAAATTTTATTATTTAATAGCAATGTTGTTTATGAATACAACTAATACGTTAAAAATATGTTTAAATTTTGAACAATTGCATGTTTGTGTTTGAACTTTGACATTAGTAATATAGATATTTATTTGAACTTTAAGCAAAAGCCTTTATTATCTTTATTATAGATTTTTTTGCTTTATATTATTGTTTTGTTTGGATAAATATAAGATAAAATATTAAAATTGGCTTAAAATAAAAAATCCCGCCTAGGCCCCCTAGGCGCTAGGCCCTCCTCGACCGCCCGCCTCCCGCCTCCCGCCTAGCGTCTTTTAGAACATTACTTGTGTATGTCCATTACAGTGGATGACATTCCTTAATCATATATACAATGAATCATTACAGTGGATTTAATGTGTCTGCTATTGAGCCAGGAGGAGTGGCCCCAACACAAACTGAATTCATGCATTTCAATGTGGATTCTTTCCAACTCTCTCACTTTTCAGATCAAAATCAATATCTGGACCTTTTGACTACTGAAAAAGAGGGGAGATTGATGTTGAAGAACAAGGCTCCGAGGTGGCATGAACAACTCCAATCTTTGGTGTCCGAATTTTAATGGGCGGGTGACAATGGCTTCAATGAAGAATTTTCAGCTAGTCGCGGGTGTGGAGAATGGAGCTGTTGGGCTAGAGCCTGAGAATGTTGTTCACCAGTTTGGAAAAGTGGGAAAAGATGTGTTCACCATGGATTATCAGTATCCAATTTCCGCATTTCAGGCATTTTCCATCTGTACGTCTTAGCAGCTTTGACACCAAAATTGCTTGTGATTACTTACAAAAAGGTGCGTTCCCATAAACCCATCTCTTAACTGATAAGTGTCAACACCCATTTCAATGTTTTTTTTCATTATGGTACTTCCATCCAAAAAGTTAAGACATCATTAACTAATATTGAATTAATAATACATATAATTTAAAGATGCAACATCAATGATAAAATAAGAAGGTAACACTATTATTTACTTCAAGATAATAAGTAATCAAAATATTATTATGTAATATAGGGATGCAAATACCAATTTAGACTCTTATCAAATTCACTGTAATGATACTAATAAATGCCAAGGAAATCACATAAGGGAACTTATGACACCATCTCACATAACTTATTTCTAAGTCCCACATTGATTAAATTATAAAAATTTAAGAAAATTTTCTTTATAAAAACACAACCAAGTGAAGCCCTTAGTATTTAGTTGTCTCTGAGTCCCATATTAGTTGAATTGGTAAAACTTTATGGAAGTTTTCCTTATAAAATGATTACCATGTAGTAATGACTACCAATTGGGCCGAATTTTGGCTTAAAGTGTGACACCCCCAAAATAGGTATACACCACCCATCTTGAGTCGCCAAATACATGGTACAAAATTCAAATACAACTTAATTATACAACAATCGTGTAAAATACGATAAAACATAATCTAAGAGTTTTAATAAGAATACTGTCATCTAGACAATATCCACACTCAATGGAGTCCTCATTAGTAGTGAGGACTACTAATGCTATCATCTGGACCATCACTCCGTTTCCCGACTAGTCCCGGCTACGTTCTCATTTCCTGAAGAGAACAGTGAAAGAAAGTGTGAGCTCAACTAGGCCAGTAAAAAATATTATGACTACTATAATGCAGAATAAATTATCATTAGTCTTCAACAATGTTAAGCTGATAAAATATAATAGACATCAAGTTTAACTGCAGTGGAATAAGCAATCCATTAGATGAGTCAAGTAGTGTATGATATCTACTATCTTCTATGATTTAAAATGTTTTCATCAATTTTTATCGCTGAGACTCAGCTTAATAAATAAACCACATCATCGAGCCATCCCTGCACTACGGGCCAAGGATATTCATTAAATCATCAATGGTCATGACTATACCGAATAATCCCTGGTCATAATCATACCAAAAACTATCTATGAATGCACTACAGGCTACTGAGGACTTTTACCACATCATTTATAACATTACAGGTCATGATTATACCGAATAATCCCTGGTCATAATCATACCAAGTCCATCTATGCACGTAAGCTATAGATGACTTTCATCACAATATAAGCATGAGGATAATGACAATGACATAATAATTCAATAAAACAAGTTCAAGAATAAATTTTAAAGATTTATAAGTTAATTTATCTTGAAATCAATTACGTCCAAATTGTCAACATGATACTGCTTTGTGGAGTAAAATTCAAGAATGCTCAGAAGAATATTTCCATGAAAAGATACCGGATGAAGCGCAAATATCCAAAATATTCTACTAATTTCATGGAGTATAGAAGCCAAAATTTTAACCAAATGAGTATCATAGAATATATGAAATTACAAATGGATTTTCACCGCCATGCGGTAATCCACGAGAGATGCATCATTTCCACAATTTAATAAGGAATGAATACGAAGGATCATTCACCATGCATGTGATAATCCACATAGACAAAGTTATTCCAACATAATAATAAAGAATGGAACCGTGTCATGCCAGAATCCGCACGCATGTGATATTCCAACAAAATAATAAAGAATGGAATAATGAAGAATTCACCATGCATAATGATAGACCGCATGCATATGAGTTATTCCAATGTAATAATAAAGAATGGAACTAGCTTTCAGCGTAATACGCATGCATGTGATATTCCAATGTAATAATAAATAATGGAATAACAAAGAATTCACCATGTATGCGATAATCTTACGCATGAGTTATTCCAATGTAATAATAAAGAATGGAACTGTGTCAGCGTAATCCGCACAAACATGATATTCCAAATGTAATAATAAAGAATGGAATAACAAAGAATTCACCATGCATGCGATAGATCAAGATGTAGACGAGTTATTCCAATGAGAATAATAAAGAATGGAACCACGTCTAGCGTAATCCGCACAGACAAGATATTCCAACAGAATAATAAAGAAAGGAATAACAGAATAATTTCACCATGTATGCGGTACTTCACATAGATAGGTTATTCTAACATAATAATAAAGAATGGAATAACAGAAGCTTTCTTCATGAATACGAAATAAATAATACCCCTTATCTTAGCAGACTTCTCTTCTTCTTTCTCTCTATAATTTCTCTCTATAATAATTGCTCTATAGCTTTAGTGAATTGGTGAAAAATGAAGGAAGAATGAGCTTCTATTTATAGGAAAATATAGTTTTGATAATTGCACGTTTTGGGGCTCGAAATATTACAGTACAAAATACCTTCAACTTTTCTTTCATTTTTAATTTAGTCCTGCAAGTAATATCAAACTTGCATCACTTCCCCTAATAGTAAATAATGTGAATCAATAGTTCAATCATGTGAATTAATAGTTATAATCATGTAAAAATACGAATTATAGTATAGCACCTCCATCTATACCTCCATTTTTAACTTAGTCATGCAAGTATTATCAATCTTGCACCAACTCCCCTAATAGTACAAGAATGTGAATAAATAGTACACACATGTGAACAAATAGTTATAATCATGTGAATTAATAGCAATTAATTACTCCTTTATCTGGTTAATTACCCAACTGGTCAGTATAACTTCCAAACATCAATTAATATCGAAATAAATGTCGATTTCCACTAACACTAATAATTCCAACACATTGGAACTATCAATTTCATCTTTAATCAACACGAACTTATTCATCATTAATATTATAACTCACAATATTTATCAACCAGGTCGTTCCCAGGAAAGAAGGGGCTTTTCGATAAGGATTTCTCCTTATTGGCGCGCAATTAGATGACCAAACCTCTCATTGACAAAACTTCTAGACATTGTAAATATTGCAATTTAATAATATGAATAACTTTGTCGTCTCAATTATTGATTTAATAATATATCATATAATGCGAGATGATCTTGTGACAATAATCGAATCAATAATATAAGAGATATGATGCAACAACCATCGTAGTAATAATTGAGTATAACCGAGTGACTTCGCACATAAGCATCAATAATTAATACCGTGTGCTCTTACGCAACCACGCCAGACATCGTATTTTTTACTACCGTGTGTAGTCAACGGTTTAGCAGTAAAACTTTTGCCGTTATTTTTATAAAAAGATAATTATGTCATTTTCTAACTACGATAATACTTCCGTTGTGGGGTCCACTAATGATTGTGCTTGTCGCATTTAATATTCCCTGTTAAAACGAATATTCCCCGACCAATCGAATATTATTTAACCACTTGCTTACTTTGCAAAATTTATAAATATTACCCACAACTATTATTCAATTTAAATTTCAATTATTGTTGAACCTTGTAAGACTAGCGAACCCTTATTGATTCGACTAGTCCATAGTTGATGAACGTTCTAAATTTCAGAACCTTTGTTGAGCTGATCCAAACCAAAATTCCTTTGGTGCGAACTCTAATGTCAAACTGAGATGAACAACCCTATTATAGGGGATTAATTACGCTTTAGCGTTAAGATATTGTGTGCAGATGATAGTACTAAGGGTCGATCCCCCAAAGCACGTAGAAGAAGAGTCCATAGTCTTACGATCATTAAAGGTTTCAAGTATAAACACTTGACAACCTAGGACATAGTTGTCTTATGACCCTCAGAAGTTCTTTTGATTCTTGTTATTCATTCTTGATTCAAAAACCGAGTTTTCTTGTTACAGAAGTCTTAATTCACTCGCATGTTATTATATTGTTGTTCCATTATTATATTTGTGGGTATTTGTGTTCACTCATACGTAATAATAACATTGCAGTTAAGAACGAAAGGTCCGACGAGCCTTCTACTATCAAAGGCAAGGGCAAGATTAACAAATGATGAAGACTTGTTGTTATGTGATTATGTATTCATGTTTCAGACTTATGTTAATGTTATGTAAGACTATTACTTGTTTATATTTCCGTATTTGAGATTTAAGGTTAGTATGACCTGGGATTTATGTATTTAATTCAGATGATGTAACTCCTTAAGGAGATGATTTATTTCTATCTATTGCTTGGTTTTCATTTATATTGGGTAGATAGATAGATGATATTTGTGCAGTGAACACAAAATCCTGTGGAATTGAAGTACTCGAATTTGGGGATGTCATAAGTTGGTATCAAAGCTGTAGGTTATGAACCTTAGGTGGGGGAAACAACCTTAGGTAGTAGCCTTATAGGAGATCGAGAACCTAGTGGTGGTAAACTTTTATCGAGTTCTAAGAAATGAATTCCTTAATTCATTAACGATAATAAAAGACTTTATGTGCTTATGTGATAAACTTATGTGCTCGCGAGTATCGATTAGTAATCTAAAACTTAAAACTGTGACTCCCCTAAAACAGGTATACATCACCCATCTTGGGTTGCCAGATACATGGTACATAAATCAAATACAGAATAAATTATCGTTAGCCTTCAACAGTGGTAAACTGATACAATATAACAAACATCAAGTTTAACAACAACGGAACAAGCAATCCATTAAAAGAGACAAGTAGAGAATAAAATCTACTATCTTTTATGATTTAAAAGGTTTTTCATCACTTTTATCGCTGAGACTCAGCTTAATAAATAATCCACATCATCCCTGCACTACGGCCAAGGATATTTGTAAGACCCCGAAATTTTTTTAAATAAAAAGGAATTTCCTTTATTTATTATTTTGAAATAGTAAGGGTTGATTTGATTAATGTGGATAGTTAAGGGTTAAATATGCAAATATTTCAAAATAAGCAAGTGGTTATAAAATATTCATTTTGTTTGGGAATATTCGTTTTGGTCGTGGAATATTTAAATGCTTGGGAATATTAAATTACGGCCAAGCAGACCATGTGTGGGCCCCATAACGGAAAAGCGATTGGATGAAGAAAACGACAAATATAAGTTGGTTAAAAATAACGGCGTAGTTGTTACCAATTAAGACTGTTGGAATATCTATTGGTTAAAATACAAGAATACGCGTGGTTATGACAAAGAAGATACCAGTATTGCATAAAGATTGTTGAATTATTGATCCTTACACGAAGAAGGCACTACTACTCAATAATTTTACAAAGTGAATTCTCGCTCAATATTTTATTTTATTGATTCAATAATTCTTTGCGTTGATATTTTATATTATTGTTGTTCAATAATTGTCACTACACATTATCTCCATTATCGGATCAATAATTCATATTATTTAAATAATATTATTAGATAGCATTATTGGCAATGTCTAGAAAGTTCTCATCAAGGAGAGGTTTGGTCACCTAATTCAATGGCGCCAAGAAGGAGAAATCCTTATCGGAAAGCCCTCTTTCCAGGAACTACCGTCATTATAATTGTGATTACGTAATATTATTTGTGAATAATTAATTATTGATTCATATGATAAAGAAATATTTATTTTATGTGGATATAAATGATGGATTTATTTATGTGGTTATAAATGAAGAAATTATTGTTGAGGTGTTTTATCAAGATTTTACCAGTATCGAGGTATTAAAAATTAAATCGGGGGTTTTGTGATATATTCATGGGATTATAATTTTTAATCCGACCGTTGGATTGTGGTAATTTTGGGTATGTTATACATACATAAGTTGAGTATATGTCCACAAATTTTGAACCGTTAAAATGCACTAATGATTTGTTATGAATTTTAAGAGGTGTCTCGATTCGAAAATTAGGGTTATAATTGATTTTGGTGGAAAATTCTAGAATTGAGTGGGCCCCACTTGTGGTTGGTGAAGAAATGTGCTGAATTTTATTTCAAATGTGGTGGGTGGCAATAGTAGCGGTAAAGCCATCAGTAAAGTAGCTTGTCGTCAAGTCTGCCTTTGCGGGCTAACATTTTCCTATAAATAGAGGGCTAAGTTAGAATTGAAAATCACACGTAAACAAAGTTTTCTCTCTCTCTCTATATTATTGAGCGTATTTTGTGAGTATTTAGATACTTTGAGAGATTTATTGATCAAGTTTCATTCAAAGATCACTTCCGACCTTTCCTTAGAAAGTAATCGATTCTTTGAGGTAAGGGATATTATTTTTTTCAGTAATGATATTATTTCTTCAATATCATTATCTTTTGAAATGTTGATCCGAGGTTTTATCAAATTTGGAACTTTTTCATGTGGGTTACTATTCATGAGTTACTATTCACGAGTTACTATTCATGAGTTACTATTCACGAAGTTACTATTCACGAAAGTACTATTCATGTAAGCGTGAAAATATTTTTTGTGGAATTTCTATCTTTTGGTGTCTGAGTTACTATTCACGATATACGGACTATTCACGATACCAAGACTATTCACGATATCTGAACTATTCACCAAAAATAAAATTTCTTCTTTTCGTCCAAAATATCTATTCCGGATACTAGCTTTGATTGTATCCATGTTTTGATCATTCTTGAATTTTACACCACTATGATTATTTTGAGGTATTGTTGGACATGGATAAAACAAAGTACGAATCATTAATCCTTAATCCTTGTCATTTTGTTTCACTTTGGATTCGATTCTTTAAAATATTTTCATCATCCTCGGTCTTAAATGATGATATTATTGAATATCTTTGGCACCAGTAGAAAAAGATGAATGATTTTGAAGAATATCTTTGGCACAGAAGTGCAAAGATGAGCAGTGTTTAAATGAATATGACCAATCGATGAATATCTTTGGCTGTAGTGCAAAGATGAACAGTGTTGAGATGAACATGACCGATTGATGAATATCTTTGGCACCAGTGCAGTAAAAGATGAATATTTGATTTGAGATGAATATTGATTGATGTTACAGGATAAAATATTGATGATGGACCGTTAATTCATAGATTATAGTAGATTTCATTCTCTACGTAACTCTTCTATGAATTATTATTTCATTGCGAATATTGATCTCGAAACTTGTTGTCTATTGTATTCTATTAAATTTTTCCCGTTGAAGACTAACGATAATTTGTTGTATATTATCTTAGTCATAATATTCTTTCTTGAGCTAGTTGAGCTCACCCTTTTCCTTTTGTTCCATTCTTCTCGGGAGGCGAGAATATAGCGAAGTATTTAGCCCGTGGGTATGGAATGAAGGATTTAGAAAGGATTGTTTAGTAGTCCTCACCATTTTTGTAAAATAATGTATCAATAAATGTGATGAGGATTTATTTGAGTATAAATATTGTCTAGAAGATAATATTTGTATTTAAACTCACAGTTTTTCTTTTGTAATAATAAAGATGTAGTTGTTTCTGTACCATGTATTTGGCGACTCAGAATGGGTGTTGTGTATACCTATTTTGGGGCGCCACACGGTTGGTATCGAGCTTAGGATATGATCTCTGGCATGAGATCTGGGGAATAGAACTAGGAGGGGAGAGCGAGTAAATCCTTCGCAAGTGTGTCCTACCTAAGCTTATTTGTTAGTTGGTCAAGATATAGGGATATTATGTGATATATTGATTTCCTTAATTAACCCTTGTTTTATGACATGATTTGAGAATGTCGAATCGAGAATATTAATGATTGGAGTAAATGAGACCGTGGAGATGCTGTGATTTTACCAACGAGGAGAACGTGTAACAGTCAGTGGGCAATGTTCCTCCTGTGAACAACACCATGGAGCGAGATGATGAACGAGGGGATGTTTAGAAGTTTTTGCAGTTCATGCAAAATCGCACGAGGAGACTCGTGTTCAAAATATGAGGAGGAAATGATAGCAATTCACGGGTTGTCACAAACAAGCACAGTTCAAAGAGTTGGGACCACCGAATTTAAGGGAAAGCCGATCCGATCAGCCGGCGGAAACATGGGTCAAACAAATTACCAAGATATTCGATGTCTTGGGATGCACGGAGGAACAGAAGGTTCCATTCGCCACCTTTATGTTACGTGGCGAGGGCAGACTCATCGGTGGGAGTCTCGTGAAGCGTACTCCATCCAAACCAAGACTCAAAGATGTCTTGGGAGACGCTTTCAGAGACTATTTAATGACAAATACTTCCACGAAAGTGTTCGCTATATGAAGGAAGTGGAGTTCATCGATTAGAGCAAAACAACATACGCGGTGTCTCAAGACGAGGCAAAGTTTGCAGAGTTATCCAGTTTTGCACCTCATTTGGTGGAGAATGAGGAACGTATGACGCGGATGTTTCTTAGAGGTTTGAAACCCTAATACGCCAAGATCTCATTTCTCATAAACTTTCTCTTTATTCAGATGTTGTAAACAGGCTCAATTATTAGAAAGCGAGATAACGAGTACTACCAATCGAGGGACCATAACCAGGATCACTCGTAGATGGCGGTCAACAGAATAATGATAACTCGGAGAAAAGAAAGAGACGGGATGTAAATGGTAACCACTCTGGTGGTAATCATGGGTGAAAAAATAAGAAGCGAGTCAGAGGAGATTTTAAAAAAGAGGAGATTTAACAACGACTATGTGAAGACGACAAGCACAAGAAAGAATCGGTTCTGGGTGGAGGAGAACGACCACCGGCCATATGCTACAAATGCGGAAAAGAGGGACATATCGGTCAAACCGCCCACAACAGATTCAAGGTATGCTATAGTTGTGGAAAGGAAGGACATATCGCCGAGATTGTACGTTAGCGAAACCTAGTTCAATGGGGACGGTGACTCAAAAGATCCGTCCGAGAAAAGTCAAAGTCAACGATTCCGGGAAGAGCGTTTGTTGTGATCGGTCATAATGCGAGAACCCAAACGAGGTGATCACGGGTAAGCTATTTATAAATTCTTGCTAAGTTTATACCTTACTTGATCTAGGGGTATACCCATTCATTTATCTCTCCCGCATGTGCTCAACGCTTAAACTTGACTCGGGAGAAATTAGACTTTGACCTATCTGTGGAAACTCCGTTTAGAGAAACTTTCATCACATCCAATCGCTTATAAATCTTGTTTGATTCAAGTTGGCACCATCACCTTAATTCGTTGACCTTATCTCTTTAAAGATACTTGCTTTTGATGTGATTTTAGGGATTGATTGGTTAACTACTCATCATGCCAAAATTGATTGTTTTCGTAAGGTTGTTAGTTTTCATATTCCTAACCAACCCGTTGTACGAATTCAAGCAACTAAACCATTAAAATCAATCACTATCATATCTAATCATAAAGCTATTCGCTTATTGAAAAACGGATGTCAAGCTTTCTTAGCCCATGTTATGGATTTGAATAAAGACACGTCAAATTTGAATAATATTCCCGTTGTTATTGACTTTCCGACGATTTCAGAAGAACTTCCTTGCCTACCCCGTAACGTGAAGTTGAATTCTTTATTGATCTTGAACCCGTACAAAGCCCATTTCTAAAACCCCATATCGAATGGCTCTATTGAACTTCAGGAGTTAAAGGTCCAACTACGTGAATTGTTGGACATCGGTTTCATTCGCCCCTAGTACATCTCCTGGGGTGCTCCCTGCTTTATTTGTAAAAAGAAAGACGGAGTATGCGACTTTGTATCGACTATCGGGAATTGAACCATGTCACCATCAAGAATAGGTATCCTCTACCTCGTATTGATGACTTGTTTGACCGATTCTGCAAGGGCACAATTCTTTTCAAAAATCGATCTTCGATTCGGATATCATCACTGAAAATTAGAATCGAGGATATTCCAAAGACCCGCCTTCGTAACTCGGTATGGGCATTATGTAATTCTTAGTCATGTCTTTCGGACTAACTAATGCTCCTGCGGCTTTCATGGATATGATGAACCGAGTATTCAAGGAATATTTGGATCATTCGTTGTTGTCTTTTATTGATGACATCCTTATATATTCCAAAAGTCGTGAAGATCATGAGCACCATTTGAAGTCGGTACTCAAAGGCTTCGTGAAAACCAACTATATGCCAAATTGAAGAAATGCGAGTTCGGCTTGAGGAAGTAGCCTTTCTTGGGCATGTGGTGTCAAAACATGGAGTATCTGTTGATCCGCCAAGATTGAAGCAATACAAAGTGGGAGCAACCGAAGTCGGTGGATGATCAAGCACGAAGCTTTTTGGGCTTAGTGGTTATTATCGGAGATTCGTGGAAGGGTTTTCTCGAATCGCTACTCCATTAACTCAAATTTAACTCGGAAGGATACAAAATTCGTTTGGAATGAAGAATGCGAGAAGAGTTTCCAAGAGCTTAAGAGGAGACTTATTTCTAAGACTGTTTCTAACAATACCATCCGGTTCGGATGGATTTGTTATCTACAAATGATGCTTCGTGCAAAGGGTTAGGATGTGTTCTCATGCAACGTGGGAAAGTCATAGCCTATGCCTCATGACAACTTAAAGAGTATGATGAGAGGAATTATCCTACTCATGATCTAGAGTGGCAATAGCATTTTCGCTTAAAGATATGGAGGCACTATCTATACGGGGAGAAAGTAGAGATATATTCGCACCATAAAAGCCTTAAATATTTCTTCACTCAAAAGAACTCAACATGCGAATGACGCTGGCTCGAGCTATTGAAAGACTACGACCACACTATTCAATACCATCCCGGTAAAGTTTAACGTGGTATTTGACGCATCGAGTAGAAGATCATATATGCGGAACGAAAAGCGATGATGTCAAGTATACGAGAAGAGCCAACTTTAATAGAAAAAGTTAAGGTTGCTCAAGCAAGCCACCGACCCGTGAGTCGGCGCGTATGAAGAAGAAAGTACAAGAAGAGCTATTAGGGCGAGAATTGATGAAGAAGGAATACTTGAGTCCACTCTAGACTTTGTGTTCCTAACGACTCACGATTTGAAGTACAAGATTATGATGGAGGCACACAATACACCATTTGCAATCCATCTCGAAGTACTAAAATGTATCGTGATCTTCGACATACATTTTGGTGGAATAATATGAAGAGAGAGATTGCAAAGTTTATCTCGATGTGTTTAACTTGCCAACGTGTAAAGGCGGAGCATCTAGTACCTAAGGGTCCGTTGCAACCACTTGAGATTCCGGAATGGAAGTGGGAACACATTACCATGGATTTCACACGGGTCTTCCTACGGTTTCTCAAGGCATCAATGCTATTTGGGTTATTGTTGATAGATTAACCAAGTCTGCTCATTTCTTGCCGATACGGGAGACTTATTCACTTGAACGTCTTGCTAGTATGTACGTAAATGAGATTGTGAGGTTGCATGGCATGCCCAGTATCCATAGTTTGGATCGTGACCCAAGATTCACTTCAAGATTTTGGGTTAGCTTGCAAAAAGCTATGGGCGCAGATTTGCGATTTAGTTAAGCATACCATCCCCAAAACCGGACGGACAATCGAGAGGACTATTCAAACTCTTCAAGATTTATTAAGACCGTGTGTCCTAGACTTCAAAGGCGAGTTGGGATAAGTATTTACCATTGGTGGAATTCTCCCACAACAATGCTTATCGAGCAAGTATAGGTGTGGCTCCATTCAAGCATTATATGGACGAAAATGTCGTTCTCCAATATGTTGGGATGAGGTGGGTGAAGCAACATTGTTGGGACCCGAAGTTAGTACGTATATACTCACCTAAAAGATCCAAATAATTCGACCAACGTATACAAACGGCTCAAGATCGACAAAAGAGTTATGCGGATCTTCATCGAAAGGACGTGGAATTTAATGTAGGGATTATGTATTGTCATGAGTTGCTCCATGGAAGGAGTTACAAGATTTGGGAAGAGAGGAAAGCTCAATCCACGATTTATTGGTCCATTTCAAATTCTCGACCGAGTAGGAAATGTAGCCTATAGACTTGCATTACCTCCGAGTATGTCTCGTGTTCATAATGTGTTTCACATATCCGCAGACTCGTAAATATGTGAAAGACCGAACCACATTATTGAAAGTTAGAACCAGGACGAGATAGCCAAGACTTAACGATGAGGAGGTACCTATCAAGATCTTGGATAGGAAGGAGCATGTCCTACGCAGAAAGGTCATACCACAAGTTAAAGTTTTGTGGAGGAATCATGCTATAGAGGAAATGACTGGGAATTGGAAACGGAAATGAAAGCGGTATCCTCACCTTTTCAAACACAGTGTATCGACGCCAATTTCGAGGACGAAATTTCATAAGGAGGGAGGTTGTAAGACCTCAAATTTTTTAAATAAAAAGGAATTTCCTTTATTTATTATTTTGAAATAGTAAGGGTTGATTTGATTAATGTGGATAGTTAAGGGTTAAATATGCAAATATTTCAAAATAAGCAAGTGGTTATAAAATATTCATTTTGTTAGGGAATATTCGTTTGGTCGTGGAATATTAGATCGCTGTAGGGAATATTAAATACGACCTGTAGCGACCATGTGTGGCCCCATAACGAAAGCGATTGGATGAAGAAAACGACAAATATAAGTTGGTTAAAATAATTGGCAGTAAGTTGTTATTCACGTTAAGATCGTTGGAATACCCGTTGGTTAAAATACGATGAATACGCGTGGTTTGCAAGAAGACACTGCGGTATTCGCAAAGATTGTTGAATTATTGATCCTTACGTAAGAAGGCACTACTCAATAATTTTTACAGTGAATTATCGCTCAATATTTTATTTTATTGATTCAATAATTCTTTGATTGATATTTTATATTATTGTTGTTCAATAATTGTCACTACACATTATCTCCATTATCAGATCAATAATTCATATTATTTAAATAATATTATTAGATAGCATTATTGGCAATGTCTAGAAAGTTCTGTCAAGGAGAGGTTTGGTCACCTAATGCGGCGCCAAGAAGGAGAAATCCTTATCTGAAAGCCCCTCTTTCCAGGGAACTACTTTGGTCATTATAATTGTGATTCTGTAATATTATTTGTGAATAATTAATTATTGATTCATATGATAAAGAAATATTTATTTTATGTGGATATAAATGATGGATTTATTTATGTGGTTATAAATGAAGAAATTATTGTTGAGGTGTTTTATCAAGATTTTACCAGATTGGAGGTATTAAAAATTAAATCGTGGGTTTTTGATATATCATGGGGATTATAATTTTTAATCCAACCGTTGGATTGTGGTAATTTTTGGGTATGTTATACATACATAAGTTGAGTATATGTCCACAAATTTTGAACCGTTAAAATGCAACGAATGATTTGTTATGAATTTTAAGAGGTGTCTTATTGAAAATTAGGGTTATAATTGATTTTGGTGGAAAATTCTAGAATTGAGGGCCCCACTTGTGGTTGGTGAAGAAATGTGCTGAATTTTATTTCAAATGTGGTGGGTGGCAATAGTAGCGAGTGTAAAGCCATCGTGTAGCTTGTGTCAAGTCTGCCTTACGGCTAACATTTTCCTATAAATAGAGGCTAAGTTAGAATTGAAAATCACACCGTAAACAAAGTTTTCTCTTTCTCTCTATATTATCGAGCGTATTTTGTGAGTATTTAGATACTTTGAGATTTCTTTGTTCAAGACAAGTTTCATTCAAGATCACTTCCCGACCTTTCTTCCGGCATCGATTCTTTGAGGTAAGGGATATTATTTTTTTTCAGAATGATATTATTTCTTCAATATCATTATCTTTGAAATGTCGATCCCGAGGTTTTTATCAAATTTGGAACTTTTTCATGCTTCGGGGTTACTATTCATGAGTTACTATTCACGAGTTACTATTCATGAGTTACTATTCACGAGTTACTATTCACGAGTACTATTCATGAAGCGTGAAAATATTTTTGTGGAATTTCTATCTTTTGGTGTCTGAGTTCTTATTCACGATACTAAGACTATTCACGATACTGAGACTATTAACGATAATCGGAACTATTCACCAAAAAATAAAATTTCTTCTTTTTGTCCAAAATATCTATTCTGGATACTAGCTTTGATTGTATCCATGTTTTGATCATTCTTGAATTTTACACCACTATGATTATTTTTGAGGTATTGTTGGACATGGATAAAACAAAGTACTAATCATTAATCCTTAATCCTTGTCATTTTGTTTCCTTTGGATTCGTTCTTTAAAAATATTTTTCATCATCCTCGGTCTTAAATGATGATATTATTGAATATCTTTGGCCGTAGAAGTGCAAAGATGAATGATTTCAAGAATATCTTTGGCTCTCGTAGTGCAAAGATGAGCAGTGTTTAAATGAATACATGACTAATCGATGAATATCTTTGGCACGTAGTGCAAAGATGATGAACAGTGTTGAGATGAACATACGACCGATTGATGAATATCTTTGGCTCAGTAGTGCAAAGATGAATATTTGATTTGAGATGAATATTGATTGATGTTACTGGGATAAAATATTGATGATGGATTTGTTAAATTCATAGATTATAGTAGATTTCATTCTCTACGTAACTCTTCTATGAATTATTATTTCCGCTGCGAATATTGATCTGAAACTTGTTGTCTATTGTATTCTATTAAATTTTTCCCTATTGAAGACTAACGATAATTTGTTGTATATTATCTTAGTCATAATATTCTTTCTTGAGCTAGTTGAGCTCACCCCTTTTCCTTTTTGTTCCATTCTTCTCGTGGAGGCGAGAATATAGCGAAATGCAGTCTGGGTATGGAATGAAGGATTTAGAAAGGATTGTTTAGTAGTCCTCACCATTTTTGTAAAATAATGTATCAATAAATGTGATGAGGATTTATTTGAGTATAAATATTGTCAGAAGATAATATTTGTATTTAAACTCACAGATTTCATTGTTGTAATAATAAAGATGTAGTTGTTTACGTACTCATGTATTTGGCGACTCGAGAATGGGTGTTGTGTATACCTATTTTGGGGGCGTCACAATATTCATTAGTATCACAACCACAAATTATCCATGCACTACGGGCCAAGGATATTCGTGGATTCATCAATGGTCATGATCATGCCAACAACTATCCATCAATGCACTACGGGCCAATGGGGACTTTTACCACATCATTTATAACATTACGGTTATGATTATACCGATTAATCCCTGGTCATAATCATACCAAGTCCATCTATGCACTACAGGCCACAGATGACTTTTAACATAATATAAACATGAGGATGATGACAATGATATAAGAATTCAATAAAATAAGTTCAAGAATTAATTTATCCAAGAACTAATAACGTCCAAATTGTCAACATAATACTTCTTTGTAGAGTAAAATTCAAGAATGCTCAGAAGAATATTTTCATGAAAAGATACTGGATGAAGTGCAAATATTAAGGATATTCCACTAATTTCATGGAGTATAGAAGTCAAAACTTTAACCAACTGAGTATAATAAAGAATGGAATAACAAAAGAAATCACTGTGCACGCGATAGATCGCAGCAGACAAAGGTTATTCCAATGTAATAATAAATAAAGGAACTGTGTCGTGTAAACGCACGCATGTGATATTCCAATGAGTAATAATAAATAATGGAACAAGGTCAAAGTAAATTCACGCATCGGCAGGATGTTCCAACAGAATAATAAATAACTAACTGGGTCAGTAAGACCCCAAATTTTATGAAATAAAAGTATTCAATTTTTTTAATTACTATTCATGAGTTACTATTCACGAAGTTACTATTCATGAGTTATTATTCACGAAGTTACTATTCATGAGTTACTATTCACGAGTTACTATTCACGAGTACTATTCATGAAGCATGATAAAAAAAAATTCGTAAAGAAGGCATTACTCTCAATAATTATTACGAGAATTATTGTTCAATATTTTATTTTATTGATTCAATAATTGCTACGTTGATATTTTATATTATTGTTGTTTTAATAATTGTCACAAAGACAAGATTTTCCATTATCTATAATAATTCATATTATCCTAATAATATTATTGGATAACATTATTGGCAATGCCTAGAAAGTTCTCGTCTAAGGAGAGGTTTGGTCACCTAATTCGCGCCGAAGAAGGAGAAATTCTTATTGGAAAGCCCCTCTTTCCAGGGAATGTACTTTCGTTGTCAATATCATCATGATTATGTAATATTATTTGTGAATAATTAATTATTGATTTTTATGATGAGGAAAATATCTATTTTATATGGACATAGATGGAGAAAATTTTTAATGTGACAATTGTTGAAAATTGAAATTTTATCTTTTTTCGATAAAATAATTCATTTAAATATATTATTATATTTTAATAATATAATAATGGTGATATTTTTACAACGAATGTGGGATATATGAGTATACGAGGAGGAAGAGTATTTTTGTTGCAATAAATGTTTAAAACATGTTAAACATGCTCTAAATTGGACCCCATTTATTGATTGAAATTTGATTATAACTTTTGTAAAATCGCCTGGCTTGTGGATTTCGGTCAATTTTGTTTAGAATTGGAAAAACTTTCTTCTGCAAAGTTGTAGAGAATTGAATTTCCTATAAAAACTCGCGTGATTCAATTTTTCTGACAAAAGGGCTATTTATTATGAATTATTGAAGTTCAATTAATTAATTATTATTATTTTGGAGTTTTAAATTAATTAATTATGAAAAACGCGTTTTTTGTAAGTTTTGTAAGGTGAGATACTTGTGTTGCTGAAGTTTGAACAAAAAAAGTGGGCGAGGGAATTCAAATTTATTATATTAATAATTTATTAAATTTTCCGCTTTGGTGTTCTAAGTATTTTCCTATAAATAGGTGCTTAGGTTAGAATTGAAAATCACACCGTAAGGCTCAAGTTTTCTCTCTATATTATCGAGCGTATTCTTGTTAGTATTTTGAGTATACTTTGAGTATTGCTATACACGGCAAGTTCGTTTCTCGTTATTCCGGTCAATCATCGCTCTTTTCGAGGTAAGTGGATAGTAAGCGGATTTTAAGGGTTATTATGTTTTTAGTTTCAAAATTTTTGAACCTTCAAAATTCTGGAAAAATTTGAAATGATATTTTGATGAGTTTTTGTAGAGTGTGTCCAAAATGGTGATTTTGGATGTATAGATTAGGAGTTATGGATTTTATGAGAAAAGACTATTTTAAAAATAACTATTTATAACTCCTTGTGATTAACTCCAAAATTGATAAAATTTTTATTGGGAGTACATCTATATAATATCAGTATACTGTGTAAATTTCAGAATTTTTGGATAAAATTATAATTTATGATAAATGTTTAAATATTCGGTGGTTTTGGCCATATGAAAAATAGTAAATAAATTTTTAAAATTTAGAGAAAAATATATGTTCAATATGGGACTATGTTATGCTAAATCCCAAAAAAGAAATATTTTTATAACTGATTTGGTATTTTTCATGAAAATGTTCTAGTTATGAGTAAATGAATTAAATATGTTATGTGAAGTGAGAAAATTGGAAAATATGATTTATTGGCTTGAGAATCATATATGAGGTATATGTAGATTTTTATGAGGGTTTTGGTTAATGATGATGAAATCTTATGAGTTTGGCATTTTTAGATGATTAAATGCATTAATTATTAAAGTGTAAATAATTGGATTAAATTATTTATAAGTTTTAGAAATGATTAAAATATTATTATAATATTAATAATATTAGATTATGAGATTTCTAAGTGATTTATAACATTTGGATTAAGGTGTTATAAATATGGATATGAATTTTATTATGAAACTTTATCTTTTCGTCGTCGAGGTTACTTACGCGATATCAAGATTACGTATTTACGAATCACGAAGTACTATTCACGACAAATTGGTTTCTTCCCGACCAAATTATCGTTGATTTATGAATCTTACTCTTGAAATTAAAACCATGTTTTGATTATATTGTTTTTATATAACATTCTTATAACCCTAATGATAATATTTCTTTGACTTGAGTGTAAAGATGGGTAGATTATTGGTATGATCGTGACTATAGATTCTCTTTGGCGAAGAGTGCAAAAGTTGAATTGTTGAATCGGTATGATCATGACCATTGAATTTACAATTGAATATTTTTAGCTTAAGTAAAAAGGTGAATCGATCAACATGGTTATAATTATTGTTATATAACTTCCGAAATGATTATGTATTTCTTTGATATATGAATATCTTTGGCTCGAAGTGCAAAGACGACTTGTTGATTAATATCTTAGCTTTTGTAGTGCAAAGATGAATTATTGATGAATATCTTTTGCTCGTAATGCAAAGATGACATTGTTGTTGAATATCTTTAGCTTGTAGTGCAAAGATGAATTATTGATGAATATCTTTGGCTCAGAATGCAAAGATGACCATTGATGAATATCTTTAGCTTTGTAGTGTAAAGATGAATCTGTTGATGAATATCTTTGGCCGTGGTGCAAAGATGAATTTATTAGTATGATTATGAACATGAATCGTGATTTGGTATAACCATGATCTTTGATATTTCGTGTAAAGACAAGTGATGAAAATTATCTTTGTCTTGGATGAGGAAAGGAATTTAGAACTAAAATTACGATTATGAGTTATACGTGATTGTGGATGTGAATTGTTGATTGATGTTACAGGATAAAACATTGTTGTTGGACTTTTAACATGGAGAAGATAATAGATTTTATGGTCTATTTGACTCTTCTAATGGATTGCTTTCATTGCATGACTATGGTTGAAAAGTTTTATCATCTACCATATGTTCTAAATCTTTGATTTATTCTTGATGAAATTGATAATTTATTTATCTTTAGTCATAATATTCTTTATCGAGCTTGTTGTGCTCACCCTTTTGACAATTCCTTTCGGTAATAAAAAGTATATTTTGGGTCGGCGGGGATAGCGAGGGAATAGAATGGTGGTCTATAGATGTTGAGAGGTGAGGTGAATTTAACTTGGAAGGGTGTTTTGCGTTATCATACAAGATGTCTAATGACATACAACCTCGTGTCATCATAAGACATGGTTGTGCTCATCCACTTCTTTGAGTATATTTACAAGCACTACCTATATAATCTTGGTGTTTGTTTGGAGTATAATACCCAATTAGAGACAGTGGAGATAATGATATGTCAAGAGAAGACTCACCATTGGGAAGAATATGATAGTAATCTTCTCATTTTCTTTGGGGTCTATTAGGTCAACCAAGGATAATTACGTGGCCATATGATATCTACCATAACCTAAAAGCATGGCCTCCCATATACGAAGGTTTCTTGAGCACTTCCTAAAGATTCTAATTTCTAAAACAGTTTTTGACTATACCTTTATGTAAGGTGTCATTGTGACGTACTACTGGTTGGTATATATTTGTATCCAAACTCACAAAGATATGTGTTGTTGTATTTTGCACGACAATTGTTATAATAAAGTTGTAGTTGTTCTCGCACCATATATTTGGCGACTCAGAATGGGTTGGATGGAATGGACCTATTTTGGGGTCGTTCGGTTTGGGTATCGAGCTTAGGGATATGATCTCTGGCAGAGATCGGGATTAGAACCAGGAGGGAGAGATGAGTAAATCCTTCGCTTAGTGTGTCCTACCTAAGCTTATTTGTTGGTCACCATAATATCGGGATATTATGTGATATGTTAATTTGTTAAATTAACCCTTGTTTTGAAAGTCGTATTCTAGAATGATATCTGAAATACAGGAGATGAAAGCAATGGAGAAATCATGATGTGGGGAGATAGAATCAGAAATGAAAACAAGGTATTCTCAACTCTTTGAAATTCCAGTACGTAAATTTTGGGGACGAAATTTCATAAGGAGGGAGATTGTAAGACCCGAATTTTATGAAATAAAAGTATTCAATTTTTTTAATTACTATTCATGAGTTCTTATTCACGAGTTACTATTCATGAAGTTACTATTACTATAATGAGTTATTGTAAGACCCCGAATTTTATGAAATAAAAGTATTCAATTTTCTTATAATTACTATTCAAGTAAATGGTTAAATTGATAAAAGTTAAAGTTAAAGGTGATATATGAATTTTTTTCAAAATACACAAGTGGTTATAAAATATTCATTGTTGTTTGGGAATATTCGTTTAGTCGTGGAATATTCTTTACGCTTGGGAATATTCGCATGCGGACAGTAAATGACCATTTGTGGGCCCATATAATGTAATAAGCGCGGATGAAGAAAACGACAAAATTAAGTTTTTATAAATAACGGCGTAATCGTTACAGTGTAACATCGTTGGAATATTCGATGGATAAAATATACATTAATACGCGTGTTGCATGTAGCATATTACACGGTATTGCATAGTATTTTGAATTATTGAATCCTTACGTAAGAAGGCACTACTCAATAATTGTTACAGTAATTACTGTTCAATATTTTATTTTATTGGTTCAATAATTGCCGCGTTGATATTTTATATTATTGTTGTTCAATAATTGTCACTGCACAATATTTCTCATTATCAGATCAATAATTCATATTATTTGAATAATATTATTAGATAGCACTATTGGCAATGTCTAGAAAGTTACATCTAAGGAGAGGTTTGGTCACCTAATTGCGGCGCCAAGAAGGAGAAATTCTTATCGAAAGCCCCTTTCCTCGGGACCGCCTTTGGTTGTCATTATTGTGATTCTATAATATTATTTATGAATAATTAATTATTGATTTATATGACAATGAAATATTTATTTGATGTGGATATAAATGATGGATTTATTTATGTGGTTATAAATGAAGGAATTAATGTTGAGGTATTTTATCAAGATTTTGTCGGATTGGAGGTATTAAAAGATCAAATCGATGTTCTTACTGACTTTATTATATGAGTTATAATTTTTAATCGATAGTTGGATCGTTGGGATTTTTGGATATGTTATACATATATAAGTTGAGTATATGTTCACAAATTTTGAACCGTTAAAATGAGCGTATAATTTATTATGAATTTTAAGAGGTAATCGATTAGGAAATTAGGTTTTGGTGGAAAATTTTAGAATTGAGTGGGCCCCACTCTTGGTTGTTGGGGAAGATGGCTGATTTTTGGTGGGTGGAATAGTAGCGAGTAAAGCCATCAAAGTAGCGTGTCAAGTCCGCTTTGGTAGCTAACATTTTCCTATAAATAGAGGCTAAGTTAGAATTGAAAATCACACCGTAAACAAAGTTTTCTCTCTCTCTCTCTGTATTATTGAGCGTATTTTGTGAGTATTTAGATACTTTGAGAGTTCTTTATTCAAGACAAGTTTCATTCAAAGATCACTTAGATCTTTCCTTCCAAGCAATCGATTCTTTGAGGTAAGGGATGTTATTTTCTTCTCAAATGATATTATTTCTTCAATATCATTATCTTTGAAATATTGGTTGGAACTTTTTATCAAATTTGGAACTTTTTCATGTTCTGGGGTTACTATTCATGAGTTACTATTCACGAAGTTACTATTCATGAGTTACTATTCACGTAATTACTATTCACGAGTACTATTCATGAAGCGTGAAAATGTTTTTTTTTGGAATTTCTATCTTTTGGTGTCTGAGTTATTATTCACGATATACGGACTATTCATTTAATCTAAGACTATTCAATTTAGAAAAATGAAAATTTTTCTTTTCGTCTAAAATATCTATTCGGATACTAGCTTTGATTATATCCATGTTTTGATCATTACGGAATTTTACACCACTATGATTATTTTGAGGTATTTTGGATGTATAGATTAGAGTTATGGATTTTATGAGAAAAGACTATTTTAAAAGTAACTATTTATAACCCTTGCGGTTAACTCCAAAATTGATGAAATTTTTATTGAGAGTACATCTATATAATATCGGTGTACTTGTGAATTTCAAATTTTTGGATAAAAGTACAATTTATGATAAATGTTTAAATATTCTGTGGTTTTAGCCATATGAAAAATAGTAAATGAATTTTTAAAATTTCGAGAAAAATATATGTTCAATATGGGACTATTTTATACTAAATCCCAAAAAAGAAATATTTTTAGAAATCGATTTGGTATTTTTCATGAAAATGTTCTAGTTATGAGTAAATGAATTAAATATGTTATGTGAAGTAAGAAAATTGGAAAATATGATTTATTGGTTTTGAGAATCATATATGAGATATATGCTGATTTTTATGAGGGTTTTGGTTAATAATGATGAAATCTTATGAGTTTGGCATTTTAGATGATTAAATGCATTAATTATTAAAGTGTAAATAATTGGATTAAATTATTTATAAGAAATGATTAAAATATTATTATAATATTAATAATATTAGATTATGAGATTTCTAAGTGAATTATAACATTTGGATTAAGGTGTTATAAATATGGATATGAATTTTATTATGAAACTTTATCTTTTCGTGTCGAGGTTACTTATGCACGATATCTACGGGACTATGTATACGAATACGGGTACTATTCACAACAAATTGGTTTCTTCTTCGACCAAATTATCGTTGATTTATGAATCTTACTCTTGAAATTAAAACCATGTTTTGATTATATTATTTTTATATAACATTCTTATAACCCTAATGATGATATTTCTCTTTGACTTGAGTGTAAAGATGGGTAGATTATTGGTATGATCGTGACCATAGGTTCTCTTTGGCCGAGAGTGCAAAAGTTGAATTGTTGATTGGTATGATCATGACCATTGAATTTACAATTGAATATTTTAGCTTAAGTGCAAAGGTGGATTGATCAACATGGTTATAATTATTGTTATATAACTTGAAATGATTATGTATTTCTTTGATATATGAATATCTTTGGCTCGTTGTGCAAAGATGACTGTTGTTGAATATCTTTAGCTTTGTGAGTGCAAAAAGATGAATTATTGATGAATATCTTTGGCTCGTAATGCAAAGATGAATTGTTGTTGAATATCTTTGCTTTGTAGTGCAAAGATGAATTATTGATGAATATCTTTGGCTCGTAATGCAAAGATTTTGTTATTGAATATCTTTAGCTTTGTAGTGCAAAGATGAATTATTGATGAATATCTTTTGCTCGTAATCAAAGATGACTCGTTGTTGAATATCTTTACCGTAATGAATTATTGATGAATATCTTTGGCTCGTAATGCAAAGATGACTGTTGTTGAATATCTTTAGCACGTAGTAGTGTAAAGATGAGCTGTTGATGAATATTTTGACCCGTGGGTACAAAGATGAATTTATTAGTATGATTATGAAGCAGAGGCTGTGATTTGGTATAACCATGATATTTGATGTTTCGGGTAAAGACGGGTGATGAAAATTATCTTCATTCCGGATGAGAAGAGGAATTTAGAATCACAATTATGATTATGAGTTATTCATATGATTGTGGAAAGGAACTGTTGATTGATGTTACAGGATAAAATATTGTTGGTGGACTTTTAACGTGGAAAAGACAATAGACTTTATAGTCTATTTGACTTTTAATGGATTGCTTTCGTTCCGCTGCAACTATGGTTGAAAAGTTTTATCATCTACCATATGTTCTAAATCTCTGATTCATTACTGATGAAGACTATTGATAAGTTATTTATCTTTAGTCATAATATTCTTTACTGAGCTAGTTGTGCTCACCCTTTTGTTTCACAATTTCTTTTCGTAATAAAAGTGTAAATTTGGGTCGAATGGGGATAACAAAGGAATAGTAAGCGGTGGTCTATAGTTGTTGAGGTTCTTCCTAAAGAGTATGAAAATAATTTTATTGAGGGCTTTAGTGTGTTGTATTTTATACATCATTTAATAGTTATTTTTGGTGAATTAAATAGGGTGAGGCGAACCCAACTTTGGAAGGGTGTTTTGTCACTATCATACAGGATATCTAATGACATACAAACTCGTGTTATCATAAGACATGGTTGTGCTTCATCCACTTGCTTGAGTATATTTACAAGCACTACTTATATAATCTTGGTGTTTGTTTGGAGTATAATACCCAATTTAGAGGCAGTGGAGATAATGATATGTCAAGAGAAGACTCACCATTGGGAAGAATACGATAGTAATCTTCTTGTTTTTCTTTAGGGTCTATTGGGTCAACCAAGGATAATTACGTGGCCATATGATATCTACCATAACCTAAAAGCATGGCCTCCCACGTATACGAAGGTTTCTTGAGCACTTCCCAAAGATTCTAATTTTTAAAAGCAGGTTTTGACTATACCTTTATGTAAGGTGTCATTGTGACGTACTTACATTGGTATATATTTGTATCCAAACTCAAAGATATGTGTTGTTGTATTTTGCACGACAATTGTTGTAATAAAGTTGTAGTTGTTTTTCGTACCATATATTTGGCGACTCGAGAATGGGTTGGATGGAATGGACCTATTTTGGGGTCATTATGATTACTATTCACGAGTTACTATTCATTTAATACTATTCATGAAGCATGATAAAAAAAATTCGTAAGAAGGCATTACTCAATAATTGTTACAGTAATTTATTGCTCAATATTTTATTTTATTGATTCAATAATTGCTACGTTGATATTTTATATTATTGTTGTTTCAATAATTGTCACAAAGATGATATTTTCCATTATCAGAGCAATAATTCATATTATCTGAATAATATTATTGGATAACATTATTGGCAATGCCTAGAAAGTTCTGTCTAAGGAGAGGTTTGGTCACCTAATTGCGCGCCAGTAAGGAGAAATTCTTATTGGAAAGTCTCCTCTTTCCTGGGAACAGCCTGGTTGTCAATATTGTGATTATGTAATATTATTTGTGAATAATTAATTATTGATTTTTATGATGAGGAAAATATCTATTTTATATGGACATAGATGGAGAAAATTTTTAATGTGACAATTGTTGAAAATTGAAATTTTATCTTTTTCTGATAAAATAATTCATTTAAATATATTATTATATTTTAATAATATAATAATGGTGATATTTTTACAACGAATGTGGGATATATGAGTATACGAGGAGGAAGAGTATTTTTGTTGCAATAAATGTTTAAAACATGTTAAACATGTCGGTGGACCCCATTTATTGATTCTGAAATTTGATTATATTTTTTGTAAAAATCGCCTGTTTGTGGATTTCGGTCAAATTTCGTTTGGAATTCGGAAAAACTTTCTTCTGCAAAGTTGTAGAGAATTGAATTTCCTATAAAAACTCGCGAGATTCGAATTTTCTGACAAAAGAGCTATTTATTATGAATTATTGAAGTTCTGAATTAATTAATTATTATTTTTTTGGAGTTTTAAATTAATTAATTATGAAAAACGTTTTTTGTAAGTTTTGTAAGGTGAGATACTTGTGTTGCTGAAGTTTGAACAAAAAAAAGTGGGCGTAGGAATTCAAATTTATTATATTAATAATTTATTAAATTTTCTGCTTTGGTGTTCTAAGTATTTTCCTATAAATAGGTACTTAGGTTAGAATTGAAAATCACACCGTAAGCTCAAGTTTTCTCTCTATATTATCGAGCGTATTCTTGTGAGTATTTTGAGTATACTTTGAGTATTTCTATACGGTGCAAGTTCGTTCAGCGTTATTCCAGAATGTCAATCTCGCTCTTTTGAGGTAAGGGATAGTAAGGATTTTAAGGGTTATTATGTTTTTAGTTTCAAAATTTTTCTGAACCTTCAAAAATTTTGGAAAAATTTGAAATGATATTTTGATGAGTTTTGTAGAGTGTGTCCAAAATGGTGATTTTTGGATGTATAGATTAGGAGTTATGGATTTTATGAGAAAAGACTATTTTAAAAATAACTATTTATAACTCCTTGTGATTAACTCCAAAATTGATAAAATTTTTTATTGGGAGTACATCTATATAATATCAGTATACCGTGTAAATTTCAGAATTTTTGGATAAAATTATAATTTATGATAAATGTTTAAATATTCGGTGGTTTTGGCCATATGAAAATAGTAAATGAATTTTTAAAATTTAGAGAAAATATATATTCAATATGGGACTATGTTATGCTAAATCCAAAAATGAAATATTTTTATAACTGATTTGGTATTTTTCATGAAAATGTTCTAGTTATGAGTAAATGAATTAAATATGTTATGTGAAGTAAGAAAATTGGAAAATATGATTTATTGGCTTGAGAATCATATATGAGGTATATGCTGATTTTTATGAGGGTTTTGGTTAATGATGATGAAATCTTATGAGTTTGGCATTTTAGATGATTAAATGCATTAATTATTAAAGTGTAAATAATTGGATTAAATTATTTATAAGTTTTAGAAATGATTAAAATATTATTATAATATTAATAATATTAGATTATGAGATTTCTAAGTGATTTATAACATTTGGATTAAGGTGTTATAAATATGGATATGAATTTTATTATGAAACTTTATCTTTTGTGTCGAAGTTATTTACGCACGATATACGGTACTATGTATTTAATACGGTACTATTCACGACAAATTGGTTTCTTCTCGACCAAATTATCGTTGATTTATGAATCTTACTCTTGAAATTAAAACCATGTTTTGATTATATTGTTTTTATATAACATTCTTATAACCCTAATGATAATATTTCTCTTTGACTTGAGTGTAAAGATGGGTAGATTATTGGTATGATCGTGACTATCGATTCTCTTTGGCTAAGAAAGTGCAAAAAGTGAATTGTTGATTGGTATGATCATGACCATTGAATTTACAATTGAATATTTTTAGCTTAAGTGCAAAGGTGAATTGATCAACATGGTTATAATTATTGTTATATAACTTCGAAATGATTATGTATTTCTTTGATATATGAATATCTTTGGCTCGTAGGCAAAGATGACTTGTTGATGAATATCTTTAATTTCAGAAAGTGCAAAGATGAATTATTGATGAATATCTTTTTCTCGTAATGCAAAGATGACTGTTGTTGAATATCTTTAGCTTTGTAGTGCAAAGATGAATTATTGATGAATATCTTTGGCTCGTAATGCAAAGATGACTTGTTGATGAATATCTTTAGCTTTTGTAGTGTAAAGATGAACTGTTGATGAATATCTTTGGTAGTGGTGCAAAGATGAATTTATTAGTATGATTATGAACATGAATCGTGATTTGGTATAACCATGATCTTTGATATTTCGTAAAGACAAGTGATGAAAATTATCTTTGTCTTGGATGAGGAAAGGAATTTAGAACTAAAATTACGATTATGAAGTTATACACGTGATTGTGGGATGTGGAATTGTTGATTGATGTTCTGGGGATAAAACATTGTTGGTGGACTTTTAACATGGAGAAGATAATAGATTTTATGGTCTATTTGACTCTTCTAATAAATTGCTCATTCATTGTTAACTATGGTTGAAAAGTTTTATCATCTACCATATATGTTCTAAATCTCGATTTATTCTCGATGAAGACTATTGATAATTTATTTATCTTTAGTCATAATATTCTTTCTTCGAGCTAGTTGTGCTCACCCTTTTTTTCACAATTCCTTTCGTGTAATAAAAGTATATTTGGGTCGAGGCGGGGGGATAGCGAGGGAATAGAATGGTGGTCTATAGATGTTGAGGTGAGGTGAATTTAACTTGGAAGGGTGTTTTGCCACTATCATACAAGATGTCTAATGACATACAACCTCGTGTCATCATAAGACATGGTTGTGCTCATCCACTTCTTGAGTATATTTACAAGCACTACCTATATAATCTTGGTGTTTGTTTGGAGTATAATACCCAATTAGAGACAAATGGAGATAATGATATGTCAAGAGAAGACTCACCATTGGGAAGAATATGATAGTAATCTTCTCGTTTTTTCTTTGGGGTTTATTGGGTCAACCAAGGATAATTTCGTGGCCATATGATATCTACCATAACCTAAAAGCATGGCCTCCGTATACGAAGGTTTCTTGAGCACTTCCCAAAGATTCTAATTTCTAAAACAGGTTTTTGACTATACCTTTATGTAAGGTGTCATTGTGACGTCTTCTGATTGGTATATATTTGTATCCAAACTCACAAAGATATGTGTTGTTGTATTTTGCATGACAATTGTTATAATAAAGTTGTAGTTGTTCTCAAGTACCATATATTTGGCGACTCGTAATGGGTTGGATGGAATGGACCTATTTTTGGGGGTCGTTATGTACCAAAGATATTCTTGAGAATCATTCATCTTTGCTCTACAGCCAAAGATATTCAATAATATCATCATTTAAGACCGAGGATGATGAAAATATTTTTAAAGAAACGAATTCATTGAAATAAAATGACAAGGATTAAGGATTAAGGATTCGTACTTTGTTTTATCCACGTCCAAAAATACCTAAAAAATAATCACGGTGGTGTAAAATTCAAGAATGATCAAAACATGGATACAATCAAAGCTAGTATCCGAATAGATATTTTGGACAAAAGAAGAAATTTTATTTTCTATGAATAGTCAGATACGTGAATAGTAACTCAGACACCAAAAGATAGAAATTTCCAAAAAAATATCTTCACGCTTCATTAATAGTACTAGTGAATAGTAACTCATAAATAGTAACTCATGAATAGTAACCCCGAGCATGGAAAAGTTCCAAATTTGATAAAAAGTTTCAACCAATATTTCAAAGATAATGATATTGAAGAAATAATATCATTTGAGAAGAAAATAACATCCCTTACCTCGAAAGATCGATCTTCAAATTAAACACCAGGATATAGTCTTTCAAGGGAACTTGCACCGCCTAATAATACTCAAAGTATACTCAAAATACTCACAAGAATAAACCGATAATATAGAGAGAAAACTTCAGATTTCGGTGTGATTTTCAATTCTAACCTAAGACCCTATTTATAGAAAATTGCTTAGAACACCAAAAGCGAGTAAAATTTAATAAATTAATAATATAATTATATAAATTTCCTACACATGCCTAGAATCTGATTTCAGCCATCAAACACATGCCACATTCTAGAAAAAGTAAGAAAAACGTTTTTCTAATTTTAAATATTTTAAACTTCCAAAAATCAATTATTTTGAAGCTTGAACTTCAATAATTCATAATAAATAGCCCTTTCATCAGAAAAATTGAATCTCATGAGTTTTTATAGGAAATTCAATTCTCTACAATTTTGCAGAAGAAAGTTTTTCCAAATTCCAAATAGAAATTGACCGAAATCCACAAACGGGCGATTTTTTGTGTTATAATCAAATTTCGGTCAATAAATGGGGTCCACCAACATGTTTAACATGTTTTAAACATTTATTGCAACAAAAATACTCTTCCTCCTCAGATACTCATATATCCCACATTCGTTGTAAAAATATCACCATTATTATATTATTAAAATATAATAATATATTTAAATGAATTATTTTATCGTAAAAAGATAAAATTTCAATTTTCAACAATTGTCACATTAAAAATTTCTCCATCTATATCCACATAAAATCAATATTTTTCTCATCATATGAATCAATAATTAATTATTCACAAATAATATTACAGAATCACAATATCGAACCTGTGCAGCTTCCTCAGGAAAGAGGGGCTTCCAATAAGAATCTCTCCTTCTTGGCATGCAATTAGGTGACCAAACCTCTCCTTAGATGTAACTTTCTAGACATTGCCAATAATGTTATCTAATAATATTATTCAGATAATATGAATTATTGCTTCGATAATGAAAAATCTTGTATAATGACAATTATTGAAACAACAAAGAATATAAAATATCAACGCAAAGAATTATTAACTCAATAAAATATCGTAATAAAGAATTATCGTAACCATTATTAAGTAGTGCCTTCTTACGTAAGAATCAATAATTGGTGCAATACTGCAGTGTAATCGTGTTTTAACCACCGGTATTTTAACAAGATTAACAGTAATAACCACGCCGTTATTTTTAAACCACTTATATTTGTCGCTTTCTTCATCCAATCGCTTTTCGTTATGGGGCCCACACATGATACCAATTGTGACGCCCCAAAATAGGTATACATCACCTATTCGAGTTGTCAATACATGGTACGTAAACAACTACAACTTTATTATTACAAATCAGAAATCGTGAGTTTGAATACAAATATCATCTTCCGCATAATTTCTATACTCAAATAAATATCTAATCTTCCGTGATGATATCTAGAATCTATATTTTGAAAATAAATCCTCTTGCATTCGGTTAAATCTTCAATACGAGTGATGATATCTTGATGGTGATATGGTTCGAAGATAAAGTCGCATACCCCGTCTTTCTTTTTGCAAAAAAATTGTGCCCAAGGAGATGTACTAGGACGTTAAACAAGTCATCAATAGTTGGACCTTTAACTCCTGAAGTTCAGGAGGAGCCTATGGGTTTTAAAATGGGCATCAAGTTCAAGATCTTTAAAGAGATAAGGTCACGGGGGGCAGACGGGAAGTTCTTCAGAAATACGTCGAGAAAGTCAATAACAAGGAATATTATGCAAATTTGGCGTGTCTTTATTCAAATCCATAACATGGGCAAAGAAAGCTTGACATCCATTTTTCAATAAACGAATAGCTTTATGATTAGATATGGATGTGATTGATTTTAATGGTTTAGTTGCTTGAATCCTGCATAACGGGTTGGTTAGGAATATGAAAACTAACAACCTTACTTAAAACAACAATTTTGGCATGATGAGTAGTTAACCAATCAATCCCTAAAATCACATCAAAAGCAAGTATCTTTAAAGAGATAAGGTCAAAGTAAGGTAATGGTTCTGAATCGAAACAAGATTTATAAACGATTGGATGTGATGAAAGTTTCTCTCCTAAACTGAAGTTTCCACAGAGTCAAAGTCTAATCAAGTTTAAACGTTGAGCACATGCATGAGAGATAAATGAATGGGTAGCACCAGATCAAGTAAGGTATAAACTTCGCAAGAATTTATAAATAGCTTACCCGTGATCACCTCGTTTGGGTTCTCGCATTATGACCACTACCACAACAAACGCTTCTTCCTAATCGTTGACTTTGACTTTTCGGGATAGTCTTTTGAGTCACCGCCCTCATTTGAACTAGGGTTTCATTCATCGTCATAATCTCGAGCGATATGTCCTTCCTTTCCATAATTATAGCATACCTTGAACTGTCAGGGGCTTGACCGATATGTCCCTCTTTCCGCATTTTAGATATGACCGGTGGTCATTCTCCTCCCTTAGAACCGATTCTTCACGCAAGACCGTCGTCTTCACATGGTCGTTGTTAAATCTTCTCTTTTAAAATCTCCTCCCGACTCGCTTCTTCTATTTTCATGGCTATGATTACCACCGAGTGGTTACCATTTTTGTCCGTCTCATTTCTTTCTCCATTTGGTTATCATTATTCTACATTGATCTTTATCTCCGGTACGATCCTGGTTATGGTCCTCAGTTGACTGTACTCGTTATCTCGCTCTAATAATTGAGCCCTCATTTACAACATCCGAAAGAGAGAAAATTTATGAGAAATGAGATATTGTCGTATGCGGGTTTCAAACCTCTAAGAAACATCCACGCCATAATTCCTCATTCTCCACCAAATGAGGTGTAAACCTCGGATAACTCGCAAACTTTGCCTCGTCTTTGAGACAATCGTCATGTTGTTCTGCTCGATCTAATAAACTCCACTTCCTTCATACGACAAACACTTCGAGGAAACTATTTTTGCGTAAACGCACGCAGATGTAATGTTCCAATGAATAATAAAGAATGGAATAACAGAATAATTTCTCCATGTATGTGGTACTTCGCATAAATAGGTTATTTCAACATAATGATAAAGAATGGAATAACAGAAGAATTTCACCATGTATGCGGTACTTTGCATAGACAGGTTATTCCAACATAATGATAAAGAATGAAATAACAGAAGAATTTCACCAAGTATGCGGTACTTCGCATAGTTAGGTTATTCCAACATAATGATATAGAATGGAATAACAAAAGAATTTCACCAAGTATAGGGTAGCTCAGCGATACAAAGTTATTCAAATGTAATAATAAAGAATGGAATAACAGAAGTTCTCTTCATGAATACGAAAGAAATAATACCCCTTACTATAATAATAATATCCCTTACCTTAGAAAAAATTGGATACTGGAATAATGAGGTAGCAAACTTCTCTTCTTATTTTTCTCTATAATTTCTCTTTATAATAATTGCTCTAAAGCTTTAGTGAATTGGTGAGAAATGAAGAAAGAATGAGCTTCTATTTATAGGAAAATATAGTTTTGATAATTGCACATTTTGGGGCTCAAAATATTACAGTACAATACCTCCAACTTTTCTTTCATTTTTAATTTAGTCTTGCAAGTATTATCAATCTTGCACCAACTCCCCTAATAGTAAATCATGTGAATCAATAGTAAAATCATGTGACTCAATAGTAAATCATGTGACTCAATAGTACCTTCAACTATACCTCCATTTTTAACTTAGTCATGCAAGTATTATCAATCTTGCACCACCTCCCCTAATAGTACTAGAATGTGAGTCAATAGTACACACATGTGAACAAATAGTTAATAGCATGTGAATTAATAGAAATTAATTGCTCATTTACCCGATTAATTACCCGGTTGGTCAATATAACTTCGAGACGTCAATTACTATCGAAATAAATGTCGATTTCCACTAATACCAATAATCCCAACACAATGAAAATATTTTTCTCAACAATTTTATTTTTTGAAATTTTGAAGTTTGACTTTTTCTGAAAAAGTCAATTGTTGACTATTTGACCAAAAAGTTAACCCCGGAAAATTTTGTGTTTATAGTCTATTCTTACTAATTTCATCGCTCCGGACTCAAATATCACGACCGCATCTCCAAATTCAACTCCGAACTCATATTCAATTTTTAATAACATTTATTCACTATTATTATAACTTGCAATATTAACAACTAGTTCGTTCCCAGGAAAGAGGGGGCTTTCCAATAAAGATTTCTCCTTATTGCCGCGCAATTAGGTAACCAAACCTCTCCTTGACAGAACTTCTAGACATTGTTAATTATGCAAATAATAATATGAATAACTGTATCATCTCAATTATTGATTTAATAATATATAAAATATCGACAATAATTGAATCAAACTGAGTGACTTCTCATGTAAGCATTAATAATCAATACCGTGTGCTACTATGCAACCACGCGTATTTTACCACCGATTATGTTATGACAACTTGCTTACTTTGAAAAATTTTCAAATGTCACCTTTAACTTTAAACTTTTATCAATTTAACCATTTACTAAATAGAATAATTATAAGAAAATTGAATACTTTCATTTCATAAAATTTGGGGTCTCACAAAAACTGTGTTGTCTGGATGTTGGATGTTGGAGGATCTAGTCGAGCTGGGGAGGAGGAACCCCGAGTACCTACGGAGGAGGATCCCCGAGACATTCATCGTCAGGGAGCAGTTGATACAGAGAGAGCCACCTCAGTTGCTTACTGTTGTTGATCAGGAGCATGATCCTGAGTCTGATCTAGAGGAGGATACTGAGGAAGAAGATGAGTTCCCACCGAACTCTATTAGTGTTGATATGTACGATGCGCTTTATGACCGTAACATAGAGTTACGAGATACTATTCAGGAGCTGAAGAAGCGAACGATTATTCAACAGCTTACCATCGAGCAGAGGGATAGGGAGATCGTGACTCTTCACACACGTCTGGGAAACGTAGAGTGGGATTTGGTTTACGATAAGGGTCAAACTGAGGAGAAATCTGAGGAAATAGAGAAGTTGAAGAATTAACTGAAAGAGAGCTCAGCAAGGCTGACCATAGTAGAGGAAGCTTGGGTAAGGGAATCACGTCGTGCTGATCTTGCAGAAGAGGACTGTCGTGCGAAGAAGGCTAAGCTTGGGGAGACATACTCTACACTTTATAATGCAATGGATGAGGCCCAGGATCGAGTTATGAGATACCCAATCCAGTTTGAAGGACTACCATCGTATATGCTAGATCGCAGGACGATGTCCCGCATCATGGAAGAGGAATGTGGCAAGGCTATTCAGCGCCTTAACAGGCAGTGATATGATTAGTTTAATTATGTGAAAACCTATCTGGTAGTTAAAGATGTAAATTCTGACGTGTTTATAAACAAAGGAATATTTTAATGTTTTAAATCCTGTAGATTCTTTATCTCGGGATAGTTGATGTAAATAGCAGTGATGCTATCGTATGATGTTAAAACTTTCAATTTGAATAAAATATCAGAGTTTATTGAGATAATGTGTTAAGTGATTATGTTTAAATGTTTTAGTTAAGCCTTAAATATTTAAAGGATTGAATAAAGACCTAGTAAGCGTATATTCTTATCAGAAACATGTCGCCGAGAAGACGACCAAAACGTCGACCAGCCCAGGAAAGGTCAACGAATAACAACAACAACAATGCTAATGTCGAAGATTCGCTCAAAGAGTTGGTGAACTTACTGGCTAGAACAATTAACAATCAACTCCAAGCTCCACCAAATACAACGTTCAAGGATTTCAAGGTGGTGGGACCGCCAGAGTTTAAAAGCTCCATGAACCCGATAGAAGCTCAAACTTGGGTTATAGAGATGGAGAAAGTTTTTGACGTCACCAGAGTTAGAGAGGACGTAAAATCGCCATTTAACATTTATCTTTGAAATCTAAAGCCAGTTATTGGTGGCAAGCAAATAAGGTCCGGTGAGGAGAAGGTGTGATTACCTGGGAGAGGTTCAAGGAGATGTTCTTTGAGATGTATTTTCTAACCAGCTCGCAGAACCAAATGGAGGTCTAGTTTCTAGAGCTGAAACAGGGGAACATGTCCGTATCAGGCTACGCAAAAAGATTCAATGAGTTAGCTAGGTTTGCCACGTATCAAGTGTATACTGACAAGAGAAAGGCTAGGCGATTCGAGAAGGGACTGAAGCCTTGGTTGTATTGAAAAGTGTCAATGTTTCAATTGAACACATTTAATAGGGTGCTGGAGAAGGCTATACTCGCCGAAGGTGGAAGCGATGCGGTAACCAAGTATAACCACGATTAGAAAAAGAAGAAGCGTGAAAGTGAAGGAAATAACAAAGCTAGTGGCAGTAACATGGGGGGGAAGTAACAATCAGAAGAGGAAGTGGACTGATAACTCATCGACTGGAAATCAACAAGGAGGTCAGAAGAAGAGAATCGAAGCATGCCCGACCTGCGAAAAAGCTCACCTGGGGGTTTGCATGAAGGGAAAACGTGTGTGCTACAATTGTGGTGTAGAAGGCCACATAACACCTAACTGTCCTAACCCAAAGAAAGGCGCCTGCTTCACTTGCGGCTCAAAGGACCATCTGGCAAGGGACTGGATCAGGAGGGAACATGGGAAACAGCGGTGGAAGTGCTTTAACTATCACGGGACCAACCGCAACCAACCGAACGACCGCCAAGACATTTAACATGACAGTGTAGGATGCTGTGCAGTCTCGCGATATGGTGTCAGGTATCATTCCGAACAATAAAGTTAATGCATATGTATTATTAGATTAGGGTAGTACTTGTTCATTTATATCCGATGACTTTGCTAAGAACTTAGAATTGCCTAAGGATGAGTTAGAATACCCCCATGAACATAGAAATTACGAATAGAAAAGTGATCCCTGTTAAATACATACACACGAACTGTTGGGTGGATATTAAGGGTAACATTATGAATGTAGACCTTATCCCTATCAAACTTGGGGAATTTGACGTTATCTTGGGAATGGATTGGCTATTATTCGCCACGGGTCAGTAATTGATTTCAAAAGAAGTTATATTAACCTTATGACTCAAATCCAAAGGTTGTGGTTTTATGGCGCGAAGTCACCTAAAAAAGTGAGTTTTCTAACAATGATGCAGGCCAGGAAGCTGTTAAGACAAGGCTTTGCAGGATATTTAGCTTACACAGTCGATAGTCATAAAGAGAACCCAAAACTAGAGGAGATACCAATAGCGAGGGACTTCGTAGACGTATTTCCAGATGATCTACCAGGACTCCCGCCAGACAGAGAGGTTGAGTTTGTGATCGATTTGGTGCCAGGAACAACTCCAATATCGAAAGCACCGTATCGGATGGCCTCGGTAGAGATGAAAGAATTGATGGTACAACAACAAAAGTTACTAGACAAGAAGTATATCCAACCGAGCGCATCACCGTGGGGAGCACCGATGTTATTTGTGAAGAAGAAGGACGGGACGATGCGGCTCTGCATTGACTATAGAGAATTAAATAAGGTCACGATTAAGAATAGATATCCATTACCGAGGATCGACGACCTGTTTGATCAGTTGAAGAGAGCGAGATACTTTTTAAAGATAGACTTGAGGAGTGGATATCATCAACTGAAGGTGAGACCAGAGGATGTATCGAAGACAGCATTCAGAACACAATATGGTCACTAAGAATTTTTGGTAATGTCATTCGGTCTAACAAATGCTCCTACAGCGTTTATGGACCTGATGAACAGGGTATTTAAACCATTTTTGGACAAATTCGTAGTGGTCTTTATTGATGACATTTTGATATATTTGAAGACCAAGGAAGAACACGCAGAGCATTTGAAAGTAACGTTAGTGGGGTTGAGAAAGAGAGAAGTTGTACGCCAAATTTTCAAAATGTGAATTCTGGATTGAAAGAGTACAATTTCTTGGACATGTGATCGATAAGGACGGAATTTCAGTAGACCCCTCTAAAGTCGAAGCTGTGATGAACTGGGATCAGCCGAAGACGCCGTCAGAAGCAAGAAGTTTTCTTGGATTGGCAGGTTATTATAGAAGATTCATTTAGGACTTTTCCAAGATCGCGACTCTGTTGACGAATTTGACTAAGAAATCGGTGAAATTCGTTTGGACGGAGAAGTGTGAGGAAAGTTTCCAAGAGCTTAAGAAGAGGTTGAGAGTTAAGACCTGTGTTATCTCTTAGGATGATTACGAGAAAATTTTGTGGTTTATAGTGATCCATCGCATAAAGGACTTGGTTGTGTACTTATGCAAAATGGCAGGGTCATTGCGTATGCGTCACGACAATTGAAGGACTATGAGAAGGGGTATTCGACCCATGACTTAGAATTAGCTGCGGTGGTATTTACTTTGAAGATCTGGAGACATTATCTCAATGGGGAGAACTGTGAAATATATACAAATCACAAGAGTCTGAAATATATTTTTACACTGAAAGACTTGAATATGTGCCAGAGAAGGTGGTTGGAGTTAATTAAGGACTATGATTGTGAGATTTTATACCATCTGGGTAAAGCAAATGTGGTTGCCGACGCCTTAAGCAGAAAGGGTCGGGAGAAATTGATGATGTTGACCTCTCAGGAGGAGCTAATTTCAGCAATGGAAAACTGGAATTGGAAGTGAAGTATCCTATGGAGATTTATGAGAAGCTGTTCCAGATGCAAGCTGGTACCACTTTACTGGATAAAGTTAAGGAGGCTCAACTTCAGGACGAAGAATGTGAGAAAGTAAAAAAGAAGATATCTGAAGGGACTGAATCGAGTTTCAAAATAGATAGTAAGAGACTACTAAGATTTGAGAGCAGAATTTGGGTACCGCTAGTGTCAGGGATTAAGGATAACATTTTAAATGAGGCTCATAGCTCACGATATTCGATTCACGCTAATAATACCAAGATGTACCAAGACCTTCGACAACATTTCTGGTGGCCGAATTTGAAACGAGATGTTGCAGAGTGTGTTGCCAAGTGTCTGACATATCAGAAAGTGAAAGGAAAACATCAAAGGCCGAGTGGATTGCTACAACTTTTAGAGATCCCAGAATGGAAATGGAAACATATTACGATGGATTTCGTGGTTGGCCTACCGACAACTCAGAAAGGCTATGATGCAGTATGGGTTACTGTTGACCGATTGACAAAATCCGCACACTTCCTTCCGATCAAAATCAGATTCAACTTAGACCAGTTGGCAAGGTTATATGTGAAAGAGATTGTTTCGAGGCACGGAGTTCCGGTGTCAATTGTCTCAATTAAGGATCCGCGCTTACATCGAACTTCTGGAAGCTACTACAGGAGTGCATGGGGACGCAATTGAGAATGAGTACGGCATATCACCCCGCATGCGGATGGGCGTGAGCGAAAGAACGATTCAGACATTGGAGGATATGTTGAGATCATGCATCATGGATTTTAAGGGAAATTGGGATGATCACTTACCCCTTGTAGAATTCGGCTACAACAAGAGTTACCTCGCTAGTATTGGCATGCCACCTTATAAAGCGTTGTACGGCAGAAAGTGCAGAACTCCATTTTACTGGGATGAAGTTGGCGAGAGACAGTTACTAGGACCAGAATTGGTACAACAAACAGCAAAGATAGTCAAAGTAATACGAGAAAGACTAGTAGCAGCTCGGGATAAGCAGAAGAAATACGCCGATCCACACCATAAGAATGTTGAGTTTGAATCGGGCAGCTTGGTATTTTTAAAAGTCTCTCCCTGGAAAGGAAAGATCAGATTTAGTAAAAAGGGGAAATTGAGCCCGAGGTTCATTGGACCCTTTGAAGTTTTGAGGAGAATTGGTGAAATTGCCTATGAGGTAGTCTTACCTCCAGCCTTAGGACATATCCATAATGTTTTGCATGTTTCTGTCTTACGACCCTACAAACTCGATTACAAACATGTGATTGAATATGAACCCCTACAATTTGAGAAATATTTGTCCTATGAAGAAGTTCCTATTCAGATTGTTGACAGGAAAGACCAAGTACTCAGAAATAAAGTAATACATTCTGTTAAGGTAATCTGGAGGAACCACAACGCTGAAGAAGCTATGTGGGAACTTGAAGAGCATATGATTAAGAATTATCCTCATTTATTTGCTTAATTTATGTGTAAACGATTATGGGGACAGAATCTTTGTAAGAGGGGGAGAATGTAACGGGACGAATTGATTGAGTCTTGATTCTAGGGACAAAATCCTTTAAAGGGGGAAAGATGTGACAAACGAGATTTTGTAATTTAATTTTAATATTTATTGAATTAAATAAATATTTTTCGATGATTTAATTATTGAATTAAATAATTAATTGATGAAGTTGTGGTAGATTAATTTAATTATATGTGTTATATTTATTAAATTAATGTGGAGAATTTTATTATTCAAAGTATGTAATTATGTGAGCTTATTGAATTAAAAAAATATTTAATAAGCCTAATATTATTTTAATTAATGTAATGATTAATTAGAGAATTAATAATTTGACATAATTAATAAATAAGAAAATTAATTATGTGACTGCGTGAATTAATGAGAAATTATTATATGTTATTTAAATTAAATTAAAAAGATATTTGAATTATTGTGTAAAGGTGTGACATTACTAAACTATATTATAAGAGATTAAGTAAAATAATTAGAAGTAATAATTAAGTGGTGGCCAAACAAGGCCTTAAGAGAAGTTGAGAGCAGTTAACCACGTATGGGTTAATTGACCTCAACGTTACTGGTTATAATAGGTGCACGTTCATCAGTTTTCATCACTACGTATATTATTTTGAAACAAAATCTGAGAGTCAGAGAATTCAGAGAGATTTTCAGAGAAAGTTAGAGGAAATTGTGATATTGAAGAATCAGAAGGATTGCTTGAGGGTAATTGTGAGACCCCAAATTTTATGAATAAAGATTTAAATTTCTCGAAAAAAAATTTTCAAAATTATGGTGTGGATTTGAGATAATGTTATAGTTATGGGTAATATTTATAAATTTTGCAAAGTATGCAAGTTGTTATATAATATTCGATTGGTCTGAGAATATTCGTTTTAACAGGAATATTAAATACGACTTTGCCAAGTAATCATTAAGTGGACCCTACAATGTAATTATTTTCGGATTGAGAAAATGACAAAAAATATTTTTATGAAAATAACTACGGAAGTTTTACCGTTAAAACTGTTGAACTACTCAGTAGTAAAAGTACAAAGAATCTGGCGTGGTTGCATAAGAGCACACCGGTATTGATTATTGATGCTTACGTGAGAAGTCACCCGGTTTTGTTCAATTATTGCTTCAAGAATTGTTGTGATAAGATCTCACGTTATTTGATTCAATTATCATTTATATTTTATATATTATTAAATCAATAATTGAGATGACAGAGTTATTAATATTATTATTTACAATATTAACGATGTCTAGAAGTTTACCAAGAGAGAATAATTTTATAAAGTTATTTGTTTTATTAGACAAATAATTAGAATATATTATATTTTATTACGCATAGTGTTTCAGATAAGTGCTTTTATAGTGTTTGTATAGTAAAATCTTTTTATATAAAATGTAATACTTTTATAAAGTTATTTGTTTTATTAGACTATAAATAGAATATATTATATTTTATTTAAAAGATTTTGTTTTATTAGAATAATTTATAGTAAATCAATATGGACCGTCCGTTTAAAAGTAAATCAATCTGCATCTGCTCATGAATTAGTTCTTATTCATCCATTCTTCTATAAATAGAAGCTCATTCCTTCATTATTTCTTACTTAATTCATTGAAACTCTAGAGAGAGAAACTATAGAGAAAAAAAAAAAGTATTCTACTTCTTCACTACTACTATATCCAGTTTCTTCTAAGGTAAGGGGTATTATTTATTTCATATTCATAAAGAGAATTATTTTCTTTCAATACTGTAAGTGGGTATTATTTCTTTTCGTATTCATGAATAAATTTTTCGTTATTCCATTCTTTATTATTACATTGGAATAACTCAGATACGTGGCTACCTTATACTTGGTGAAATTCTTACGTTATTCCATTCTTTATCATTATGTTGGAATAACACATGCATGCTAAGTACCGCATACATGGTGAAACTTTTCCGTTATTCCATTCTTTATTATTCTCGTTGAATATCCCGCTTGGCAATGCGACATACCTCGACCGGTTCCATTAATTATTATTCATTGGAATAATCATGCGTGTGGTCTATCGCATGCATGGTGATTTTGTTGTTATTCCATTCTTTATTATTCATTTGGAATATCTTGTGGTTTGCAAATTTTGTTTGAATTCGGTTCCGTTCATTATTATTCGTCAAAATATCTTCGTTGCAATGCGTTTACGCGTGACTGGTTCCATTCTTTATTATTCATTGGGAATAACACATGCATGGAAGCCTATCGCACGCACGGTGAATCCTTCGTTATTCCATTCTTTATTATTCGTTGAATAACTCATGTGGATTACCACATGTATGGTGAATGATCCTTTGTATTCATTTCTTATTAAATTGTGGAAATGATATGTATACGTGGATTACCGCATGGCGGATGAAAATCCATTTGCAGTTTCATATATTCTATTATACTCAATTGGTTAAAGTTTGACTTCTATACTCCATGAAATTAGTGGAATATCATTGATATTTGCGCTTCATCCAGTATCTTTTCATGGAAATATTCTTCTGAGCATTCTTGAATTTTACTCTACAAAGCAGTATCATGTTGACAATTTGGACGTTATTGAATTATGGATAAATTAATTCTTGAACTTGTTTTTATTGGATTCTTATATCATTGTCATCATCCTCATGTTTATATTATGTTGAAAGTCATCTGTGGCCTGTAGTGCATAGATGGACTTGGTATGATTATGACCAAGGATTAATCAGTATAATCACTTAATAGTAATGTTACAAATGATGTGGTAAAAGTCCTCATTGGCCTGAGTGCATTGATGAGCAGTTGTTGGCATGATCATGACCATTGATGAATACACGAATATCCTCGCCCGTAGTGCATGGATAATTTATGGTTGTGATACTAATGAATATCCTCGGGTCAGAAAAGTGTGGATGATGTGGATTATTTATTGTCGAGTCTCAAATGATAAAAGTGATGAAAAACCTTTTTAAAACACAAAAGATAGTAGATTTTATTCTCTACTTGACTCTTTTAATGGATTGCTTGTTCCGCTGCAGTTAAACTTATTGTTTGTTATATTTTATAAGTTTAACATTGTTGAAGACTAATGATAATTTATTCTACATTATCTTAGTCATAATATTTTTTACTGGGCTAGTTGAGCTCACCTCTTTCTTTCACTGTTCTCTTCAGAAAATGAGAACGAAATGGACTAATCTGGGGAATGGAGTGATCGGTCCGTGATGATAGTATTAGTAGTCCTCACTATTCTGTTAAATAGTGTGATAATAAATATAATGAGGACTCCTTTGAGTGTGGATATTGTCTAGATGACAATATTCTTATTAAAACTCTCAATTTATGTTTTGTCGTATTTTACACGACAGTAATATTATTAAGTTGTATTTGTGTTTTTGTACCATGTATCTGGCGACCCAAGATGGGTGATGTATACCTATTTTGGGGGCTTCACAGTTGGTATCAAAGCTTAGGGATATGATCCCTGGCTGAGATGTGAGACAAGAACTAGGAGGGGAGAGACGGGGAATTCCTTCCCTAGTATGACCTACCTAAGTTATTTGGTATTTAATTGGTCGGTCAGAGTATAGGGATAATATGTGATATGTCAATTAACCCTTGTTTTGTGACAGTGTTTGAAAATGGCATCTGAAAATGTTCTGATAAGCAATAGAGCAAAACAATATGACCGTGTCGCGGTACGAGGCTAAGTTTGTGGAGTTATCCCGGTTTGCATCCCATTTGGTAGATAATGAGGAGAAAATGACGCGAATGTTTCTGCGAGGTTTGAAACCCGAAATACGTCAATACCTCATTTCTCACAAACTTTGTCTATATTCAGATATTGTGAATAAGGCTCAGTTATTGGAGAGCGATAATGAGTCAGCACAACTAAAAGGCAACGACCAACAACACGATAATAATCATACCGGTGGCAACGACCATCGGAACAATGATAACTATAGTGGGGGAAATTATCATGCCAAGAATGGTAACCACTTCGGTGGTAATCATGGCCAAGATAATAGGAGTGGAAATTTCAAGAAGAGAAGGTTATTTAGCTCGATTTTATCGTATAGTGAAGTCAAGTCCAGCTGGGACGGTGGCACTAAAGGCGGATACAGACAAAACAAAGTCGGTGGTTTCAGGAAAAGTGTTTTTTGTGACTTCTCAAAAAGCGAGTAACCCGAACGAAGTTATCACGAGTTAGTTAATTATAAATTTTTGCAAAGTCTATACCTTATTAGATACCGGTTCTACCCATTCTTTTATCTCTCTTGCTTGCGCTCAACGTTTAAATTTGACTCTTGAGAAATTAGACTTTGACTTATCTGTTGAAACTTCGATAGTAGAAACCTTCGTTACCTACACTGTTTATAAATCTTGTTGATTCAAATCGACACTTTCACTTTACCTGTCGATCTTATCTCTTTGAAAATACTTGCCTTTGATGCGATTTTAGGAATCGATTGGTTAACTACTCATCATGCTTTTCGTAAGGTTGTTAGCTTTTATATTCCTAACCAACTTGTTATTCGAATTCAAGCAACCAAACCACTAAAGTTAATCACTGTTATATCAAGCCATAAGTAAAGAGCCCCGATCCTTTCATTGTTGAGTTCCTTATGTGGAATGCACCAAAGCCAGACTTTCCATAGGGGACGTTGTGAATGACGATGGCAAGTTGATAGGTATCAATGTGACGTGTTATCCATGCACTACGGCCAAAGATAATTGTGTATTCATTAGTATCACGACCACAAATTATCCATGCACTACTACCAAAGATAATCGTGTATTCATTAAGTATCACGACCAATAAATTATCCATGCACTACTACCAAAGATAATCGTATTCATTAAGTATCACGCACCACAAATTATCCATGCACTACTGCCAAAGATAATTGTGTTTTCAATTACTGATTATGATTATACCGAACAATCCTCGGTCATAATCATACCAAGTCCATCTACGCACTACAAAAGCCATGTAGATGACTTTCAACATAATATAAACATGAGGATAATGATATAAAGAATCAATCAAATGAGATAAAGGATAAATATTAAACATTTATAATATAATTTATCTAGGATTCAAGAATATCCCCATGTTATCAATCACTTAATAATATCATAATCTAATAACACTAATATTATAACAATATTTTAATCACTTCTTAAATTTATAAACAATTTATCTCAATTGTTTACGCTTTTTACCATATAATGCATTTAATCATTCAAAATGCCATACTCATAAAATATCATCACCAATTATCAAATCCTCATCAAAAATATGCATATATACTCTATATAGGATTTCTAGCCATAAAATCCTATTTTCAACTTTACATACTTCACATAACATATTTAACTCATATGTTCAGTAATTAAACTATTTTCATGAAAATACCAAATCAGTCCCAAAAATATTTCTTTTCTGGGATTTAGCATAATATAGTCCCATGATGAAAATATATTTTTCTCGGAATTTTAAAATTCATTTACTATTTTTCAAAAATCAATTTCTAATTAATTCCTTAAGAAATTAGCTACCTCAAGTTTAACTCCAAAATTCCCAAATCTTGGCAGGACCTTACACATGTTATCGTGAGCTTCTAGTTTAAATTTCATGGTCATGGAGTTATAGAACTCGGTTATAGCGTTTTCATCGGAAAAACCTAAATATTGAAATAGTCATAACTTGCTCATTTTTAGTCAGAATGAGCTCATTTTTGGACAGGAGGTACTTTATACCATATAATTTCATGTCCCAAAAACCCAGAATTTTTCTCATAATTTAAGTGGCCGAAACAGCCCCTCTAAAATTATGGCAGCAGCTTTTTCGGTTTTTGCAGCTTTGCACTCCTTTGCTAAAATCAGTCCACACAAAAATCTACAACACCTTTTCCAGTAATTCCACTTGAATTAGTTAGGTAACTCATAGATCTAACTCTAGGTCTTGACCACATTCAAAAATTCAAAATATAATAGGAGATATGGTCTATTGAATTTCATGTTACGTTTTTTACCAAAATCTGATTTTCAACTCTTTGTGATTTTTAAGAAACTTTCATGTTTTTACATACTAACCAACATAACTCATCATAAAACTTACTAATACCACTTAATACCCATGATTTTCATTAGTCCAATGCTTTTATTATGACTTTCATCATAAACCATGTAAACTGCTCATTTAGTTGAAGAAATATTTGAGGGTTTAAGAAATGGGTTTTTGTACTGGGGTCAATACAAAATTCGATTTCACGCCTAAGTAGGCTAAGAAGTCTTCAAGAATACGCCAGAAATTTATTAATAATAGAAATATCATTCAAACCTGTGACTCTCATCCAAGACTTGGATAGTACGTCACATTGATACCAACTGTGACTTCATCCCTTAACCTAGATAAAGCACCTCACAATGATACCTATAAACTTGCCATCTTCATTCACGATGTCGCCTATGAAAGTCCGGCCGGTGCATTCCACACAAGGAAGTCAACAACGAAAGGTTCGGGGCTCTTTACTTATGGCTTGATATAATGATGATTAACTTTAGGGTTTGGTTACTTTGAATTCATATAACAGTTGGTTATGAATATAAAAGCTAACAACCTTACTTAAAAGCATGATGATTAGCTAACCAATTGATTCCTAAAATCACATCAAAGGCAAGTATTTTCAAAAGATAAGATCGACAGGTAACGTGAAAATGTTTATTTGAAACAATAAGATTAATAAATAGTGGAGGTAACGAAGGTTTCTCCCAACGAAGTTTCAATAGATAAATCAAAGTCTAATTTTATTTTTTTTCGGAGTCAAATTGAAACATTGAACACAACTAGGTAGAATAAAAGAGTGGGTAGAACTTGTATTGAATAAAGTATAGACTTCGCATTAATTTATAATTAACTTACCCGTAATAACTTCGTCGGGTTTTCTCGATTAAACGCCTCGCTTAAATTATCGAAGTTTGACTTTACTATAGGGTACATTCCACCCTTAAGTGCTTCTTCACATTCTCGATCCATGATTTGAATCATTATTCTCCGATCCATATCGAATTCGGGTTGACCGCTATGCATGGTGGTAATTCCAAATTCGATGTTGGGTTCTCCTAATTGTTGTCCAAAAAGCAAAGTCCATTTCATCTATTTTCGCTTTATCGATCGGACGTCTTTTTCTACACTATCAACGTTGGGTTGCAGTTTTTGCCCATGCATCGTCTATTCTCCTTCGTGAAGCTTGTTTCTTCTTTCATTTTGATCCTTGATTTTTAAATTCTCGATTCCAACTTTAATATCTTACACCTTCGCCAAAGCGTGATTTCGATTCGAGCATCACATATCGGGTAACCCAATTTTGAATTGTTGTATCCCTTTGTTCCACCTAATCGCTTGTTAGTTTCTTCAACCTCGTTCTTCTAGCTCACTTAACACGATTTTGTAATTCTAAGTTTTGATCATAAATTTCTTCTAACCAATTCTCCTCGGGTTCCTCTTCTTCCTTCTTCCTCTTCTTCCTCACTTTCATTGCTACCTCTCGCACTAGCTAGGGTGCAACAATTAGTTCTTCATTCACTACGTGGATATCTCTAATTTGTTCCTCGTCCGATTAATCGCATTAATTAACGATTAGTGATTAAAGGTGTCACAACAACACATTCACTCCATTGTGAATATTTTCAAACCGCTTTTTCCAAACACCGCCACAACACAAGGGTTAATTAATATATCAATATTATCCCTATACTCTATTTCCAACCAATTAAATACCAAATAAACTTAGGTAGGTCATACTAAAGCGAAGGAATTTCCGCCTCTCCTCCTAGTTCTTATCTCACATCTTAGCCGTGGATCATATCCCTAAGCTCGATACCAAATCGTGACGCCCCCAAAATTAGGTATACGCCACCCATCTTGGGTCGCCACTTACATGGTACATAAATTCAAATACAACTTACTAACCTAACTGTCAGGTACAATACGACATAAATCGTGAGTTTGAATACAAATATTGTCTACTAGATATTATACAAACTCAAAAGGAGTCCTCATTACAACTATTATCACACTATTTCACGTAATAGTGAGGACTACTAATGCTATCCTCTCGACCATTACTTCGCTCCCCGACTCGTCCCGGCCTATGTTCTCATTTCTCAAGAGAACAAATGAAAGAAAGGGTGAGCTCAACTAGCCCAAGAAGAAATATTATGACTAAGATAATGCGTAATAAATTATCATTAGCTTCAATGTTGTTAAACCGATAAAATACAATAGATAAACCAAATTTTAATGCAGTGGAATAAGCAATCCATTAAAAGAGTCAAGTAGAGAATAAAGTCTACTATCTTTTAGGTTTTAAAAGGTTTTCATCAATTTTTATCACGAGACTCAAATTTTAATAATAAACCACCACATCTAATCATCCCCGTACTACACGGCCAAGGATTTTCATCAAATTATCAATGGTCATGACTATACCGAATCACCCCTCGTCATAATCATACCAAAAACTATCCATCATCGCATTATGTGCCACCGAGGACTTTTGTCACATCATTTATATCAAGTCATGATTATACCGAATGATCCTCGGTCATAATCATACTAAGTTCATCTATGCACGTAAGCCAAAGATAACATAATATAACATGAGGATGATGACAATGACATAGTAATTCAATAAAACAAGTTCAAGAATTATTTAATCCATGAATTATTAACGCCCAAATTGTCAACATATGATATCAAGCTTTCAGAGAGTAAAATTCAATAATGATCAAGAATATTTCCATGAAAAGATATCGATGAAACGCAAATATCAAGGATATTCTACTAATTTCATGGAGTATAGAAGTCAAAGTTTTAACCAACCGGGTATAATAAAGAATGGAATAACAAAAGAAATCACCACGCATGCGCAGATTTGACATGTAAAAGTTATTCCAATGTAATAATAATAACGGGAACAAAGTCGTGAAATTCACACCCATGTGATGTTCCAATGTAATAATAAAGATGGAACTGCATCCTGTAAAAACATGAGATAGGATATTCCAATGTAATGATAAAGATTTTAACCAGTCCTGTAAAACACACACATATATGATGTTCCAATGTAATAATAAAACGGAACTGTCTGTAAAAAACATATGCATGTGATGTTCCAATGTAATAATAGAAGAATGTCACCAAGTATAGGTAAATCACAGATACAAAAGTTATTCCAATGTAATAATAAGCAATGGAATAACATAAGGATTTCACCAAGTATAGGGTACTGCCATGATACAAAGTTATGTATAGGGTATGCCACTTTTACAAAAGTTATTCCAATGTAATAATAAGTGAATGGAATAATGTAAGTCCTCTTCAAGAAGAAAGAATAACACCCTTCTTACCGTAAAAGAACCTGAATATAGAAGTATAAGAAGTAGTAATACTCTTCTTCTTCTTTCTATAATTTTCTCTTTATAGCTTCTCTCTATAATTTCTCTCTGTAGTTTCAAATGAATTCGTAAGAAAATAATGAAGGAATGAGCTTCTATTTATAGGAAAATAGAATGCATAAGTAACTAATCCATGAACTCGGTCCGTATTGATTTACTTTAATCGACGGTCCATATTTAAAGAAAAATCTTTTAAATAAAATATAATATATTCTATTTATATAAAAACATTTTACTATGCAAAACACTATGCAATACTATACAAAACACTATGCAAAATACTATGCAACACTATGCATAATAAAATATAATATATTTTATTTATGTAATAACTTTAATAAAGTATTCTATTTTATATAAAAGATGTTTCTATTTTATTACGTTAATAATACTAATAAAACAAAACGTCATTATCGCTATAATAATTCATATTATTAATCGACAATAATGGAATCAAACCGAGTGACTTCTCACATAAGCATCAATAATCAATACCGTGTGCTACTACGCAACCACACGACATCGTATTTTTACTACCGAGTAGTTCAACAAAGAACTACCAGAAAACTTCCGCCGTTATTTCAATAAAATATTTTTGTCGTTTTCTCAATCCGACAATAATTTCATTGCTAGGTCCACCAATGATTGTAGTTGCATTTAATATTCCCTACTAAACCGAATATTCCCCAACCAATCGAATATAATATAACCACTGCATACTTTGCAAAAATTTATAAATACTACCCACAACTATAATATTATCTCAAATTCACACCATAATATTAAAAATTATTTCACAAAATTTAAATCTTTATCGATAAAACTGGGTCTCACAATCTCCCTCCTTATGGAATTTCGCCTCTAAATTAGGGTACGACTGATATGATAAAGAGATGAGGATACCTTGAATACCTTTATCGTTGAAAACATTAAATTCATTTTTGCAATCCGCCAAAGATATTCATTAACAATTCATCTTTGCACTACAGCCAAAGATATACAACTGTAAAACCAATAATGCTCAGACGCGAAGCTTAATAGTATCACGACCACGAATTATCCATGCACCATTGGCCAAGGATATTCGTGTTTTCAATTACGGTCATGATTATACCGAATAATCCTTGGTCATAATCATACCAAGTCTATCAATGCACTACGGCCAAAGATAACTTTTTACCACATCCATGAATTAATATTTCATCACCGAGACTCACTCCATAATTAATCCATATCATCGAATCATCCCTCGCACTATGTGCCAAGGATATTCATTAGTATCACGACCATTTAATTATCCATGCACTACTACCACAAAGATAATCGTGTATTCATTAAGATCACGACCATAAATTATCCATGCACTACTACCAAAGATAATCGTGTATTCATTAGTATCACGACCACAAATTATCCATGCACTACTACCAAAGATAATTGTGTATTCATTAAGATCACGACCACAAATTATCCATGCACTACTACCAAAGATAATTGTGTATTCATTAAGATTACGACCACAAATTATCCATGCACTACTACCAAAGATAATCGTGTATTCATTAATATCACGACCACAAATTATCCATGCACTACTACCAAAGATAATTGTGTATTCATTAAGTATCACGACCACAAATTATCCATGCACTACTACCAAAGATAATTGTGTATTCATTAAGATCACGACCACAAATTATCCATGCACTACTACCAAAGATAATTGTGTATTCATTAGTATCACAACCACAAATTATCCATGCACTACTACCAAAGATAATTGTGTATTCATTAATATCACGCACCACAAATTATCCATGCACTACTACCAAAGATAATCATTAGTATTCATTAAGATTCACGACCACAAATTATCCATGCACTACTACCAAAGATAATCGTGTATTCATTAGTATCACGACCACAAATTATCCATGCACTACTACCAAAGATAATTGTGTTTTCAATTACGGTTATGATTATACCTAACAATCCTCGGTCATAATCATACCAAGTCCATCTATGCACCCACAGCCACGTATTGACTTTCAACATAATATAAACATGAGGATAATGATATAAAGAATCAATCAAATGAGATAAAGGATAAATATTAAACATTTATAATATAATTTATCCAGGATTCAAGAATATCCCCATGTTATCAATCACTTAATAATATCATAATCTAATAACATTAATATTATAACAATATTTTAATCACTTCTTAAATTTATAAACAATTTATCTCAATTGTTTACGCTTTACCATATAATGCATTTAATCATTCAAAATGCCATACTCATAAAATATCATCACCAATTATCAAATCCTCATCAAAAAATATGCATATATACTCTATATAGGATTCTCTAGCCATAAAATCCTATTTTCAACTTTGTTACTTCACATAACATATTTAACTCATATGTTCAGAATTAAACTATTTTCATGAAAAATACCAAATCAGTCCCAAAAATATTTCTTTTCTGGGATTTAGCATAATATAGTCCCATGATGAAAATATATTTTCTCGGAATTTTTAAAATTCATTTACTATTTTTCAAAAATCAATTTCTAATTAATTCCTTAAGAAATTAGCTACCTCAAGTTTAACTCCAAAATTCCCAAATCTTGGCAGGACCTTACACATGTTAACGTGAGCTTCTAGTTTAAATTTCATGGTCATCTGAGTTATAGAACTCGGTTATAGCATTTTTCATCGGAAAAATCTAAATATTGAAAATAGTCATAACTTGCTCATTTTAAGTCGTAATGAGCTCATTTTTGGACAGGAGGTACTTTATACCATATAATTTCATGTCCCAAAAAACCCAGAATTTTTTCTCATAATTTAAGTGGCCGAAACAGCCCCTCTAAAATTATGGCAGCAGTTTTTTCGGTTTTTTGCAGCTTTGCACTCCTTTGCTAAAAATCAGTCCACACAAAAATCTACAACACCTTTTCCAGTAATTCCACTTGAATTAGTTAGGTAACTCATAGATCTAACTCTAGGTCTTGACCACATTCAAAAATTCAAAATATAATAGGAGATATGGTCAATTGAATTTCATGTTACGCTTTTCACCAAAATCGATTTTCAACTCTTTGTGATTTTTAAGAAACTTTCATGTTTTTACATACCAACCAACATAACTCATCATAAAACTTACTAATACCATAATACCCATGATTTTCATTAGTCCAATGCTTTTATTATGACTTTCATCATAAACCACGTAACCTGCTCATTTAGTTGAAGAAATATTTGAGGGTTTAAGAAATGGGTTTTGTATCGGGGTCAATACAAAATTGATTTCACGCCTAAGTAGGCTAAGAAGTCTTCAAGAATACGCCAGAAATTTATTAATAATAGAAATATCATTCAAAACTGTGACTCTCATCCAAGACTTGGATAGTACGTCACATTGATACCAACTGTGACTTCTATCCCTTAACCTAGATAGCACCTCACAATGATACCTATAAACTTGCCATCTTCATTCACGATGTCGCCTACAGAAAGTCCGGCTTCGTTGCATTCCACACAAGGAAGTCAACAACGAAAGGTTCGGGGCTCTTTACTTATGGCTTGATATAACAGTGATTAACTTTAGGGTTTGGTTACTTTGAATTCATATACAAAGTTGGTTATGAATATAAAAGCTAACAACCTTACATTTAAAAGCATGATGATTAGCTAACCAATTGATTCCTAAAAATCACATCAAAGGCAAGTATTTTCAAAAAGATAAGATCGACAGGTAACGTGAAAATGTTTATTTGAAACAATAAGATTAATAAATAGTGGAGGTAACGAAGGTTTCTCCCAACGAAGTTTCAATAGATAAATCAAAGTCTAATTTTATTTTTTTTCGGAGTCAAATTGAAACATTGAACACAACTAGGTAGAATAAAAGAGTGGGTAGAACTTGTATTGAATAAAGTATAGACTTCGCATTAATTTATAATTAACTTACCCGTAATAACTTCGCTCGGGTTTTCGACAATTAAACGCCTCGCTTAAATTATCGAAGTTCGACTTTACTATAGGTACATTCCACCCTTAAGTGCTTCTTCACATTCCCCGATCCATGATTTGAATCATTATTCTCCGATCCATATCGAATTCGGTTCGACCGCTATGCATGTGGTAATTCCAAATTCGATGTTGGGTTCTCCCAATTCTTGTCCAAAAAGCAAAGTCCATTTCATCTATTTTCGCTTTATTCGATGGACGCCTTTTTCTACACTATCAACGCAACGCGCAAAATTTTTACCCACGCATCGCCTATTCTCCTTCGTTTTGCTTGTTTTTCTTTTCAAATTTGATCCTTGATTTTTAAATTCTCGATTCCAACTTTAATATCTTACACTCGCCAAAGCGTGATTTTGTTCGAAAGCATCACATATCGGGTAACCCAATTTTGAATTGTCAGATCCCTTTGTTCCTAATCATTTGCTGCTTCTTCAACTCCGTTTCTTCTAGCTCACTTAACACGATTTTGTAATTCTAAGTTTTGATCATAAATTTCTTCTAACCAATTCTCCTCGTGTTCTCTTCTTCCTCTTCTTCTCTCTTCTTCCTCACTTTCACCGCTACCACTCAGAACTAGCTAAAAGTAAACAATTAGTTCTTCATTCACTACGTGGATATCTCTAATTTGTTCCTCGTCTCGAATCGCATTAACCTCGATTAGTGATTAAAGGTGTCACAACGGCCACATTCACTCCATTGTGAATATTTTCACCGCTTTTTCCAAACACCGCCACAACACAAGGGTTAATTAATATATCAAATATTATCCCTATACTCTAATCGACCAATTAAATACCAAATAAACTTAGGTAGGTCATACTAGCGAAGGAATTTCCGCTCTCCCTCCTAGTTCTTATCTCACATCTTAGCCAGGATCATATCCCTAAGCTCGATACCAACCGTGACGCCTCTAAAATTAGGTATACGCCACCCATCTTGGGTCGCCACTTACATGGTACATAAATTCAAATACAACTTACTAACCTAACTGTCGGGTATAATACGATATAAACCGTGAGTTTGAATACAAATATTGTCTACTAGATATTATACAAACTCAAAAGGAGTCCTCATTACAACTATTATCACACTATTTCACGTAATAGTGAGGACTACTAATGCTATCCTCTCGACCATTACTTGCTCCTCGACTCTATCCCAAATATGTTCTCATCATTTCAAGAGAATAAAGGAAAGAAAGGGTGAGCTCAACTAGCCCAAGAAGAAATATTACGACTAAGATAATGCGTAATAAATTATCATTAGCCTTCAACAATGTTAAACCGATAAAATACAATAGACAACCAGTTTAATCGCAATGAATAAGCAATCCATTAAAAGAGTCAAGTAGAGAATAAAGTCTACTATCTTTTAGGTTTTAAAAGGTTTTCATCAATTTTTATCACGAGACTCAAATTTTAATAATAAACCACCACATCTAATCATCCCCGTACTACTGGCCAAGGATTTTCATCAAATTATCAATGGTCATGACTATACCGAATCACCCCCCGGTCATAATCATACCAAAAACTATCCATCATCGCATTACGTGCCACCGAGGACTTTTGTCACATCATTTATATCAAGTCATGATTATACCGAATGATCCCTCGTCATAATCATACTAAGTTCATCTATGCACGTAAGCCAAAGATAACATAATATAACATGAGGATGATGACAATGACATAGTAATTCAATAAAACAAGTTCAAGAATTATTTAATCCATGAATTATTAACGCCCAAATTGTCAACATGACATCGCTTTCGTAGAGAGTAAAATTCAATAATGATCGTAAGAATATTTCCATGAAAAGATATCGGATGAAACGCAAATATCAAGGATATTCTACTAATTTCATGGAGTATAGAAGTCAAAGTTTTAACCAATTGGGTATAATAAAGAATGGAATAACAAAAGAAATCACCACGCACGCGCAGATTGCAGATGTATAAAAGTTATTCCAACAATGTAATAATAATAACTTAACCAAAGTGTCGTGAAATTCACAACCGGCTGTGATGTTCCAACAGTAATAATAAAGATGGAACCGGATCCTGTGTAAAACACATGATATAGGATATTCAAATGAATGATAAAGACGGAACCAGTCCTGTAAAACACATGCATGTGATGTTCCAATGTAATAATAAAAACTAAACCAGTCCGTGTAAAAAACACATGCATGTGATGTTCCAAATGTAATAATAGAAGAATGTCACCAAGTATAGGGTAAAAATCACAGATACAAAAGTTATTCCAATGTAATAATAAGCAATGGAATAACATAAGGATTTCACCAAGTATAGGTACGCCGCAGATACAAAGTTATGTATATAGGTATGCCACTTTTACAAAGTTATTCCAATGTAATAATAAATGAATGGAATAATGTAAGTTCTCTTCAAGAAGAAAGAATAACACCCCTTCACCGTAAAAGAATGAATATAGAAGTAGTGAAGTAAGTGGTAATACTCTTCTTCTTTCTATAATTTTCTCTTTATAGCTTTCTCTCTATAATTTCTCTCTGTAGTTTCAATGAATTCGTAAGAAAATAATGAAGGAATGAGCTTCTATTTATAGGAAAATAGAATGCATAAGAATTAATCCATGAACTATCCAGATTGATTTACTTTAATCTGACGGTCCATATTTAAAGAAAATCTTTTAAATAAAATATAATATATTCTATTTATATAAAACATTTTACTATGCAAACACTATGCAATACTATACAAAACACTATGCAAAAACACTATGCAACACTATGCATAATAAAATATAATATATTCTATTTATGTAATAACTTTAATAAAGTATTCTATTTTATATAAAAGATGTTTCGCTTTTATTACGTTAATAATACTTAATAAAACAAAACGTCATTATCGCTATAATAATTCATATTATTAATCGACAATAATGGAATCAAACCGAGTGACTTCTCACATAAAGATCAATAATCAATACCGTGTGCTACTATGCAACCCACACGTATTATCGTACTTTTACTAATGAAAGTAGTTCAACAAGAACCACGGTAAAACTTCCGCCGTTATTTCAATAAAATATTTTTGTCTTTTTTCAATCCGACAATAATTCATCATGGGGTCCACCAATGATTGAGCCGTTGTATTTAATATTCCTCGCTAAACCGAATATTCCCCACCAATCGAAATATAATATAACCACTTGCATACTTTTGCAAAATTTATAAATACTACCCACAACTATAATATATTATCTCAAATTCACACCATAATATTAAAAATTATTTCGACAAAATTTAAATCTTTATTGATAAAATCTGGGGTCTCACATTGATCGCTAGGGAGGCTTATCCCTATTGTAGAATAAATATAATTTATTTAAATAAATTATTAGTTTAATTTATTTATTTAAATAAGATTAGAATTGTTCTAATTGATTTATTCACAACCGGTTTAATATAGAGAACTTAAAGGGTCACACCATAAAAGGAAGAATAATTATTTAAGAAGTAAATGGAATAATCGTAATAATAAGTTAAGTATATTTAATTTAATCTATGGTGATAGATTAAATTAAATAGCTTAATATTTATTATTTAATATTTTGGAAATATTAAATATAAATTAATAAGAGGAGTCTTATTATTATTATTATTACTATTATTATTATTATTTAATTCTAAAGGAGTTTGGGAATTAATAAATAAAAGTACTCTCATATATTCCTAATAAGATTAGGAGGTTAAATTAATTAAAAGAGTTTAATTAATTATCCCTAATAAGATTAGGGATCTTAATTAATTAAAAGAATTTAATTAATTAAATAAAACCCAATTTCTTAATTGTTAAGGAGGGTTGCCCACATCTATAAATAAGAGGAGTCTTATTATGGGTGAGGGGGTTTTGACTTTTACAACCTACGTGATTTCAATTGTTGGGAGAGTACGTCTTTTTCTATAGAGATGGAAAACTAGGGTTTTGCCAAATACCCATCTTCTTGAATTCTTCTTCTTCCTTGGTGGATCACCTCTAGAGGCCAAACACTTGGGTGGCTAACGTTGATCAAAGGAAGGGACCAAACCCCGGTGGATTCAAGTTGAACGCGAAAAGAATTGGAGGTGAACTTGTACCTGAAGAAGCTCGGATCTTCAAAGGTATGATTCTTGTTCTTTTTTTTCGTTTAATTAATAATTGCGCATAAAGGATGATCCAGGTATATGGTTTGTAAAAATTTTAAACTCTAATTTTTACACGTTTTCGCTTATTTATGCATTTTGATTGCGTTCATGAATATTACAAACTTAACAGTGGCATCAGAGCCAAACCTTTATGCGAATTATTAATTATTTTAATTTGATATGTATATTGATATGTGTTTAGAATAATTTAATTGGGCATAATTTTGTTGTATAAAATTAAAAAAAAATTAACGTTATTATACTTCTGTATTGTTTTTCGTGCTTCAAGGCTTTGACTTGGTTCAAGGGCGGATGATTCATGTGATATAAACATGGTTATGCAGCTTGGTATATTTTATATATATTTATATAAAACCTTAGTTTGTTAAATCACCACTGGGATGATTCACGGTTTGCATAACAAGAGTAATGCCCAGTAGATTCTCATTAATCATGTGATACCAGGATAACGTGAATGTTATTTATATTAATATATATTAGTTATTTATATATTGATATAAATATATATCAACGTGAAAGTTCAAGGGATTAAATGCACGACTGCTTTATATCAGATCACATGATTATTTTAATATTAAAATAAAAAGGTTATTTTAATTTTAAAATTAGATTTCATGCTAACTAATTAGAGTTGGGATTGGATTCCATGATAACTAATTAGAGTTGAAATTTGATTCCATATTTCCTTAAATAAAGGAGTTTATTTAGATATGAAAGAAGATTTCATATTATTCAAAATAAAAGAGTTTATTTGTGAATAGGAAAGAGAATCCAAATTTCCTTAAATAAAGGAGTTTATTTAGATATGAAATATGATTTCATATTATTCAAAATAAAGGAGTTTATTTGTGAAGAGGAAAGAGAATCTGTGTTTCCTTTAATAAAGGTTTTTTTTTACATGGAATTGGATTCCATAATTAATTAAAATAAAGGAGTTTATTTTGATTAAAGATTTTGATTAAAATAAAATAGTTTATTTTATTCAAAATTGGATAAATTAAAATAAAATAGTTTTTTTTATTTAAATTTGGATTAAAATAAAGGAGTTTATTTTGATTCAAAATTAGATTTTATACTAACTAAATTTGCCCATTAAATGATATCAATGTATATATTGAATGATTATTATTCATGAGATGAATGTTATTTATTGATGCATATGGTGATGTGTATGATAATTAATGGGATTGATTATGGGCTATTGACCAATGTGATTGGATTTTATTTTAGTTGGATGCATGAATGTATAGTTTTTTATTAAATGGGGTTTGCGTACCTCATCTTCTCTAATTTTTCTTAATGTAAATTCTATCATCCTCCTATGTACTTCCCTCGATCACGATCAAGGTTTCTATTTATTTTAAATAGTTTTGTAATAGGAATAGTTAGAATTAATTTTGAAGAATTGGAGATCAAGGAGCAAGGAGCGCGTAAAGACCCGTTTGTAATGGAGCCTGGGTTTAAATGTAATAGTTATATTTAAATATTAATTCTTGCACCCCTAGGGTTTGACCTTTTGGTTCACTTGATGGCTCTAGTGAACCAAACTAGAATAAAAGTCCATAATCAATCCAAGTAGAATATAGTATTCTATATGTGCATGCTTATACTATATATATATATATATATATATATATATATATATATATATTATGCAAACATGCTTCGCATGTTAATTAATATGATGCGTATTTTATATATATATGTGCATGCACGCTAAACAAGATGAGACAAATTAATAACAAACCCCTCAAATATTTTATATTAAGTTATAACGTTCAAAGATATTTGGAATATCGAATGTTGCCTTCTAGCATGATAGAAACAATAGAGTATTGAATATTTAATATGAGTTTGTTGTGCACACACAAGGCAAGTATTAAATATTTAAGATGTTATTTTTATTACATATGATGTTTATAAGGAATTGAACATTCTTCGCTTTGTTGTGCACACACAAGGGTTGTAGTTTCTCTTCACTTATATGGAAATCTTTGGGTCGACTTAACTTAAATCATTTTAGTTAGGATGTACACACACTTGACCATTATGATTTAAGAGGCAAAATACAAGGAGTTACATAGTTGATGTAATTGAAAAGAGTTGTCTACCTATTTATTTATATATAGTTTGTTGTGCACACACAAGGCTATATACATTTGAAATGGGATCCTTATTCTCACTAGTAAATCTTTAATTAGATTTTGCCGAACTATATATATTGAGGGTAATATAGTTTGAAAAAAAATAGTGGGAGATGCCAATTTAAAACAAGACCTAAATTATTTTGATAATTAATAAAAGAATGTATGTTAAAATGTTGTTAATTACAAATTCATTTATAGAATTTTACAATGTCTAAAATTACTATCACTATGTAGCATATTAGATGCTAAATTAACCGGACCGAATTAAACGGATTGGTTAAGGGATTGAGAATAGTTCTCATGGCTGGAAAACTATCTTATGTCCTTAATACGCCTATCCATGCAATGGTTACAGACAATGCCTCTGAGGAAGAGATTGCTACTTTTAGAAAGTGACAAGATGATGCACAGTTGGCTCAATGCATCATACTCGCATCCATGAGTAACGAGATTTAGCGTCAGCATGAAACTATGGATGCTCCTACTATAATCCTTCATGTTAAGTAGTTGATGGTGAGGAAAGTAGGACTAATAGATATCAGATATCTAAGGAGCTCTTCCGATCTATAATGACCGAAGTCACTACAGTACAGACAAGTCCTTAACATAATCAATTTGATTGATCAATTAGGACAACGGATTTTGTCTTGGATGGAGAGTTGAGTCAAGATTTGATCTTGCACTCACTCCCGGACTTGCTTAACATGTTGAAAAATGTTGAGAGTCACTTTCCAACCAAGAAAGATCATGTCTTACTGGTAGGGGCCAAAGGATCTTCTGAAAAGAAGAACGCTTCAAAGAAGGTAAACAGAAAGGCGTAAACAAAGGATAATAAGAACAAAACTGATATGGATAGCAAAGGAGTTTGCTTCCACTGCAATAAGCCTAGACACTGGAAAGAAACTGCGAGAAGCATCTTACAGAGGCTAACCAAAGAAGCTTAGTGAAGTTTTGGTTATAAATACAAATTTGTTCATGATTTAAAATAAATTTTTCTTTAAGTCAAGGTTCTACTTGGGTATTGGATACCGACTTTAGTTATCATAAATATAGATTTATAAAGGGACTAAGCAGAAGTAGAAAGCTAAACAAATATAAGTAATCCTATGTGTGGGAAATGAAGCAAAGGTTGCCACTTAGCCATGGAAACTTATAGTTTAGCAATGCCTACAGGCAAATCTATTAAGTCAATAAGTTGTTATTGTATTCCAGTTCTTGTTAGAAACATTATTTCTATTTTATTGTTAGACAATAAAATTTTTGGTATTATAATTAAGAACAATTGTTGTTCTATTTGTAATAATAATATTTTGTATAGAACTGGAATATTACTTAATGGATTTTGTATACTTGACTTACGTGAAAAATAATTTTACATATTGAACAAAATATTATAAGAAAAGGAGATGATCATTCAAAGAGTTGAATGTGTGTATTTGCTGAAATACAAGTGTGAATTATTTGAAAAGTTCAAAGAATTCAAAAGTGAAACAACATGGCAAAGTATTAGGATTCTTTGATCGGATCAAGGAATAAATACTTGAGCAATAAGTTTCTAGATCATCTCAAATGGTTTTCTCATAATGGACGCCTCATGATACGCAATAGTTGATTGATGTATCTAAATGGAAAAATCGTACCTTGTTGGACATGGTGCGATCTATAATGATTTTATCTACATTCCAGTATCCCTCTGGGGTTATGTCCTAGAAATGGTTGCATATCTACTAAAAGGTAACCTCAAAATCCGGCCCCAAGACTCCATAAAAAGTTATGGACAGGGAGGATTCCTAATCTTAAGTATGTTAAGATAAGGGGTTGTCCAACTTATGTGAAAAAGGTTTCAAAAGATAAGCTTGGGATAAGATTTGACAAGTACAGATTTGTGGGACATCCTAAAGTAAGTTTAGGGCATATGTTCTATAATCCTACTTAGCAAAAGGTGTTTGTTGAGAAACATGCTGCCTTCTAAGATAAAGATGTTTATCATTGAAGGGGCTAGTGGGAGGATAATAGATCTTGAAGAGTTCAAGAACCACAAAACATTATAAGTCAAATAAGAGGAACTCAGAGATAAACCTATTGCACCACAATCGAATAAGAACGGAATAAAGATCAAGATACCTAGGAGGTATGGATTCATCATGGATGATGATGATGAGATACTGCGTCATAGAAGATGATGATCCGAGTTACATACGATGAGGTAAGAGTTCTAGTGTGTACAAAAAGGTCGAGTGGGGGAGCGTCGTGAAATTTCTAGTATTATATGTTGATATACTATGGATGAGGAATAACTTACCAATGCTACAATCAGTAAAGATAAAGTTGTCTAAACATTCCTCCATGAATGATTTGGGAAGAGTATCTTAATTGGGGATACAAATCTATATAGATAGATTTAAAAGGATGCTCGGCTTAACCCAAGGAACGTATATTCATTTGATGCTAAAGTCGTTTAGCATGGCAAACTCCATGGGATGTCTCATGTTAATGAGCCATGGAGTGTATCTCTCTTAATAGTCCCCGTAGACTCCAAAAGGAGAGATCACATGAATAACTATCATGTATGCAATGAAATGTATGAGACCTGATGTTGATCGGTCATATTCTGGAGAAGATCACTGTAAGACAGTGAAAAACATCTTAAAGTACTTAACTGGAACTAAGGATGTGATCATATTCATGGTGGGTCTAAATTAAAACTAGAGGGCTTAACAGACTCAAGTTTTTTTTTCGACAGACCAAGACGACAGAAAATTCACTTTAAGGTAAAGAGTTACCTTGAACAGTGGTGCAGTGAATTGGAAAGGTTTCCAAACAGCAAAGAGTTGTTGGTTTAGTGATAAAGACAAAGTATATAGCTGTAAATGAAGCTGAAAGTTGATTGTTTAGATGAAAAGTTCATTACAGAACTAGGAATAGTTCCTAAGTCTCATCTTGGATCTAAAAATGTGTTGTGGCACTTTCATTTGATTATAGAAATCATTGAAAGATGGGAAATCACTATAGAGATAGTGGACTCTCAAGAACAACATTACATATCCATATACTGAAGCTTATCCAACAGCAGGATAATCGTCATTTAGAGAAGAAGAGTATGAGATACCATGACAATTGGATTTAGTGCAAGTGGGAGATTGAAAGTAGTATGCATACAAGCCAATCATGTTTGATGATAAAGCATATACTTTGTAACAATCTTATTTATTTATTAATAAAAAGTATTTATTTATTAAAGGCTTTTAATTATCTACATGATGTTGTTTTATAATATGTGATAAACCCATAGTTTTAAGCAATGCTTTTAGAATAATGATGATGATCATTCTAATGAGATCTAAATTCTTAGAAAGCTTAAAACTAAAATAGTTCCCAATCGTTGGATTACTAAATTGGGGATTAGTGAATCCAGATAAATTGGTACATACGTTGCTTGCTCATTGGATGAGGATGATTGATCTCATGATCATTTGTGTGGAGACACTAAAGCAAGTATGTAAGTGCTTATTAGAGAATAAGTTCATTTTGAATGTATTTCGCTAAGGAATACCTAATGGAGTTTTACTTGCTCATCAATAGGAATTCTCAAGTGATAGTAGTACAAGTGATCCTTAGACTTGAGATCATCATAGTATCTTGTGTATGATGAGTTATACTTTGACTTATTCCTTAAGACCCTTAGGGTATATCAAAGGGTATGCTTGGGTATAATAAGTTGTACATGGAGATAATGTATGATCAATAAAGAATCTACCACTTCTAGTAAAAAAGAGAAATGTCCTATGTGATTCAATAAATGACAACCCAAAGAGTCCTTGGTTAAGGCGTAATGAAATTAGAAAGGTGTTTCTAATTTGCATTATTTGAGTTGTGCATTTAAGAATCGAAATACATATAATTAAATAAAATAAGACTTGTGAAGTAATTCCATGTCTTATATTTAATTGGGATATCAGATGGTGGAAGGATTGAATCAGATTGCAGTAACTATTTACTCAAAGGTTCTTTTATGATTAATGTTGAAATCTATATTATCCGGAAAGTCGTTGATCGCTAGGGAGGCTTATCCCTATTGTAGAATAAATATTATTTATTTAAATAAATTATTAGTTTAATTTATTTATTTAAATAAAGATTAGAATTGTTCTAATTGATTTATTCACAACCGATTTAATATGGAGAACCTAAAGGGTCACACCATAAAAGGAAGAATAATTATTTAAGAAGTAAATGGAATAATCGTAATAATAAGTTAAGTATATTTAATTTAATCTATGGTGATAGAATAAATTAAATAGCTTAATATTTATTATTTAATATTTTGGAAATATTAAATATAAATTAATAAGAGGAGTCTTATTATTATTATTATTATTATTATTATTATTTAATTCCTAAAGGAGTTTGGGAATTAATTAATAAAAGTACTCTCATATATTCCTAATAAGATTAGGAGGTTAAATTAATTAAAAGAGTTTAATTAATTATCCCTAATAAGATTAGGGATCTTAATTAATTAAATAAAACCCAATTTCTTAATTGTTAAGAAGGGTTGCCTACATCTATAAATAAGAGGAGTTTTATTATGGGTGAGGGGGTTTTTGACTTTTACAACCTACGTGATTCTAATTGTTGGGAGAGTACGTATTTTTCTATAGAGATAGAAAACTAGGGTTTTGCCAAATACCCATCTTCTTGAATTCTTCTTCTTCCTTGGTGGATCACCTCTAGAGGCCAAACACTTGGGTGGCTAACGTTGATCAAAGGAAGGGACCAAACCCCGGTGGATTCAAGTTGAACGCGAAAAGAATTGGAGGTGAACTTGTACCTGAGGAAGCTCGGATCTTTAAGGGTATGATTCTTGTTCTTTCTTTTTTGTTTAATTAATAATTGCGCATAAAGGATGATCCAGGTATAGGGTTTGTAAAAATTTTAAACTCTGATTTTTACACGTTTTCGCTTATTTATGCAATTTGATTGCAATCATGAATATTACAATCCTAACAGTGGCATCAGAGCCAAACCTTTATGCAAATTATTAATTGTTTTAATTTGATATGTATATTGATATGTGTTTAGAATAATTTAATTGGGCATAATTTTGTTGTATAAAATTAAAAAAAAATTAACGTTATTATATTTCTGCACTGTTTTCCGTGCTTCAAGGCTCTGACTTGGTTCAAGGGCGGATGATTCATGTGATATAAACATGGTTATGCAGCTTGGTATATTTTATATATATTTATATAAAACGTTAGTTTGTTAAATCACCACTGGGATGATTCACGATTTGTATGACAAGAGTAATGCCCAGTAGATTCTCATTAATCAGGTGATACCAGGATAACGTGAATGTTATTTATATTAATATATATTAGTTATTTATATATTGATATATATATATATATATCAATGTGAATGTTCAAGGGATTAAATGCACGACTGCTTTATATCAGATCACATGATTATTTTAATATTAAAATAAAAAGGTTTATTTTAATTTTAAAATTAGATTTCATGCTAACTAATTAGAGTTGGGATTGGATTCCATGATAACTAATTAGAGTTGAAATTGGATTCCATATTTCCTTAAATAAAGGAGTTTATTTAGATATGAAATAAGATTTCATATGAGTATATTTGTGAATAGGAAAGAGAATCCAAATTTTCTTAAATAAAGGAGTTTATTTAGATGTGAAATATGATTTTATATTATTCAAAATAAAGGAGTTTATTTGTGAGCGGAGAAAGAGAATCCGTGTTTCCTTTAATAAAGGAGTTTTTTTTACATGGAATTGGATTCCATAATTAATTAAAATAAAGGAGTTTATTTTGATTAAAGATTTTGATTAAAATAAAATAGTTTATTTTATTCAAAATTGGATAAATTAAAATAAAATAGTTTTTATTTTATTTAAATTTGGATTAAAATAAAGGAGTTTATTTTGATTCAAAATTAGATTTTATACTAACTAAATTTGCCCATTAAATGATATCAATATATATATTGAATGATTATTATTCATGAGATGAATGTTATTTATTGATGCATATAGTATTGTGTATGATAATAAATGGGATTGATTATGGGCTATTGACTATTGTGATTGGATTTTATTTTAGTTGGATGCATGAATGTATGGTTTTTTATTAAATGGGGTTTCATCCTCGCCTTCTCTAATTTTCTTAATGTAAATTCTATCCTCCACTATGTGCATTTCCCTCGATCACGATCAAGGTTTCTATTTATTTTAAATAGTTTTGTAATAGGAATAGTTAGAATTAATTTTGAAGAATTGAAGATCAAGGAGCAAGGAGCGCGTGAAGACCCGTTTGTAATGGAGCCCGGGTTTAAATGTAATAGTTATATTTAAATATTAATTCTTGCACCCCTAGGGTTTGACCTTTTGGTTCACTTGGTGGCTCTAGTGAACCAAACTAGAATAAAAGTCCATAATCAATCTAGGTAGAATATAGTATTCTATATGTGCATGCTTATAATATATATATATTATATATTATGCAAACATGCTTCGCATGTTAATTAATATGACGCGTATTTTATATATATATGTGCATGCGCGCTAAACAAGATGAGACAAATTAATAACAAACCCCTCAAATATTTTATATTAAGTTATAACGTTCAAAGATATTTGGAATATCGAATGTCGCCTTCTAATATGATAGAAACAATAGAGTATTGAATATTTAATATGAGTTTGTTGTCCACACACAAGGCAAGTATTAAATATTTAAGATGTTGTTTTTATTACATATGATGTTTATAAGGAATTGAACATTATCGCTTTGTTGTGCACACACAAGGGTAATGTAGTTTTCTTCACTTATATGGAAAATGAGTCCGACTTAACTTAAATCATTTTAGTTTGGGATGTGCACACTTGACCATTATGATTTAAGAGGCAAAATACAAGGAGTTACATAGTTGATGTAATTGACAAGAGTTGTCTACCTATTTATTTATATATAGTTTGTTGTGCACACACAATGTTATATACATTTGAAATGGGATCCTTATTCTCACTAGTAAATCTTTAATTAGATTTTTGCCGAACTATATATATTGAGGGTAATATAGTTTGAAAAAAATAGTGGGAGATACCAATTTAAAACAAGCCCTAAATTATTTTGGTAATTAATAAAAGAATGTATGTTAAAATGTTGTTAATTACAAATTCATTTATAGAATTTGACAATGTCTAAAATTACTATCAATCGCAGTAAAGATATTAGATGCTAAATTAACCTAATCAATTAAAGCGGATTGGTTAAGGGATTGAGAATAGTTCTCATGGTGAAAAAGCTATCTTATGTCCTTAATACGCTTTATCCTCGCAATGGTTGTAGACAATGCTTACGAGGAAGAGATTGCTACTTTTAGAAAGTGACAAGATGATGCATATTGCTTTCAACGCATCATGCTCGCATCCATGAAAGTAACGAGATTTAGCGTCAGCATGAAACTATGGATGCTCCTACTATATTCCTTCATGTCAAGTAGTTGATGGTGAGGAAAGTAAGACTAATAGATATCAGATATCTAAGGAGCTCTTCCGATCTATAATGACCGAAGGCACTACAGTACAGACAAGTCCTTAACATAATCAATTTGATTGATCAATTAGGACAACGAATTTTGTCTTGGATGGAGAGTTGAGTCAAGATTTGATCTTGCTCTCACTCCCGGGCTTGCTTAACATGTTGAAAAATGTTGAGAGTCACTTTCCAACCAAGAAAGATCATGTCTTACTGGTAGGGGCCAAAGGATCTTCTGAAAAGAAGAACGCTTCAAAGAAGGTAAACAGAATAAACAAAACAAGTTCAAGAATAAATTTTAAAGATTTATAAGTTAATTTATCCTGTAATCAATTACGTCCAAATTGTCAACATGATACTGCTTTATGGAGTAAAATTCAAGAATGCTCAAAAGAATATTTCCATGAAAAGATACTGGATGAAGCGCAAATATCCAGGATATTCTACTAATTTCATGGAGTATAGAAGCCAAAACTTTAACCAACTGAGTATAATAGAATATATGAAACTGCAAATGGATTTTCGCCTGCCACTATAAGAAAAAGGTCTATCAGCGACCGACTATCAGCAATCGCACTCGATCGCAGATAGATATCTGCGACTGAGTGCGGTCACTGATAGTCGTCGCATAAAATCTGGTCACTGGGATGCACATTAGCGACCACTATTAGCGATCGAGATATCTGCGACTGCTATGAGCGACCGAAATGACAAATTTGGTCACGAAATCGAGTCAAGATGGTCGAGGCCAAAGTCGACGCGTGGTCCACGTGTCGTGACCATTATCGCCGATCGCTGGCGGTCGTTGATACTGTGCCGTCGCTAATAACATTCAATGACCGCATCGGGTCGCTGATATGGAAAAAAATTACAGCTAGATTTTTGCTGTTTTGCAGAATTCCCAAAAATCTGTTTTATCCCAACACACATACACACCAAGATAAACAACATACAAAATAATATAAACATCCATTGTCCACCAACACATACACCAAACTAGTATATAAACCTTTAAAAACCAATATGATTTGAATAAATATAATAACATTTCAAAACTTGTTTAAGTAACATACAAACATCCAAATAATGAATATACAAGTACAAGGTTATGTCAAGCGTCATCGCCTCCTTGATCACCCTGTAATTAACAAAATAATAAAACAAGTTACAAATATAATAAATATGTTGATACTGGTATATATTACGTATAATACATACAACAAATTGATTTTATACCTCCGCCATCCCCATGTCGTCCTGCTGCTGCTGCCATTCATCGCTTGACTAACTCCTCGGGATCAAGAGCCCCTAGGTGCCCGCCTTGAAGATCTTGTAAGATTTCGATCTTGACATATAGCTCTCACACGGTCGGTAGGAGTATGAGCAATTTGGATGACTCGACGATCGTGAAGACTGGTAGCAGAGTCAGCTTGAGCCACTGAAGGATGGGCGTCGTCGTTGTCCTTGACCTTTAATGTAGTTCTTCTTCACAACAAACGCCCTCTCCCACAACTCTTGATCAATAAGCGGACGTGGAGTGCCTTGAGGATGGCGCTTCATTCAATAAACGTTTATAAGTATCCCGTCATCATGTTAACACTTAAATAGTTAAAATAATATTTTTAAGTATTAATAAACAAGATCAAAGTTGTTAAAACTTATTACCGCTATCTGGATAGCCTCGCAGATTGCACCATCACTGGTAATATCGCGTACACATCCAAACCAATGGATAGGGTGACCTTGAGACCGAGACTCTATACAAAAACAAAGACAATATTACTAAGTAAAAATGGGATATTTTCTACAATTCATGATTTTAAACATATTAAAACTTGTAAATACGTGCGAGGCGTTGATATGTCAGAATCGTGAAAATCTATATACTTGTATGTTCCTTTAGCCTTTTCGCCATCGGATACACCCGAGGGCTCTGTTGTTGTGCGGTCTCTCTCTCTCTCTCTCTCTCTCTATATATATATATATATATATATATACACACTACGTGCTTAAAAATTGAACTTACTTTGTCCTTTAGCCAAAGTGCAAAGTTTTTATCCCGATTGATTTGAATATCTTTATCGGTTATGCTCGGCATGCTTCACTTTTAAACTTCGTCATCGTCACAATTTATACCATGTTATAAACATTAACATATTGGAATAAATTTTCAACTTAAAAGATAAAATATCAAGTTTACATGTATACCTCACAAATTGGTCAATCTCACCGCAATCGAGAAGAATGTAAGTATGCCATGCATGTAATTCTTGCTCGAGAGAGAATATGCGCTTCCCTTTTCCATAAGCGTGGCCCGATAGACCAAATACAGAGAGTGACCATTTAGTTCAACATTTCCCCCATCATCATGTCTCGATACTCGATTGGCCTTTCATCAAGACTTCGTCCAGAAAAATAATGCGAGACAAACGTAGATATCTCATCAAAATCAGATGCCTCGTGATATCGACCCCTCGACATAAGCTCTATTCTTCACCTTCCTCTTAAGGTTTCCCATCACCCTCTCAAAAGGGTACATCCATCTATATTGAGCTGGACCCCCAACACGAGCTTCATAGGGAAGATGGATTTGCAAATGCTCCCGTGGAGTCAAAAAACCGGTGGGAATATTTTTTCCGGTTTTACACGTGATCTCTATGATGTTCTTCTCAAGTACAAACATGTCCTTATCATTCAATGATTTTGAACACAAGTCTTTGAAGAAACGACTAAGATCCATCAAAGCATCCCATATTGGTTTATCAAGCAGATCCCGAAATGCTATAGCATGAGTCTCTCCATGAACACATGAGCGGTCATGACTCTTCATCCTTGCAATTTCCCACCCGTAACACACCTTGTAATGTTTGACCCATATCCATCCGGTAGTTTCGGAGACTTAACCCATGTGCACACATCTTCAACTTGCTTTTTTGGACAATGTGTACCTTTGATGCGGTTTGACAATCTTACCATTAGGAGATTCATAAAGTTCTAATCCGGGACGCTTTACAAATATCTTTCACGCCCAAACGCACCTTATCGTTATCTTTTGTCTTCCCCGTAACATTCATCACAAGATGTTAAACACATTTTCAAACACATTCTTCTCAATATGCATCACATCTAGATTATGACGAATCAAATTTGTAGACCAATAAGGCAATTCCAAAAGATGCTTCTCCAAGAACCCAGTTATGAGATTCACCAAACCCATTGATTATGTTTGTCGCGATCAACCTTACCAAATGGGATAACCGTAATCTCATCACACGATCTCGCATCTCCGTTCCCACAATCATGGTGCGAGGGCATATCATTATCTACTTTCCTTTTTCGAAGTGTTCTCTATTTCTTCAAACGGGTGATCTACCGGAAGAACCAAGCGATGATGATCAAACCAACAAGGCTTTTCGACCTTTTGATAGATTAAACGACTTTGTATGCTCCATACAATACGGACAAGCCAACTTTCCGTGTGTACTCCATCCAGCTAACAAACCATAAGCTGGGAAGTCACTTATAGTCCACATAACCGCTACCCTAAGGTTGAAATTTGTTTTCGTTATAACATCCCAAGTCTGTACTCCATCCTCCCACAATACCTTTAACTTGTCTATAAGAGGTCTCAAGTAAACATCTAAGTTCTTTCCAGGACTCTTAGGACCGGGGAATCACGAAAGTGAAAGAAATAAGTATGGCATTTTTCATACACATCCAAGGAGGCAAGATGTACGGAGTAACAATCACAGGCCAACATGAGTACGGAACAGCTGAGTGGCCAAACGGATTGAAACCATCGGTGGACAATCCAAGCCTCACATTTTTAGGTTCCAATGCAAATTTAGGATGTGCTAAGTTGAAATCTTTCCAAGCCCGCCCATCTCATGGATGATTTAGTTCTCCATCTTTAGTGGAGATTTCGCGATGCCAACTCATATGTTCAAATTGATCTTGAAGACATGTACAATCTTTTTAGCCGATGTGTTATTGGAAAATACCTTAGAATCTTAAACGGTATACTTGATTTTTTTGTAGTCACACCTCTTTATTAGGCCTAAACCGATCATGACCGCAAAACGTGCACCTTGTCATCATTCATTTTCCTTATAAAACAACATGCGATCGTTGGGACATGCATCGATCTTTTGGTATCCAAGACCCAACTTCTTCACCATTTTCTTACAAAAGTAATAGTTACTGTGTAATTTCTCACCGTCAGCAACATACTCTTAATTGCCTTCAAGAGCGACTCAAAACACTCATGGCTCATGTTGTGATCATCCTTGATGTTAAGTAATGTCGCAACTGCAGACAATGTAGTGTGTTTGGGTGCAACCATGCCACAACGGCTTCTTTACCCTCGCCTAACAACTTAAAGAAGTCTTTGGCATCGTAATTCATAGGTTGTTTCTGCCTTGCTCCCAATCAAAATTTGGCCCATGATATCATGGACCATTTCATTCATAATGATGAGTACTATTTGCTCAATTGTGTACTTGTGTGATGCCACCATCTCTTCTCGCCCATGTGCCCACCAAAGATTCTTCGTAATTTCTCATGAACCCGAAACAAGTAAATGATAGTTTACCATGTCTACATCCATATAATTTGCATTCTTACACTTTAAACATGGACATCGATTCACGACTTACCATTCATACATTACGGGTGACTATCGCATACTCCAAAAACACTTGGCAACCAAATTTCTAAATTCAATCAGAAGATTTATCGGGCACTTGACTTTCGTCGTGCCATCCAACTACTGATGCGAATAGAGGTCCATGATTCCACAAGTACCTACTATGCATAACATTATAAATGTTAATTAACATATGATTTGAGCATACTTGTAACCATATGACTTGAGCATAATTGTAAGCATGCATAACTTGGTTGAAGCAATTTATAGCTTCTATAACATTTTGTTGCTTTATTCTTATATACATAAGTGTTAAATACCCCTTGTTAAAAAGATAAGCAGTCTCTTTATTGACCATGTGTGTCTAGTTACCTTCTGCATTGCTAACAGGTTCCCTACAAGATCGCCTATTTTGGCTTAATGACCCCAATAGCTTACCATGCTAACAACCAAGCTTGGCTTGCCCCAGTGAGGCTTAAGCTAAGCTTGGCGTGGCCTCGTGTGGCCTCGTTCCCCAAATATGAACCCATCAACTCCAATAGCCCCTTAATAGGCTCTAGTGGATCAACAATAGGCTCGTTAATAGTATAAATGTTCGCAACTACCCGGCTAATAAAAAAAATTTGCCAAAGTCTACCCTATAATATGGACTAGCCACATGCATGACAGCATGTATATAAAGTCATTTCTAGGCACCCAAGACATAAACCAAGAGAAATATACAAATTCCCAATATAATAAGACCAAAACAATAACGATAAATCAGTATCAAGACTAGATAAACCAAATTACAGGTCTAGAAAACACACTAATAAACCAAATTACAGCTCTAGATCCAATCTAGGTTTGTGTCTATCAATGGGTAAAATAGTATCAAGACTAGATAAACCAAAGCAGTCTATGGGGTTTTAGGAATGGAATTTATAGGAAGATTAGCAGGGGAACCTCCAGGAATCAGTACACTGAAATAAAATCAAAAAATAATCCTACAAAATTTGCTATTGCAAAATGTAATAAGGAAACTAAAAGTTTAGGGATATACGTGTGTAGGGTAATGAAACTTAATTTCTATGAAATAGTAAATCGAGAGATAAATGTTACTATTCCATATATATATCAAATATACACACTATACCTAAACATGCATAAACAAACCAAAAATTGATACATTCTTTTCGCTCATACATTACATATCAAACTCAAATTTATACAAATTAAAACTTAATTGTAGAATATGTATTTACACAAATCAAACACTAATTGCAGTATACAATACAATACATATCAAATCCAAATTTCCAATATATTAAACCCAAGTTGAATTCAGCCTCGATTAATATATAACAAATTAAACACTAGAATAAATTTCAAAACTCAAATTGAACACTAATTCATTCGAGGATTCATCATTTTTATAACAAAATAAATTAAAACCCTAAATTAAACACAAATTCTAGTATATTAAACAAACAAATTAAACCCAAAATTAGTTTACCGGTGTGGTGAAGTGGTGGTGCGACGGTGGTGAAACGGGTAGTGCAGCGGTGGTGCGGCAGTGCAGGTCCTCTCTTCCCTACTCCTCTTCTCCTCGTGTATCTCCTTTTTTTTCTTCCCTCGATATCGCGAACACGAGTCTAAATAAGTTTTAGTTGATGATGATGGCGTCAATGACACGCTTGCGGTCGGCGATTTTTTATGATGTGGCCCTTTAGCATCGCAATGCGATTATTTAATATATATTGGTCGCAACAAATAAACGCGCCACTTTTTCGCACCAATTTTTGGGAGGGAAACTAATGTCAGCGACCGCATGCGGTCACTGATAGTAAATTGCGACGATTCAATTACGATTGGCATTGATGTTGAATCACTATAAGTATTATCTGCGACCGGATATGCGGTCACTGATATCCTTGGTCGCTGATAGACCTTTTTCTTGTAGTGCGCCATGCGGTAATCCACGTAGACAGATCAATTTTCAAAATTTAATTAGGAATGAATACGAAAGATCATTCACCATGCATGTGGTAATCCACATAGACAAGTTATTCCAATAGAATAATAAAGAATGGAATAACAGAAGAATTCACCAGGCATACGATAGACCGCACAGACAGGTTATTCCCAATAGAATAATAAAGAATGGAACCAAGTCATGCGTAATCCGCACAGACAGGATATTACAATAGAATAATAAAGAATGGAACCAGGTCATGCGTAATCCGCACAGACAGGATGTTCCAACAGAATAATAAAGAATGAAATAACAACAGAATTCACTAGGCATGCGATAGACCGCACAGACAGGTTATTCCAATAGAATAATAAAGAAAGGAATAACAGAAGAATTTCACTATATATGCGGTACTTCGCATAGACAGGTTATTCCAACATAATAATAAAGAATGGAATAACAACTCTTACGAGTATTGAAAGAAAATAACTCTCTTCATGAATACGAAAGAATAATACCCCTTACCTCAAAAGAAACTGGATACTGGAATAGTGAGGTAGCAGACTTCTCTTCTTCTTTCTCTCTATAATTTCTCTCTATAATAATTGCTCTATAGCTTTAGTGAATTGGTGAGAAATAAAGGAAGAATGAGCTTCTATTTATAGGAAAATATAGTTTCGATAATTGCACGTTTTGGGGCTCAAAATACTACAGTATAATACCTTCCCCTTTTTCTTCATTTTTAATTTAGTCCTGCAACTATTATCAAACTTGCACCACCTCCCCTAATAGTAAATAATGTGAATCAATAGTTATAATCATGTGAAAATATGAATTACAGTATAGTACCTCCATCTATACCTCCATTTTTAACTTAGTCATGCAAGTATTATCAATCTTGCACCAACTCCCCTAATAGTACAAGAATGTTAATCAATAGTACACACATGTGAACAAATAGTTATAATTATGTGAATTAATAGCAATTAATTGCTCATTTATCTGGTGAATTACCCGACTGGTCAGTATAACTTCCAGACATCAATTAATATCGAAATAAATGTCGATTTCCACTAACACTAGTAATTCTAACACAATGGAACTATCAATTTCATCTTTAATCAACACAAACTTATTCATCATAAATATTATAACTCACAATATTTAACAACCAGGTCGTTCCCAGGAAAGAGGGGGCTTTCCGATAAGGATTTTTCCTTATTGGCGCGCAATTAAATGACCAAACATCTCCTTGACAGAACTTCTAGACATTGTAAATATTGCAATTTAATAATATATCATATTATACAGATGATACTGTGACAATAATTGAATCAATAATATGAGAGATATGATGCAATAATTCATCGTAGCAATAATTAAGTATAAGCGGTGACTTCTCACGTAAGCATCAATAACCAAATACCGTGTGCTACTAGCAACCACGCCAGCGTATTCTTTATACTTTTACTAAGGGTAGTTCAACAGTTTTAACGGTAACACTTTCGCCGTTATTTTTAATAAAAGATAATTATGTCGCTTTCTTACTACGACGATACTTACGTTGTGGGGTCCACCAATGATTGTGTCATCGTACGAATATTCCCTATTAAAACGAATATTCTCCGACCAATTAAATATTATATAACCACTTACTTACTTTGCAAAATTTGTAAATATTACCCACAACTATAACATTATATCAAATCCACACCATAATATTCAAAAAAAAAATATTTCGAGAAATTTAAATCTTTATTCATAAAATCTTGGGTCTCACAATCTCCACTCCTTATGAAATTTCGCCCTTAAAATTTACGTACGTACCTGGTATGCCGAAGAGGTGAGGATACCTTGAATACCTTTATCGTCGAAAACATTACACGTTGCATACGTGTATGCCCGATGTTCTTTGATTGCCTCTGAATGCACATCAATCCCTAAAATTGCCATTTTAGGCCTTGATACCGACCTAAAATCTCAAAATATAAAGAATGAAAGTTTTAGTTCCACTCGTTATTTTTCGAATCATCCTGAATCACCTCAATCGGAGTTTGTATGAAAAGGTTATGCCCAATTTACTAAAGGACGTTCGGACAGATTTTAGCTTAACACTTGACCAGCGCGCCTAGGCGCCCAAATTTGGCCTTGGACAAGCGCCTAGGCGCCCAAGAAAAGATTCTAAGCGCCGAGCCTAGTGCCTAGGCATTCGACCTTTGGCACTTAATTCCAATTTTCCAGATTTTGTAACTTTTGACACACATACTTCAAATCTTCATAACTTCTTCATCCGTTATCGGAATTAGTCCGTTTTCAAGGCTATAGAAAGCTTGTAATATGCTCTATAAAACTCCCATGATTTTATAATTTTTTAGATTCATTAATTATTTCGAAATTTGGCTCCAAAGTCCCCTAAGACTAAGTTTTTACTAACAACGATACGTGAAAAACATTATGAACACGCGACATACTTGGCAGTAAAACGAGTCTATAGGCCACAGTTCCTACTCGATCGAGGATTTCAAATGGGCCAATTAAATCGAGGGTTGAGATAACGTCTTCTTGAACCTTCTTCTTCACATTCATCAGATTCGGGTGTGTAGCTTGAGCGGCTTTAACTTTATCGATTAAAGTCGATTCTACTCGTATATTCATTATCTTCATGTAGGTCCCTAGAGTCTTTATTCTATCTTCATCATTTGTAAGTTATACGAAATGGGTTTTTGTGTTCACAACATCGCACTCGTAAACGCATACGATCTTCTACTCAACGCGCCATCTACCACGTTCTCACTTCCACAATGATATTGAATGGTATAATCGTAATCTTCAACAGCTCGAGCCAATGTCTTTGGCGCATGTTAAGTTCATTTTAGTTGAAAAAATATTTGAGGGTTTTAGAAATGGGTTTTGTACTGGGGTCAATACAAAATTTGATTTCACGCTCTAGGGTTAGGCTAAGAAGTCTTCAAGAATACGCCAGGAAATTTATTAACAATAGAAATATCATTCAAAACTGTGACCCTCATCCAAGACTTGGATAACACGTCACATTGATACCTATCAACTTGTCATCGTCATTCACACCGTCGCCTATGGAAAGTCTGGCTTTGGTGCCTCCTAAGACTTGGAAGTCACTAGCGAAAGGCTCGGGGCTCTTTACTTATGGCTTGATATAACAGTGATTAACTTTAGTGGTTTGGTTGCTTGAATTTGCATGACAGGTTGGTTAGGAATATAAAAGCTAACAACCTTACGAAAATAATCAATTTTGGCAATGATGAGTCGTTAACCAATCGATTCCTAAAATCACATCAAAGTCAAGTATTTTCAAAGAGATACGATCGACAGGTAATGTGAAAGTGTCGATTTGAATCAACAAGATTTATAAACAGTGGAGGTAATGAAGGTTTTTACTAACGAAGTTTCAACCAATAAGTCAAAGTCTAACTTCTCTGGGGTCTAAATTTAATTGTTGAGCGCAAACAAGAGAGATAAAATAATGGGTAGAACCGATATCTAATAAGGAATAGACTTCGCAAGAATTTATAATTAACAAACCCGTGATAACTTCATTTGGGTTCCTCACTTGTTGGGAAGTCATGACAATCGCTCTCACTTGAACTACCAGGCTTTGACTTATCTGGGGTAGCATTTGGTGTCATCACTACCGTTGAAATTGACTTTTCTATAGGGTATATTCCACCCTCAACTGCTTCATCGTACTCCTATTTCATGATATGAATCATTAATCTTCGATCCATATCAAATTGGGGTTGACCGCCATGTACCGGATAATTCAAAAATCAATGTTGGGTTCTCTCAATTGTTGTCCAAAAAGAGAAATACTTATGATCTATTTTAGCCTTCTTAGATCGGACATCTCTTTCCACAATATCAACGCATCATGCGGCTTTTACCCATGCATCACTCATTCTCACTCGTTCAGTTGTTTCTTCTTTCAGCTCAGATTCTAGCTTTATCATCTTATACTCTGCCAAAGAGTGCTTCTGTTCAAGCATCACATTTTGGGTAACACAAGCTTAAATTGTTGCATCCTTTTGTTCCACGACCGCCTGGCGTTCTTCAGCCTGCTCTTCTAACTCATGAACACGATTTTGTAATTCTAAATTTCGATCATAAAATTCTTCTAATAAATTCTCCTCAGGTTCCTCTTCTTCCTCACTCTCATTTTGCTACCTCTGCGACTATCTAAGATGCAAACTATCAATTCTTCACTCACCACATGGATATCTCTAATTCCTTCTTCACTTTGATATCACATTATTCTGGTTGGTGATTAGAGGTGTCTCCATGATCTCATTCACTCCATTGTTAACATTTTCAGCTGCCATTTTCCAATACTGCCACAAAACAAGGGTTAATTAACATATCACATATTATCTCTATACTCTGACCGACCAATTAAATACCAAATAAACTTAGGTAGGTCATACTAGTGGAGGAATTCCCCGTTTCTCCCCTCCTAGTTCTTGTCTCACATCTCAGCCAGGGATCATCTCTCTAGGCTTTGATACCAACTGTGAGTCGCCAAATACATGGTACAGAATACAAATATAAACTTAATTATACAAACGTCGTGTAATATACGATAAAACATAGCTGAGAGTTTAAACAGGAATATTGCCTTCTAGACAATATCCACTCTCAAATAGAGTCCTCATTATATTTATTGTCACACTATTTAACAGAATAGTGAGGACTACTGATGCTATCATCTGGACCATCACTCCGTCCCCCGACTAGTCCCGGCTACGTTCTCATTTCTTGAAGAGAACAGTGAAAGAAAGGGTGAGCTCAACTAGTCCAGTAAGAAATATTATAACTAAGATAATGCAGAATAAATTATCATTAGCCTTCAACAATGTTAAACTGATAAAATACAATAGACATCAAGTTTAATTGCAGTGGAATAAGCAATCCATTTGAAGAATCAAGTAGAGCATGATATCTACTATCTTCTATGATTTAAAATGTTTTCATCAATTTTTATCGCTGAGACTTAGCTTAATAAATAAACCACATCATCGAGTCATCCCTGCACTACGGGCCAAGGATATTCATTAAATCATCAATGGGCATGACTATACCGAATAATCCTTGGTCATGATCATGCCAAAAACTGTCCATCAATGCACTACAGGCCACTGAGGACTTTTACCACATCATTTATAACATTACAGGTCATGATTATACCGAATGATCCCTGGTCATAATCATACCAAGTCCATCTATGCACGTAAGCTAAAGATGACTTTCATCACAATATAAGCATGAGGATGATGACAATGACATAATAATTCAACAAATCAAGTTCAAGAATAAATTTTAAAGATTTATAAGTTAATTTATCCTGTAATCAATTACGTCCAAATTGTCAACATGATACTACTTTGTGGAGTAAAATTCAAGAATGCTCAAAAGAATATTTCCATGAAAAATCTTTGGATGAAGCGCAAATATCCGGGATATTCTACTAATTTCATGGAGTATAGAAGCAAAACTTTAACCAACCGAGTATAATGGAATATATGAAGCTGCAAATGGATTTTCGCCGCCATGCGGTAATCCGTGTGAGTATGCATCATTTTCACAATTTAATAAGGAATGAATACGAAGGATCATTCACCATGCATGTGGTAATCCACATAGACAAGTTATTCCAATAGAATAATAAAGGATGGAATAACAGAAGAATTCACCAGGCATGCGATAAACCGCACAAACAGGTTATTCCCAACAGAATAATAAAGAATGGAACCAAGTCATGCGTAATCCGCACAGACAGGATATTCCAATAGAATAATAAAAAATGGAACCAGTCACGCGTAATCCCGCATGCATGGATGTTCCAAGCAGAATAATAAAGAATGGAATAACAACAGAATTCACTAAATGCGATAGACCGATGCAGACGAGTTATTCCAACGTAATAATAAAGAATGGAATAATAGAAGAATTTCACCATGTATGCGGTACTTCGCATAGACAGGTTATTCCAACATAATAATAAAGAATGGAATAACAACTCTTACGAGTATTTAAATAAAATAACTCTCTTCATGAATACGAAAGAATAATACCCCTTACCTCAAAAGAAACTGGATACTGAAATGGTGAGGTAGTAGACTTCTCTTCTTCTTTCTCTCTATAATTTCTCTCTATAATAATTGCTCTATAGCTTTAGTGAATTGGTGAGAAATGAAGGAAGAATGAGATTCTATTTATAGAAAAATATAGTTTCGATAATTGCACGTTTTGGGGCTCGAAATATTACAGTATAATACCTTCCTCTTTATATTCAATTTTAATTTAGTCTTGTAAGTATTATCAAACCTGCACCACCTCCCCTAATAGTAAATAATGTGAATCAATAGTTCAATCATGTGAATCAATAGTTATAATCATGTGAAAATATGAATTACAGTATAGTACCTCCATCTATACCTCCATTTTTAACTTAGTCATGCAAGTATTATCAATCTTGCACCAACTCCCCTAATAGTACAAGAATGTGAATCAATAGTACACACATGTGAATAAATAGTTATAATTATGTGAATTAATAGCAATTAATTGCTCATTTATCTGGTGAATTACCCGACTGGTCAGTATAACTTCCAGACATCAATTAATATCGAAATAAATGTCGATTTCCACTAACACTAGTAATTCTAACATAATGGAACTATCAATTTCATCTTTAATCAACACGAACTTATTCATCATAAATAATATAACTCATAATATTTAACAACCAGGTCGTTTCCAGGAAAGAGGGGGCTTTCCGATAAGGATTTCTCCTTATTCATAGCCGCAATTAGATGACCGAACCTCTCCTTGATGAACTTCTAGACATTATAAATATTGCAATTTAATAATATGAATAACTTTTGTCATCTCAATTATTGATTTAATAATATATCATATTATACAGATGATATTGTGACAATAATTGAATCAATAATATGAGAGATATGATGAAGCAATTACTGTAGCAATAATTAAGTATAACTGAGTGACTTCTCACGTAAACATCAATAACCAATACTGGCATGCTACTTACGCAACTACGCAGACATCAGATTTCTTTACTAGGGTAGTTTAACGCTTTTATAAATAACACTTTCGCCGTTATTTTTAATAAAAGATAATTATGTCGTTTTCTTACAACGATAATACTTCCGTTGTGGGGTCCACCAATGGTTGTGTCGTCGTATGAATATTCCGTGTTAAAACGAATATTCCCTGACCAATCGAATATTATATAACCACTTGCTTACTTTGCAAAATTTATAAATATTACCCACAACTATAACATTATATCAAATCCACACCATAATATTCAAAAAAAAAATATATTCGAGAAATTTAAATCTTTATTCATAAAATCTGGGGTCTCACAATGCAACCAGGCATATTACTGTACTTTCACTACCGGGTAGTTCAACAGTTTAACGGTAACACTTTCGTCGTTATTTTTATAAAAAAGATATTTTTGTCGTTTTCTAACTACGACAATACTTCCATTGTGGGGTCCACCAATGATTATGCCGTCGTACGAATATTCCCTGACAAATCGAATATTTTATATCAACTTACTTACTTTGTAAAATTTTCACATATCACCCTTAACTTTAACCATTTCTCAATTTAACCATTTACTAAATAAAATAATAATTATAAGAAAATTGAATACTTTCATTTCATAAAATTCAAGATCTCACATGTTGTATCATAAATTTACACTTTTATATATTTATGTATGTTAAAACGAAGAAAACAAACTTTGAATGGGCAGATTCGGTGTTATAACAAACCCGTAACGCCAATTTTTCTGTTTCATGTTCAATATTTTCAAAATCACCAAGAACACTGAAATTACATGAATTGATTCAAGTAATTGTATGTTTTAACTTATTAAAATCATGTTAGAAAGGTTGGGTAATGATCATATATGAATTATAGTATTTGGGTATGCTTAAATTAATGTATAGACAAGGAAATTGGAAGTTATGGTCATGTTCTCTGTGTTCTTCACGAGAACATATCGGTGAAATTGTGAGAGAATTTTTTTGGCCTAATATGGCCTTGTTATGTTCGTGAACTGCAGAAACTGAGTCTGGGTAACCCCGCCCCCAGCGGACGTTACCAAACTAAATTATCCCGTCCCAACGAGCAAAAATAAAATAAAAAAATAATAATAATAATTAATTAAAATATTTATCAAATAAAATAAATATTTTAGTTAAAATATTTATGGAATAAAATAAATATTTTAGTTGAAATATTTATGGAATAAAATAAATTTTCGATGGGGATTATTATTAAAATATTTATAAAATAAAATGAATATTTTAGTTGAAATATTTATGGAATAAAATAAATATTCGATAAAAATTATTATGAAATAATTTATTCGAGTGTAATAATAGTAAGGGAATGAAAATATTCTAATTTAATTAAGTAATTAAATTAAAAGGGTAATGATTTGTTAAATAAAGTAGAGTTTATATTAAATAATTAAGTGAAGATGTAACTAATGAATGTCGTGAATACATATGGTATGTGTGTAGGATTTGTGGTGAACGGAAGTAGTAATCGTTTAGCCTACGCACGAGGCAAGTTCCTAAACCTTGTTACCTCTCTAGTAGGTTACCTCTCTTTTCCTGTAAAGACATATTTTTTGTTTTAATTTTTTGGAAAATGGAATTGACAATGACTGAATATATGCATAGATCTTGGAGAGCTAATTTATAAGCAATCTGAATTCCTGAAATTTCATTAATTGTGTGGTGTTGTTTGTTCATGTAAATCCTTCTTTGTACTAGAGAATCTTTACTTGCATGGTTGAATTGATATTTGAAATGCAGACAAAAAAATTAATCTGGTTAGTTTTCGTTAAAAGTGATACTGACATGCAATATTTCTTATAACTGATATAAAGCTCAGCTTTTTTGAATGTGCTATGTATACTTTTGATGGTTTAAATTTTTCTTAGTTTGGTTTGTTTGATTTGATTTTACATTTGGTTGAAATCTCGTTAGCTAAGAGGCTGTAGGTGGGTGTTTTGGTAATCCCGCTAATTTTAGGTGTTCGTATCGTGATTTGTGAATGCAAGTGAACATGGGTAAGATTATCTGATTTTCTACTTAGAACACCAATTATTGGATTTACAGATGGTCTACTTTCAGTTGAATCTGCTCTACTTCCAATTGCATTATGTATGCATACACAGTAAAAAATTTATTTTCATAGTACAATTCCATTGCACAAAACATTTAGCATATGTTAAAATGATTTATTTCTGTTTACACGATTGTGATTCCTAAAGAGTGTAAAGTTCAGTCTCAGTTATGATGTTTTTACACTGGGAGGTTTTTGCAACTGATTGAATAGTAAAAATGTCTAAGAATTTGGAATTTTATATTTTTGATTTGCTAGAATTTGGAAGTTAATATATTTGATTATCTAAAATTTGGAATTTAACAAATCTTGATTTGATTTGGATTTCAAATATGATTTGGAAAGATTTGGAAATTGTGATGTATTGGGGATGTGATAACTCTACTAACTGTTGATGTACTGGGTATTGCAGGAATTTAATTGAACTGATGTTGTTGTGTATTGAAGGAATTTATTTGAATTATGTTGCTGAAAGATGGGTATTGCAGTGTTGTAATTGAATGTCTTTGGGTATTGTATTTCACAAACAATTGGGTTGTTTCACGCTTTTTGGTCAGAATCGAATTGAGCAAATATTGCAGTAATTTAATTGAACACTTACAAGCTGTGTATTCCGGACGTTTATTTGCGTTTATGTTGCTGAGATTTAGATCGATATTGCAATGTTGAATTTTTATTGATGTAGGTATATACTGGGATTTTCAGTGCAGGAAGGATATCGTGTGTATTGGGTTTAGCAGTGTTGTAACATCCGTGAAATACTTACAGGGATTTTCAGTTAAGGAAGAATATCGTTTGTAATGGGTGCAGGATGTTGTAACATCTGTGAAATACTTACAGGGATTTTCAGTTAAGGAAGGATATCATTTGTATTGGGTGCAAGAAGGAAATTGGCCAATAACTGAAGGATATCGTTTGTACTGGGTGCAGAAAGGCAATTGGCCAATTGGTTAACATATTGAACTGTTTGTATTATATCCATCCGCTAGTATGTCTAGCAGATTGTTAAGTTACAGTCTCTGAATTGGCCAATTGGGGGGCATAAACGTCCGAAATTTTGATTAAACACGGCCGCTAGTAAGTCTAGCGGGCGACAATTTCCCAGTCTAAATCTCAGCCACTGATTTGTTAAACAGACGGTATGGATACTATATGCCACTTTTTGATCCATAGCAAATAGATGTTATGGATCATTCCCCTATATATATATATATATATATATATATATATATATATATATATTGTGACGCCCCCAAAATAGGTATACATCACCTATTCTGAGTCGCCAAATACATGGTACAGAATACAAATACAAACTTAATTATACAAACGTCGTGTAATATACGACAAAACATAGCTGAGAGTTTAAACAGGAATATTGCCTTCTAGACAATATCCACTCTCAAATAGAGTCCTCAATACATTTATTGTCACACTATTTTATAGAATAGTGAGGACTACTAATACACCATCTCGGACCATCACTCCGTTCCCCGACTAGTCCTGGCTACGTTCTCATTTCCTGAAGAGAACATTAAAAGTAAAAGGGTGAGCTCAACTAGCCCAATAAGAAATATTATGACTAAGATAATGCAGAATAAATTATCGTTAGCCTTCATAAGTGTTAAAGCGATACAATATAACAAACATCAAGTTTAACTACAAATGAACAAGCAAAATCCATTAAAAGAGTCAAGTAGAGAATAAAATAAACTATCTTTTATGATTTAAAAGGTTTTCATCACCTTTATCTTTGGGACTCAAACAATAAATAATCCACATCATCCTCAAGACTACTGACGAGGATATTCATTAATATCACAACCACAAATTATCCATGCACTACGGGCTAAGGATATTCAGTATATTCATCAATGGTCATGATCATGCCAACAACTGTCCATCAATGCACTACGGGCCAATGAGTACTTTTACCACATCATTTGTAATATTACGGTCATGATTATACCGATTAATCCCTGGTCATAATCATACCAAGTCCATCTACATACCATGAAAGCCATGAGATGACTTTCAACATAAAATAAACATTAGGATGATGAAAATGATATAAGAATTCAATAAAACAAGTTCAAGAATTAATTTATCCAGGAACTAATAATGTCCAAATTGTCAATATGATACTTCTTTGTAAAGTAAAATTCAAGAATGCTCAGAAGAATATTTCCATGAAAAGATACTGGATGAAGCGCAAATATCAAGAACATTCCACTAATTTCATGGAGTATATAAGTTAAAACTTCAACCAACTAAGTATAATAAAGAATGGAATAACAAAAGAAATCACCAGGCATGCGATAAACTATACGCATAAAGTTATTCCAACGAATAATAAATAACGAGAACTGTGTCAAAGTAAATTGCACCGAAGCGAGGATATTCCAATGTAATAATAAAGAATGGAATAACAATAGAAATCACCATGCATGCGATGTAACCGCATACATAGAAAGTTATTCCAACAAAATAATAATTAATGGAACCCGTGTCGGCGTAATACTTGCAAGCGACATGATATTCCAATAGAATGATAAATAACGGAACCGGTCATGCGAAACGCGTAGACATGATGTTCCAATGAATAATAAAGAATGGAATAATGTAAGAATTTCACCATGTATGCAAGATTGATAGATAAAAGTTATTCCAACATAATAATAAAGAATGGAATAATGTAAGAATTTCACCAAGTATAGGGTAGATCGCGTGATACAAGTTATTCCAATGTAATAATAAAGAATGGAATAATGTAAGTTCTCTTCATGAATACAAAAGAAATAATACCCTTACCTTAGAAGAAACTAGATATAGGAGTAGTGAAGTAGCGAGAATACTTTTCTTCTTTCTCTCTATAGTTTCTCTCTCAGAAGTTTTAGTGAATTAAGTAAGAAATAATGAAGGAATGAGCTTTATTTATAGAAGAATGGACTGAATAGTAACTAATTCATGAACAGTCAGATTGAATTACTTTTTAAACGGACGGTCCATATTAATTTACTATGCATTATTAATAAAATATTCTAATAAAACAAAATCTTTTAAATAAAATATAATATATTCTATTTATAATCTAATAAAATGAATAACTTTATAAAAGTATTCATTTTTATATAAAAAGATTTTACTATGCAAACACTATACAGTCTTATCTATGAACATTTATGTAAAATAGAATATTATATATTCTATTTATAGTCTAATAAAATGAATAACTTCATAAAAGTATTCTATTTTATATAAAAAGTTTTCTGTTTTATTACATTTATAATAATAATAAAACAAAACTTATCACCTTTATTATAATTCACAATATTAATCGACCAAGTTGTTCCCAAGAAAGAGGGGGCTTTCCAATAACTATTTCTCCCTATTGGCGCGCAATTAGGTGACCAAACCTCTCCTTGGCAAAACTTCTAGACATCGTTAATATTGCAAAAAATAATATTAATAACTTTGTTATCTCAATTAATGATTTAATAATATATAAAATATCGACAATAATTGAATCAAATAACGTGAGATACTATGCAACAATTACTATAGCAATATTGAACAAAACTGAGTGACTTCTCACGTAAGCATCAATAATCAAAACTGCGTGCTACTATGTAACCACGCATATTACTGTACTTTTAACACCGGGTGTTTCAACAGTTAACGGTAAAACTTCACCGTTATTTTTAGAAAAAGATATTTCTGTCGTTTTCTTATTCCAGCAATAATTTCGTTGTGGGGTCCACCAATAATTGTGTCGTTGTACGAATATTCCCCGACCAATCGAATATTTTATAACAACTTGCTTACTTTGCAAAATTTATAAATACTACCCACAATTATAACATTATATCAAATCCACGCCATAATATTCAAAAAAATATTTTGAGAAAATTAAATCTTTATTCATAAAATTTGGGGTCTCATAATCTCCCCTCCTTATGAAATTTCGCCCTCGAAATTTACGTACGTACCTGGTATGCCGAAGAGATGAGGATACCTTGACTTCATTTCAGATTCCAACTCTTGAGGTATAGCCTTTGAGTGTTGAATACGATCCTTCTTATACAAGTTTTTAACACGTATCTCCTCATACGTTAAATCTTCTGCTATCTCGTCTAGTTCTAATTTAATAACGTAGTTCGGGTCATCCACATATTTACGTAACATCGATACGTAAAAAAAAAAAGTTATGAACACGCGACATACTTGGCGGTAAAGCGAGTCTATAGGCCACAGTTCCTACTCGATCAAGAATTAAAAATGGGCCAATGAATCGAGGATTGAGCTTTCCTCTCTTTCCAAATCTCGTAACTTCTTTCCATGGAGCAACACATGATCTCTAATATCAAATTCCACGTCCTTTCGATGAAGATCAGCATAACTCTTTTTTCGATCTTGTGAGATTTTTATACGTTGTCGGATCGTTTGAATCTTTTCCATAGTCATACGTACCAACTCTGGTCCCAACAACGTTGCTTCACCCACCTCATCTCAGCATACTGGAGAACGACACTTTCTTCCATACAACGCCTCAAATGGAGATATGCCAATACTTGTTTGATAACTGTTGTTGTAGGAAAACTCCACCAATGGTAAGAACTTATCCCAACTTCCCTTGAAGTCAAGGACATAGAGTCTTAATAAATCTTCCAGAGTTTGAATAGTCCTCTCTCATTGTCCGTCCGTCTGAGGATGATATGCCATACTAAATCGTAAATCCGTGCCCATAACTTTTTGCAAACTAACCCAAAATCGTGAAATGAATCTCGGGTCTCGATCAGAAACTATGGATACTAGCATACCATGCAGTCTTACAATCTCGTTTATGTACATACGAGCAAGACGTTCAAGTGTATAAGTTTCTCGTATTGGTAAAAAATGAGCAGACTTGGTCAATCTATCAACAATGACCCAAATTGCATCTATGCCTTGAAAAACCTAGGGAAGACCAATAACGAAATCCATGGTAATGTTCTCCCACTTCCATTCTGGAATTTCAAGTGGTTGCAATGGACCTTTTGATACTTGATGCTCCGCCTTAACTCGTTGACAGGTTAGACACCTTGAGATAAACAGCGCTATCTCTCTCTTCATATTGCGCCACCAAAATGTATGACGAAGATCACGATACATTTTGGTACTCCCAAGATGGATTGTAAATGGTGTGTTATGCGCCTCTATCATGATTTTATACTTTAAATCAAGGTCGTTAGGAACACAAAGTCTGGAGTTGACTCGAAGTATTCCTTCTTCATTGATTCTTACTCCCGGCATAGTACCTTCTTGCACTTTCTTCCTCATACGCATCAGCTCCAGGTCTGTAGTTTGAGCAGCTTTAACTTTATCAATTAAAATCGGTTCTACTCGTATATTCGCCATCATCACATGGGTCCCTGGAGTCTTTAACTCTATCTCCATCCTTTGCAAGTCACACAAAATGGGCCTTTGCGTTGACAATATCGCACTCGTACCCGCATACGATCTTCTACTCAACGCATCAGCTACCATGTTCGCTTTTCCACAATGATATTGAATGGTATGATCATAATCTTCAATAGCTCGAGCCAATGTCTTTGCCGCATGTTACGTTCATTTTAGTTGAAGAAATATTTGAGGGTTTTAGAAATGGGTTTTGTACTAGGGTTAATACAAAATTTGATTTCACGCCCTAGGGGTAGGATAAGAAGTCTTCAAGAATACGTCAGGAAATTTATTAACAATAAAAATATCATTCAAAACTATGACCCTCATCCAAGACTTGGATAACACGTCACATTGATACATATCAACTTGCCACCGTTACTCATGGCGTCCCCTATGAAAAGTCTGGCTTCGGTGCATCCCAAGACTTGGAAGTCACCAGCGAAAGGCTCGGGGCTCTTTACTTATGGCTTGATATGACAATGATTGACTTTAGTGGTTTGGTTGCTTGAATTCGCATAACAGGTTGGTTAGGAATATGAAAGCTAACAACCTTATGAAAAGCATGATGAGTAGTTAACCAATCGATTCATAAAAATGACATCAATGACAAGTATTTTCAAAGAGATAAGATCAACAGGTAACGTGAAAGTGTCGATTTGAATCAAACAAGATTTATACATAGTGGAGGTAACGAAGGTTTCTCCCAACAGAGTTTCAACAGTTAAGTCAAAGTCTAATTTCTCCGGAGTCAAATTTAAACGTTGAGCGCAAGTAGGAGAAATAAAATAATGGATAGAACTGGTATCAAATAAGGTATAAACTTTACTAGATTTTATGATAAGCTTACCCGTGATTACCTCATTCGGGTTTCTTGCTTTCTGGGAGGTCATAATAAACATTCTCCCTTGCACTACCGGCTTTGACTTTTCTGCTAAACTTGTCTTTGGTAAATGACAAAATCGGGCTAGGTGACCTACTCTTCCACAATTATAACATGATTTGGTCGGCATCGCACAGTTTGGACTGATATGTCCCTCCCCTCCACATTTGAAGCATATGATAGGTGGTCGTTCTCCTTCCTTAACAACGGGTGCTGGTGCTGATGTCTTTCCATCATTGTTGAATCTCTTATTATTGAAATATCCATTCTTATTATTTTGGCCCTGATTACCACCAAATTGGTTACCATTTCTGGCCTGTTGATTCCCTCCACGTTTGTTGTCACCGCTTCGATGACTGCTTTCACTAGTATTATCATTTTGCCGGCTGCTCTCTTTTGGTTGGGTTGACTCGTTATCGCGCTCCAATAACTAAGCCCTATTAACAACATCTAAATACAAACACAGTTTATGAGAGATAAGATATTAACGTATCTCGGGTTTTAAACCTCTTAGAAACATTCGCGTCATTCTTTTCTCATTATAAACCAAATGGGACGCAAACCGGGATAACTCGATAAACTTTGCTTCGTACTGTGATACGGTCATGTTGTTTTGCTCCAGCTTGATGAAATCTACCTCTTTCATGTGACGAATACTTTCAGGAAAGTACTTGTCGTTGAACAATTCTTGGAACTTCTCCCAAGTCATCTTCAGTGCGGCAGGTTGAGTACGTTTTACAGATTCCCACCAATAATCTGCCTCTGCACGCAATATGAAGGTGGCAAAGGGAACCTTTTGCTCCTCGAGCATCCGGGACATCAAATATCTTGCAGATCCGCTTTATCCACGTCTCGCCTTTAAGTGGTTTTGGCTCTCCAAAAACTCCAAAGTGGTCCCAGTTCCTTGAATCGCTTAGCAAATGATTGTCCGAGAGTTGCGGTGTTTCCACCGCATTTTGTATAGAGCCGCTCTTGCTCGATGTTGCATGAATTGCATAAAGCCTCTGAACATTCCATCGCTCATCATCCGATCGGCGTTGTTGTTTGCTCGAGGATTGTCGCCTTCCGGATGCACATTATCCCGATTATTGATCCGTGGAGACTCAACGGCCTCTCGTGCTCCATTGATGTTCTCAACATTCTCGGATGATATTTTCAAATCTGACCACAAAACAAGGGTTAATTAACATATCACATATTATCCCTATACTCTAACTCGACCAATTAAATACCAAATAAACTTAGGTAGGTCATACTAGCGAAAGAATTCCCGTCTCTCCCTCCTAGTTCTTATCTCACATCACGCCTGGGGATCATATCCTAAGCTTTGATACTCTGCTGTGACGCCCCAAAATAGGTATACATCACCTATTCCGAGTCGCCAAATACATGGTATAGAATTCAAATATAAACTTAATTATACAAACGTCGTGTAATATACGACAAAACATAGCTGAGAGTTTAAACAGGAATATTGCCTTCTAGACAATATCCACTCTCAAATAGAGTCCTCAATACATTTATTGTCACATTATTTTATAGAATAGTGAGGACTACTAATACACCATCTCGGACCATCACTCCATTCCCCGACTAGTCCCGGCTACGTTCTCATTTCCTGAAGAGAACAATAAAAGTAAAAGGGTGAGCTCAACTAGCCTAGTAAGAAATATTATGACTAAGATAATGCAGAATAAATTATCGTTAGCCTTCAACAGTGTTAAACTGATACAATATAACAAACATCAAGTTTAACTACAGTGAAATAAGCAATCCATTAAAAGAGTCAAGTAGAGAATAAAATCTACTATCTTTTATGATTTAAAAGGTTTTTCATCACTTTTATCATTTGGGACTCGATTTTAATAAATAATCCACATCATCCCTGCACTACGGCCAAGGATATTCATTAGTATCACAACCACAAATTATCCATGTACTACGGGCCAAGGATATTCATGTATTCATCAATGGTCATGATCATGCCAAAAACTGTCCATCAATGCACTAAGGGCCAATGAGGACTTTACCACATCATTTGTAACATTACAGTCATGATTATACCGATTAATCCCTGGTCATAATCATACCAAGTCCATCTATGCACTACAGGCCACATATGACTTTCAACATTAAATAAACATGAGGATGATGACAATGATAAAAGAATTCAATAAAACAAGTTCAAGAATTAATTTATCCAGGAAGTAATAACGTCCAAATTGTCAACATGATACTTCTTTGTAGAGTAAAATTAAAGAATACTCAGAAGAATATTTTCATGAAAAGATACTGGATGAAGCGCAAATATCAAGGACATTCCACTAATTTCATGGAGTATAGAAGTCAAAACTTCAACCAACTGAGTATAATAAAGAATGGAATAACAAAAGAAATCACTAGGCATGCGATAGACCGCACAGACAGGTTATTCCAACAGAATAATAAATAACGGAACCAGGTCAGGTGAAATTCGCACCGATAGGATATTCCAACAGAATAATAAAGAATGAAATAACAATAGAAATCACCATGCATGCGATAGACCGCACAGACAGGTTATTCCAACAGAATAATAATTAATGGAACTAGGTCAGGCGTAATACGCACCGACAGGATATTCCAACAGAATAATAAATAACGGAACCAGGTCATGCGTAAACGCACGCATACGATGTTCCAAATGTAATAATAAATAATGGAATAATGTAAGAATTTCACCATGTTTGCGGTACTTACAGATAGACAAAGTTATTCCAACATAATGATAAAATGGAATAATGAGAAGAATTTCACCAAGTATAGGGTAGCTCGTGATACAAAAGTTATTCCAATGAATAATAAAGAATGGAATAATGAGAAGTTCTCTTCATGAATCTAAAGAAATAATATCCCTTACGAGTACAACAAATAATATCACTTACCTTGAAGAAAAGCTGGATCTTTGGAATAAAGTGAGGTAGCAGACTTCTTCTTCTTTCTCCCTATAGATTATCTTTTCTATAAACTCTCTATAATTTCTCTCTCAGAGTTTCGTTGAATTCATAAGAAATAATGAAGGAATGAGCTTCTATTTATAGGAGAATGGGTGAATAGTAACTAATTCATGAACTAGTCAGATTGATTTACTTTTAAACGGATGGTCCATATTAATTTACTATGTAGTATTAATAAAATATTCTAATAAAACAAAATCTTTTAAATAAAATATAATATATTCTATTTATAGTCTAATAAAACAAATAACTTTATAAAAGTATTCATTTTTTATATAAAAAATTTTTTACTATGCAAAATACTATGTAAGACTATGCAAACACTATATCATAATAAAATATAATATATTCTAATTATTGTCTAATAAAACAAATAACTTTATAAAAGTATTACATTTTATATAAAAGATTTTACTATGTAAAATACTATGCAAGCATTATGCAAAACACTACGCATAATAAAATATAATATATTCTAATTATTATCTAATAAAATAAATAACTTTATACAAATATTCTATTTTATATAAAAAGATTTTACTATTCAAAACCCTATGCATAATAAAATATAATATATTCTAATTATTATCTAATAAAATAAATAACTTTATAAAAGTATTTTGTTTGATATAAAAAGTTTTTCCTGCTTTTATAACATTAATAATACTAATAAAACAAAATTTTATATATATATATATATAAACTTCCGTGACTTCATAAAAAGACACATCAATATATTTAACAACATTTATCATCATTATTATAATTCACAATATTAATCGATCAGGTCGTTTCTCGGAAAGAGGGCTTTCAATAAGAATTTCTCCCTATCGGCCGCATGATTAGGTGACCAAACCTCTCCTCGACAGAACTTCTAGACATCATTAATATTTCAAATAATAATATTAATAACTCGTCACCTCAATTATTGATTTAATAATATATAAAATATCGACAATAATTGAATCAAATAACGTGAGATACTATGCAACAATTATCGAATCAATAATTGAACAAAAGCGAGTGACTTCTCACGTAAGCATCAATAATCAATACTGGTGTCTTCTACTATGCAACCACGCGTATTCTTATACTTTTATTAATGAAGTAGTTCAACAGCTTTTAACGGTAAAACTTCCGCCGTTATTTTCATAAAAATATTTTTGTAGTTTTTCAATCCAAACAATATTACATTGTGGGGTCCACTAATTGATTGTAAATCACGGATATTTCCCCGATAAAAAGAATATTAAACCAAACGAATATTATACAACAACTTGCATCTTTTCAAAATTTATAAATATTACCCACAACTATAACATTATCTCAAATCCAAACCATAATATTCAAAAAAAATATTTTGAGAAAATTAAATCTTTATTCGTAAAATTTGGGGGTTTATACACACCATAATATTCAAAAAAAAATCGAGAAAATTAAATCGTTATTCATAAAATTTGGGGTCACACACACACACACACACACACACACACATATATATATATATATATAATTTATATGTATATACACATGCATTATGTATTATATGATGAGGCTTATGTCGACAGATTTTTTTGGGCTATATATGATGATCAGAACTGTCGTCATAACCTGTAATAGTTATGATTTTGGTGAAACCGTCACTATAGTCCAAAAAACCGTCATATAATTTGGCCTCTGTATGTAATAATACAATCACAGACGTACATTTTTTTATATATATATATATATATATATATATATATATATATATATATAAATGAGAACAAGGTGATATAGCCTAATGATAAATATCTCTCTTTATTGTGTGTAATATTACATGTTCGAGTCAAAATTCAGCTACCTAAATTTTTCTTAAATTCTATCTAGTTTCCCTTCCCCAGACTCTATACTAGACCCGCAGGATGAAACTTTTTATTAAAATAGAAATGTAATGCTTGGGTTCTTTAAAAAAAATACTCTCTCTGTCTATAATATCTATAATATATGACATTTTAGAATTGTGTATAAAAATTAAAAAAATAATTGTATAGCATTAAATATAATATTAATTATCTATAATACTTTTAAATTTCCATAATTAGCATACATCTCATACTCTCTGTCTGATCTGTAACATGTTCTCATAATGGGTAATTTTGAAAATATTATAGTTAATTAAATCTCCTAAATTATATAAAATGACAAATAATTTTAAAAAATAAAATTATTTAAAACGTCATAGTATGAAAAAGAAAAAGATAATAATATTATATTGGACAACATACGCAAAATGGGGGCTTATACTTGGATGCATGGGCGGATCTACCTTAGGGCAGTGGGGTCAATTGACCCCACTAAATTTTTAGGAGTAATTTTTAATTTGATTTTAATTTTATAAAGTATTTAGTAAAAATAAAAAAATCAGACTAAAAGACTATTAAATGTCTCAAATTTTTACTAATACAAACACTCCACTCTTTTATATTGTTTAGTAACTTACATTGAACATGATATTTTTTGCCATTATTGAAATGAGACTATCATCACGATAGTTTCAAACAATGAAATCTCAAAAATATTATTATAAATAATATTTTAACAATATTATTTAGTTTTGTAATTTATTTTAGAGGACACGAGAAGTGTCTCTTATAATAACAGTGTTTTAAAAAATTATAAAATATCATTTTATATATAACATAAGATCGAGGAAGTGTATTAAATTATATAAAATAATATCAATTTTATATGATAGCTCACACAATTATTTGCAATATCCCTTGTATTCTGCCTTTATTTTATTATTTTTTATTTTTTTTATAAATTTTTATTTTAAAAAAATTGACTCCACTAAACTAACGGGTTGGATCCGCCCCTGTTTGGATGGTAGGGAATATATGAATACAACTACATGTGTGTATATATATAACACGTACAATATGTCATCTAGGTTCTTTTATTTTATACAGTATTGACAATATATGAAATTTTAATTGATGTAAATGACCTAATATACCTAATATATCTATATTATAATAGCAAATAAAAGAATTGAAGTGAAAGAAAGAACGAGGAATAAAGGAATTTGTCATGCAAAGGGGCCAACCATAAAGATTAGAAAAGTTTGTGACACATTCATAGTGAGGATAGATACTTTTGAGGTTTCATACTAGGTCTTAGAATTTATAATCGCAGTTCAAACAAGCATGAATTAATATAGATAGATAGGTAGTGATTGAGGCGTAACATAAATGATCCCTTGATCAAATCGAAAGAGCTTTAATTTACCCCACCAAATAATGGTTATGTCAAGGCTCTGGGTTTGGAAAAAATAGCTTTGCTTTGCCTGACTTTTTCCCCGTCCTCAATTAAAAATATTAACATTTTTTTTTCTCTCTTGCCGCTATCTTGAGCGACAGATGCAAAGTGGGCTAGAAGAGTCGTTACAAGGTGTAGCGGCGGCTAGGAAAAAATTAATTCCAATGTTAAGATTATTATTATTGAAATAGTGTCAATGACAACCGATTATTATATATATATATATATATATATATAAGGATGGGACTTGGGACCCAACCACCAATACAAAAAACAGCCAGGCAAGCACAAAATTGGTATCATCCAGCCATGATATATAAACTTTCAATCTGCTTTTGAATATAGTTTGCTTCATAAATATGTTTGTCGAAATTCGTATCTTCTTCTTTTAATTTGAGGTGAAATTTTAAGATGGTGGAATCAATCCCAAATCAATCTTGCCACTTAATTCACCATAGAAAAGGAAAACAGCGGGGGAAGGGGGAGGGGGATTAAATTATGCAAATTTTATTTTAATTTTTTTTTGTTCCGGTCGAAATTTTAATCGGTCAAAAAGTATTCTTCACAAAGAATTCGATTTCATGTGATTTAACTCCTATATATATATATATATATATATATATATATATATATATATATATATATATATATATATATATATGGAAAAATTAGTATTTATCTTGTACACGCACAAAACTTGTGATAAATTACGTCAATAAGGATGATGAGTTTTAGTATATTATACTATTATTTTCTTAAAAATGACCGGACTAATTCACACTATAAGACCATGCAAGTTTAATAAGTTTATAAAAAGCCAATTAAAGGATCATGGCCCTGCCTGCCTCCTGCCTAGTTTTGTCCCTGATTTTTTGACCCCGGGTCGGATAAAGATTATATATTTTGTGCGCTAGATAAATAAATATATTTACAGATCAAAAAAATAAGAGGTTCATCAAAATATAGAGAAATCTTTTAATGTGTAAGTTATATTTTATCAAAATCAAAGTTATCATCTATTCACCCACAAGTCGAGTTTTATACATGGGTGGATCTAGCTTAGGGACAGTGATGTCAGTTGACCCCACTGAATTTTCAGGGGTCAAAAAGAAAGAGAGTAAATTTTTAGGGTGTTTAATAAAATTTTAAAATTTAGATTAAAAAATATTATCTCCGTTCCCAAATTAGAGATAGATACATTTTGATTTTTTAAAGTCAATTCGCAAAATCTTAAAATTCAAAATTGATATAATATTATTTAGTTTTAATACAACAAATATAATAACTGTAAATTAACTATAAAACACTACTAGTTATTATCTTCGTTATTTTCAAATTTTAAACGAACTTACATCAATTTGAGTTTTAGAATTTCACGAATTGATTTTAAAAGGTCAAAATGTATATTTAATTTTGGAATGAATGTAGTATTAAATTCTTCAAAGTTCATATCTTATACTACATTGATCACTATAATACTCTCTTCGTTTCTCGTCTAGCGACTTAACCTAATTCTTCCCACTAGTTCAACTTTAAAAAAAATTCGATATGTTGTATTTTTTTATATAATTTCATAAATTTAGCAATTGTTTTGAGATTTTTTGTAATTGCTTGTGAATTTTGTAACTAATAAAATGAGAATATCATACAACAATATTAAGTAATGAAGTCTTGAAAATATTATTAAAATAATATTTGGGCATTATTTTATTTTGTAATTTATTTTAATATATTTTTATTTTTTTGTGGTAATTTGTTTATTTCAAATTTGACACCACTTGTAAGACCTCAACTTTTATGAATAAAGATTTAATTTTCTCTAAATATCATTTTGAATAATAAAGTGTGGATTTGATATAATGTTATAGTTGTGGTTAATGTTTACAAATTTTGCAAAGTTTGCAAGTTGTCATAAAATATTCCTTTGGTCGGGAAATATTCGTTTTATCAGGGAATATCTGTACGACGACACAATCATTAGTGGACCCCACAAAAGAATTACTGTCGGATATAGAAAGCGACATAAATAACATTTTTATAAAATAATGGCAAAACTTTTACCGTTAACTGTTGAAATACCCGGTGATAAAAAATGCGATGAATGGCGTGGTTGCATAGTAAGACACTGCGATTGTTATACAATATCTTTGATTATTGATGCTTACGTAAGAAGTCTGTAAGACCCTAACTTTTATGAATAAAGATTAATTTTTCTCAAAATATATTTTTGAATATTATGGTGTGAATTTGATATAATGTTATAGTTGTAGGTAATATTTACAAATTTTGCAAAGTAAGCAAGTTGTTATAAAATATTCGAGTGGTCGGAGAATATTCGTTTTAACAGGAAATATTTATACGACGACATAATCATTGGTGGACCCCACAACGGAAGTATTGTCGGAGTTAGAAAATGACAGAAATATCTTTTTATAAAATTAACGGCGAAAATTTTACCGTTAACTGTTGAAATACCAGGTGGTAAAAGTACAGTAATACGCGTGATTGCATAGTAGCACACGGTATTGTACAATATCTTTGACTATTGATCATGCTTACGTAAGAAGTCACTTAGTTATACTCAATTATTGCTACAGTAATTGCTGCATAATATCTCTCATATTTTTGATTCAATTATTATCACAGTATCATCTGCATAATATTTTATATTATTAAATCAATAATTGAGACGACAAAGTTATTCATATTATTATTTGTATTATTGACGATGTCTAGAAAGTTCTATCGAAGAAAGGGGTTTGGTTACCTATTTGCACGTCAATAGGGAGAAATCCTTATCGAAAAGCCCCCTCTTTCCTGAGAATGATCTGTTTGTTAAATATTGTGAGTTATAATATTAATGATGAATAAATTCGTGTTGATTAAAGAAGAAATTGATATTTTCATTGTGTTGGAATTATTAATAGTGTTAGTGGAAATCGACATTTATTTTGATAATAATTTATTTCTGGATGTTAAATTGACCAATCGGGTAATTAATCGGATAAATGAGCAATTAATTGCTACTAGTTCACATGCATATAACTATTTGTTCACATGAATGGAACTATTGATTCACATGCATGTACTATTAGGGGAGGTGGTGCAAGTTTTATAATACTTGTAGGACTAAATTAAAAATAGAGAAAAAGATGAAGGTACTATACTGTAATAATTCGAGCCCCAAAATGTGCAATTATCGAAACTATGCTTTCCTATAAATAGAAGGTTATTCTTCTTTTATTCTCACCAATTCACTAAGACTCACAAGAGCAATTATAAAAAGAGAAGTTATAGAGAGAAAAGATATAGAGAGAAAGAAGAAGAGTATTTTGCTACTTCACTATTCCAGTATCCAGTCTTCTTCTAAGGTAAGGAATTATTTTTGTTCAATACTCGTATGAAATAATATTTTCCTCTATACTCTGTAGTATGTAAGTAATATTATTTTATTTCGTATTCCTAATTCTACACTCCTTTTGTTAAAGTATTGCTTCTATACTCCGTAAAATTAGTAGAATTAATATCCTTGAAATTTGCGATTCATCTAGTATCGTTTCACAAGGATATTTTTCTGAACATTCTTGATAATTTTTAAGCTTTTCATGTCGGAGTACTGTTCATAGGGTACTATTCACAAAGTACTATTTATGTGGTACTATTCACAAAATACTATTCACGGGGTACTATTCATAGAGTACTATTCCCGAAGTACTATTCATGGGTTACTATTCACTCGGGTACTATTCACCTGGGGTACTATTCGTGACAAAAATTAATTTCTTTTCTGTCTAAATTATTTTTGATACAATATTATTCTTGAATTTTTCTCCACAAAGCAGTATCATGTTGACAATTTGGACATTATTGAATTCTGGATAAATTAAATTATAAATCTTTAAAAATTTATCTTTTGCTTTTTTTTTAATTGAATTCTTATATCATTGCCATCATCCTCATGCTTATATTGTGATGAAAGTCATTTGTGGCTTACGTGCATAGATGGACTGTTGATTGATATGATTATGACCAGGGATTATTCGGTATAATCATGACCGTAATGTTACAAATGATGTGATAAAAGTCTTCATTGGCCCGTAGTGTAATAATGGACAGTGGTTGGCATGATCATGACCATTAGTGAAAACACGAATATCCTTGGCCCGTAGTGCATGGATAATTCATGGTTGTGATACTAATGAATATCTTGGCCCGTAGTGCATGGATAATTCAGTGATATGGATTATTTATTAAGCTGAGTCTCAGCGATAAAATTAATGATAAACTTTTTAAATCATAGAAGATAGTAGATATCATGCTCTACTTGACTCTTCTAATGGATTGCTTGTTCCGCTGCCGTTAAACTTGATGTTTATTGTATTTTATCAGTTTAATAATGTTGAAGGCTAACGATAATTTATTCTGCATTATCTTAGTTATAATATTTCTTACTGGACTAGTTGAGTTTACCCTTTTGCTTTCATTGTTCTCTTCATGAAATGAGAATGTAGCCGGGACTAGTCGGGGAATGGAGTAATGGTCCGAGATAGTGTTATAGTAGTCCTTACTATTCTATGAAATAGTGTGATAATAATTGTAATGAGGACTCCATTTGAGTTTAGATATTGCCTAGAAGACAATATTTGTATAAAAACTTTCAGCTCATGTTGTATAATTAAGTTTGTATTTGTATTTTGTATCATATATTTGGCGACTCAAAATGGGTGATGTATACCTATTTTGGGGGCGTCACAAAGTCACTCAGTTTTGTTAAATTATTGCAACAGTAATTGATGCATAGTATCTCATATTATTGATTTAATTATTGTCACAGTATCATATGCACAATATTTTATATTATTAAATCAATAATTGAAACGACGTAGTTATTCATATTATTATTTGCATTATTGACAATGTTTAGAAAGTTCTGTCAAGAAAAGGGGTTTGATAATCTAATTGCGCACCAATAAGGAGAAGTCCTTATCGAAAAGCCCCCTCTTTTCTGGGAATGATCTGGTTGTTAATATTGTGAATTATAATATTAATGATGAATAATTAAAGATAAGTGATTTGTGATAAATAGAGGAATTTTTTTATGAAGTATTTGTTGTAAGTTTGGCTTATTACATGGACCCCCACTTACTCATTTTTCAAAATCGTCGGTAGAAAGTTATTTCAATTTTTGTTTTATTATTATTATAATAGTAATAAAACAGAAAACTTTTTATATAAAACAAAATATTTTTTATAAATAGAATATATTTTATTTTATTTTATTGCATAGTACTGCATAATGTTTGCATTGTACTGCATAATGTTTGCATAGTGCTGCATAGTAAAATTAAAAAAATTTCAACCGAATTTCCGTGATTCCTTACTGTTCACTCGTGATTTTTTTTTTCTAAATAGTATGCTGCCATTCTCCTATAAATAGGATACTTAGTTTAGAAATGAAAATCACACCAGAATTAGAGAATTCTTCTTCTATAATATTGAGCGTATTTCTTTTGAATTTAAGGAAACTTTGAGCGTAGAAAACAGTGCAAGTTTTTTTCAAAAATATCTTCGTCATACTAGTCAGAATTACTCTCCTACTAAGATAAGGGGTATTATTTATTTCATATTTGTAAGCGATTAATTTTTGTATTCGTATAAAATATTATTTTCGTTCAATATTCGTAATGGATATTATCTTCGTTCAATATTCGTAAGGAATATTATTTTCGTTCAATATTCGTAAGGGATATTATTTTCATTCAATATCGTAATAAATAATATTTTCTTCCATACTCTGTAGTATGTAAGTAATATTATTTTGTTTCATATATATTTCTAATTCTACACTTATTTTGATAAGTATTGCTTTTATACTCCTTAAAATTAGTAGAATATCCTTGAAATTTACGTTTCATCTAGTATCGTTTCACTAAAATATTTTTCTGAACATTCTTGTTAAATTTTAATCTTTTCATGTCAGAGTACTAATCACGGGGTACTATTCACTCGGGTATTATTCACCTGGAGTACTATTCACGATAAAAATTGATTTCTTTCCTGTCTAAATTATTTTTGATACATGAATATTATTCTTGAATTTTACTCCACAAAACAGTTTTCATATTGACAATTTGGACATTCTTAAACTTTGGATAAATTAAATTATAAATCTTTAAAAATTTATCCTTGATTTCACTTAATTGAATTCTTATATCATTGTCATCATCCGCATGCTTATATTGTGATGAAAGTCATATTCGGCCCATAGTGCATAGATGGACTATTCATTGGTATGTTTTTGACCAGGAATTATGTATCGATATAATCATGATCTGTAATGTTACAAATGATGTGCTAAAAGTTCTCATTGGCCCGTAGTGCATTGATGGACAGTTGTTTGGCATGATCATGACCACTGGTGATCTAATAACGAATATCCTTGGCCCGTAGTGCATGTATAATTCATGGTTGTGATACTAACGAATATCTTTGACCCGTAGTGCATGGATAATTTGGTGATGTGGATTATTTATTGAAATGTGTTACAGAGATAAAATATTGATGATAAACTTTTAAATCATAGAAGATGGTAGATATCATGCTCTACTTGACTCTTCTAATGGATTGTTTGTTCCGCTGCAGTTAAACTTGTTGTCTATTGAATTTTATCAGTTTTACACTGTTGAAGGTTAATAATAATTTATTCTGCATTATCTTAGTCATAATATTCTTTACTGGACTAGTTGAGCTCACCATTTTCTTTCATTATTCTCTTCAGAAAATGAGAATATTGCTGGGAATGGAGTGATGGTCCAAGATGAAGGCTATAGTAGTCCTCACTATTCTATGAATTAGTGTGATAATAAATGTAATGAGGACTTCATTTGAGTTTGGATATTGTCTACGAGATAATATTCTTGTTAAAACTCCCAGCTTACGTTTGTCGTATTGTATAAATTAAATTTGTATTTGAATTGTGTACCATGTATTTGGCGACTCAGAATGGGTTGTATGGAGCTATTTTGGGGGCGTCACACCACTGACTTAAGAGGCTGGATCCACCCCTGATTTTATAGCTAACAAAACTTTCTCTCCAAGTCATAACAGAATTCCTAGAAATACGTACGAAAACAAAATCCTAACAAACTTCTTATATTTATGGAAATAAAATCCTAACAAGTAACAACTTCTTATTAAAGATTTATTTCCTAATAAAACTCTAATACCATAAAAGAGCTAACAATAGTAAAACCAATCTGTCGAACTCCCGAAGTCATGATGCCATGAACCCGAATCCATCCAATCTTCCGAAGCCAACCCTCTAGTCCGTAGTCAAAGGCATTAATAACTTTTGCGCCTGCGACAATCCTCCAACTAATAATACTCCAAGGTCATCTACATAGTATCCGACAGTTCTTCATTATGAGCGTCGGATCCTCCTCCATCATTTTAGCTTTTTTGATGGGGTACATTTGTAAAGGAGGTCTGCATTCTAAAGTGCTTGTCACTTTAATTCTATGTAAAAATTCATTATTGTCCATGCCATTAGATGAAGCCATTGACATCTCCATATCATCTCACTATCAGTCATCCATAGGATTAATTCGTCAAGTCCATAGCATATCATTTAGGAAATCAGTGCAAGGGGACCCTAATGACGTGCTCTTGAGAAGGTGATCATACAATATGCCAACCAACCAACCAAGAATGTAATTCGATTAGACCTAGCTTGTCACCTTAGAGAATAATAATAATGAATGTCGTGAATATTTTCTTAATCTTGATGACAAATTTGAACGAGTGGTCTAGTTTAAGGGGAAGGCCACATTCTAGATTAGCTAGGAGTCTAGGACAATAAGTCATGACCATAACTTGACAGGTTGCATATCACATTGCAAGTGGTTTGTGGGACAAGTTGTGACAATTCAATTAATGAAAATTGAAGGGTTGTATTAACATGCATTGTTTAGTTACAAGTAATGTTCATCAACTACTTACGCGGCATAAAATTAGGTACATAATAAGTTATTTATGTTGAAATTCATACAATAATTAAATTTTTATACCACAATTAAAAACGATAGTACATCATACATAAATAACATGTCGATCAGATTTTATAGGTAACCCTAACTCTATATACTTATATCACATTTGCAATCTATTGAACTAAAGTAAAATTTGCATCTAAAAATTATTTTATAAGTTAAGTTGTTTTCTTTATAAGTTAAGTTGTTTTCTTTAGAAAATTAATGCTCGATTTTTATACAAGTAAAAGAAAAAACTAAAAAAATAACCTCATTTTAGAATTTTCAACATTAATCTTGTCAGAAGTGAATGGGCTGTCAAAGGTGTCAACCCAACCTTCCACATAGAATTAGAAACACTCACTTTCAGGTGGCCAATCACTCAATTTACCCATCTGAAATTTCTCTTAAAGGATGATTAACTATCTATATTCTTGAAAGATAGAAAAGATCAATTGCCAACTTGAGTATGTTTTGGGTTTTTTTAATATATAAATAACAAAAAAACTAACTACTGAATAGTTTTGTTTGCAGGTGTATGTTATCTAGCTTATACTACCAAATTATGTAAAATTTAAGCATTAAGCTCCGACAAAAACCAACTTATTTATACATGTGATAAGCAAGAGTCGGGTAAAAAATTGTTATGTATGTTTAGCATCAATCAGATAGGGAAATATTTGTTTAGCTCCCCATCAATGCACGTGAATACACACACACACACACACACACACACACACACATATATATATATATATATATATATATATATATATATATATATATATAGAGAGAGAGAGAGAGAGAGAGAGATATATTTATACCTTGCACGTCCGAACTAAGAATGAGCTGGTAAAGTCACTTTAACTTTTCACAGAGTACATAATAATTTACAAAAGATTGCATTATTTACTTTTAGTTTATTTCAACCTTACTTTGAAAGCAGGGCACCCGGAATCCATTTTGTCAAAATAAGCTCAAACACATCCAAATACTTATTATCATCATCAGCTGTATATTAATTTCACAAAAGAATCGTCTTTTCCGGTCAAATTTCATAGACACAACGTAGATAGAGGAACTGAAAAAAGGTCACGAAAGAGTATTAATTAAATGCTCATGAAGTAACAAGCTAACTAGCTAGTTAGAGTACTTTGTATTCACGTGATTTGCTTGCTTATAATAAGCTTGATTTCATACATTTCTTTTCTTTTCTTTTCTTTATTAGTACCTTTGAAATTCTTATTAATGTGATGGACATAAGGGTTAGCTGATCATTCATACAATTCTAAAAGACTTATGATCTTTTGTACATTTCTTGGGGAATCGAGCCATTCTTTGTTTCTTACCATTATCTTGAATTGTCACACAAACATGACGTGTGTGAGTATTTTCCGTGATAAAATTTGAAGCAAAGTTTGATGCCTATTAGGTGGTGTGGTGACTCAAATTAATTAGTTTAGCTTAACATTTTGAATTTAGGACGTTAACATAAGAAAATTGCATTTATAATAATATTTGTGTTTGCAAAAAAAAAAATTAAAGAAGAAAGAAAATCAGATTAGTAGGAGACATTCTATTTAGGGAACTGATATGCTAATATCAATAATTATTATTATAATTATAATTATTATTATTATTATTGAACAAAAATTAATGTTTCAAATAAGTGATTTACAATGATCATTTTCATGGTCTCATATACCAAAACCGTTCAAAATCAACTTACTATAAGAAGCACTATGTATGTGATTAAACAAGAATTCATCTACTCATCTTCCATACTATTAAGCAATGACGTCTTAGTAAGATTTATAGATGAATAAGAATATAGAGTATTTTACCTTTTAATTTGTCATGTAACTTACTGGATATTCCAAGTTTTAATTATAAATAAAATTCAAATCCAATATGGTGGAATGGTGAAAAGTTTATTTTGTGTTTAGACTTTAAACTAATGAAATTTGTGAAGGGTAGTAAGTCCTTTTTCCATTTGGGAAAGATTAGATTTTTGTTGCATCATGGATAAAATAAGCATGTGTTTTAATTCTCAATGTTAAAATAAATATCCGTTGGTGATTGATAAATGATAATATACCCATATTTGTAGCTCACCTAATTCTGCCCAAATCCACCACCCCTGCCGGCTGCCAGCTGAGCTCCCCTTGCCCCAATTATTATTAGCGGAAATAAGTCTTCCTAAAAACAGTAGACTACTAGTTAATATGAGATTAACTTTAGTCAATTGATCAATACAGTATCGATATACAAATCGAGAGATGATTTCTTCTCTTATGTGTCAACACTGTATTGATTAATTAACCAATTTACTACTATGAAATTAAATTCATACTAACCGGATCCAATAGAGTTTGTTCCAAAATTCCCATTTCATATTTTTAAAACTATATATCTATATAATAAAACAGAACCCATTTTGAATCTTTCATTTGACAAAGCACAAGAAAGGTTCAAATTCATTCTAACTTAATTCTTTCAACTTAATCTAAAGGCTCGTATTTCTTCCCGCCCAAATCAAATTCACTCATACACCACTCTCTCTCTCATGTTCACACACAAAATCTTTCTCTCTCCTCTCTTCTTCACACACACAAACAAATAATAATAATAATAATTATTATTATTATTATTATTATTATTATTATTATTATTAGTATAATAATAATAATAATAAATATTATTATAATAGTACTAATAATAATAATAATAATAATAATAATAAATATTATTATAATAGTACTAATAATAATTATTATTATTATAATAAAAATAATTATAATATCTATATAATAAAATAGAAACCATTTTGAATATTTTATTTGATAAACCACAAGAACGGTTCAGATTTCATCTCAATTCTTCCAACTTAATCTAAAGGCTCACATTTCATCTCATACTAAAAATTTCCGCCCAAATCAAATAACAATAATAATAACAATAATGATAATAATTAAAATAATAATTATTATTATTATAGTAGTAGTAGTAGTAGTAGTAGTAGTAGTAATAATAATAATTATAATAGTACTAATAATAATCTATATAATAAAACAGAACCTATTTTGAATCTTTTATTTGACAAAGCACAAGGATGGTTCAGATTCATTCTAACTTAATCCTTCCAACTTAATCTAAAGACTCATATTTCTTCCTGTCCAAATCAAATTCACCTCTACACCCTACCCTTTCTCATGTTCACACACAAAATCTTTTGATCTCCTCTCTTCTTCACACATAAACAAATAATAATAATAATAATAATATTAATAATAATTATAATAGTACTACTAATAATAATTGTAATAATAATCTATATAATAAAACAGAACCCATTTTGAATCTTTCATTTGACAAAACACAAAGACGGTTCAGATTCATTCTAACTTAATTCTTTCAACTTAATCTAAAGACTCATATTTCTTCCTGACCAAATCAAATTCATTCCTACACCCTACTCTCTCTCATGTTCACACACAAAATCTTTCTCTCTCCTCTCTTCTTCACACACACAAACAAATAATAATAATAATAATACTAATAGTACTAATAATAATAATAATAATAATAATAATAATAATAATAATTATTATTATTATTATTATTATTATTATTATTATAAATATTATTATAATAGTACTAATAATAATAATAATAATAATTATTATTATTATTATTATAATAAAAACAATTATTGTGACGCCCCAAAATAGGTATACACAACACCCATTCTCGAAGTCGCCAAATACATATGTAAAAAACAACTACAACTTTATTATTACAACAAGAAAGCGTGAGTTTGAATACAAATATTATCTTCATATAATATCTATACTCAAATAAATCCTCATCACATTATTGATTCATTATTTTACAAAATGGTGAGGACTACTAAACAACTCTCTACAGAATCTTCATTCCATACCCCGACTAAGTCTTCGCTACATTCTCGCCTCCCCGAGAAGAAAAATGGAACAACAAGGAAAAGGGTGAGCTCACTAGCCCAATAAAGAATATTATGACTAAGATAATATACAACAAATTATCGTTAGTCTTGACAGGAAAAAATCGATAGAATACAATAGACAACAAGTTTTAAATCAATATTCGCAATGAAATAATAATTCATGTAGAAGAGTTACGTAGAGAATGAAATATACTATAATCTATGAATTTAACGATCCATCGTCAATATTTTATCCTCAGAATAACATCAATCGATATGCATCCGAATCAAATATTCATCTTTGCACTACATGTGCCAAAGATATTCATCGATTGGTCATATTCATTTAAACACTGTTCATCTCTTTGCACTCATGTGCCAAAGATATTAATCAATCCATTAGTGTTCATCTCAACACTGCTCATCTTTGACTACTGAGCCAAAGATATTCTTCAGAAATCATTCATCTTTGCACTACTGGGATGAACTACAGCCAAAGATATTCTTAAGAAATCATTCATCTTTTTACTACAGCCAAAGATATTCCATAATATCATCATTTAAGATCGAGGATGATGAAAAATATTTTTTAAAGAAACGAATCCGGTGAAACAAAATGACAAGGATTAAGGATTAAGGATTCGTACTTGGTTTTATCCACGCCCAAAAATACCTCAAAAATAATCATAGTGGTGTAAAATTCAAGAATGATCAAAACATGGATACAATCGTAGCTAAGTATCGAATAGATATTTTGGACAAAAGAAGAAATTTTATTTTTTAAATTGAATAGTGCTGGTATACATGAATAGTCAGATATCGTGAATAATTGTCGTATACGTGAATAGTAACTCCGACACCAAAAGATAGAAATTCCACAAAAACATCTTCACGCTTCATGAATAGTACTCGTGAATAAGTAACTCGTGAATAAGTAACTTCGCTGAATAAGTAACTTCGTGAATAGTAACTCATGAATAAGAACCCATGAATAAGTAACCCCATACGAAAAAGTTCCAAATTTGATAAAAACTTCAGATCAACATTTCAAAGATAATGATATTGAAGAAATAATATCATTACAAAAAAAAAAATAATATCCCTTACCTCGAAAGATCAAGATTTTACTAGAATAAGGGTATAGTCTTTGAAGGAACTTCAGACCAATCAAAGCAATACTCAAAGTATACTCAAAATACTCACAAGAATACGCTCAAAATATCGAGAGAGAAATAGAGAAAACTTTGGTTTACGGTGTGATTTTCAATTCTAACCCAAGCACCCTATTTATAGGAAAATGCTTAACACTAAAGCGTAAAATTTAATATAATATTAATATAATTATACAAATTTTCCTTAGCCCACCTTTTGGTCAAAAACACCAGCCACACATGTTAAATGAGGTTCACAAACTCACCAAAACGTTTTTCTCAAAATAATTAATTAAAACTCCCAAAAATCAATTATTTGAACTTGAACTTCAATAATTCATAATAAATAGCCCTTTCATCAGAAAAATCGAATCTCACGAGTTTTTATAGGAAATTCAATTCTCTACAACTTTTGCGAAGAAAGTTTTTCCAAATTCCAAACAAAAATTGACCGAAATCCACAAACGGACGATTTTACAGGCTATAATCAAATTTTGGTCAATAATTGTGTCCACCAACACACAAAACATGTGTTAAACATTTAATGTCACAAAATACTCTTCCTCCTCATATACTCATATATCCCACATTCATTGTAAAAATATCACCCGTTAATATATTATTAAAATAATATATTTAAATGAATTATTTTATCGAAAAAGATAAAATATTAATTTTCAACAATTGTCATTTTAAAAATTTTCTCCATCTATATCCACATAAAATCAATATTTTCCTCATCATATAAATCAATAATTAATTATTTACAAATAATATTATGTAATCACAATATTGACAACAAGCAGCGGGTTCAGAGAAGAGGGCTTTCCAATAAGAATTTCTTCTTCTTGGTAGCGCAATTAGATGATTAAACCTCTCCTTGTATGTAACTTTCTAGACATTTGCCAATAATGTTATCTAATAATATTATTCGGATAATATGAATTATTAGCCGATAATGAAAGATCTTGTGTAATGACAATTATTGAAACAACAACAATATAAAATATCAACACAAATGAATTATTAACTCGATAAAATCTTGAACAATAATTATCGTAACCATTATTGAAGTAGCCTTCTTCACGTAAGAATCAACATTTGCTCAATCTTTATTGTGTTTTAACCATTAGTGTATTCCAACAAGGGTATTCAGCGAATAACTACGTATTTAACAATTTAAAACAACTTATATTTGTCGCTTTCTTCATCCAATCGCTTTCTTACCGTGGGCCTTGGTATCCATTTACTGGGGCACATGGCGTAATAAAATTTAATATTCTGAATGTTTAAACGAATAAACAATGAATATTTTATAACCACTTGCTTATTTTGAAATATTAGCAGATTTAACTTTAACTATCCATTATTAATCAAATCAACCCTTACTTATTCAAAATAAAGGAAATTCCTTTTATTTAAAAATTTATGGTCTTACAATTATAATATCTATATAATAAAATGAACTCATTTTGAATCTTTTATTTGACAAAGACAAAGAATGCGGTTCAGATTATTCTAACTTAATTCTTCCAATA